>JAPDVR010000008.1:41583352-42030852 GCA_026230005.1 Gila orcuttii | reverse complement strand
AGAGCAACACTGTGTAACAGCTTCAGGTGTTTTCAGCGTCTCAGAGATTGCATTTAGGGAAGGCAATATGCACTACAGGTTTCCTTTACTTACACGTTCACATTTCGCACAATTTCCGACATTTCTGTGGAGAGAAGTTTGCAGCTTTCACCAGTAACCAATGTCACAATGTGTGTCATAGCCTGATTCTTGAATTTATCATTTCTTTTCAGTTATGATCAGTTAAGAGTTTATGGGTAATGTGGGGTGGAGGATACCCATAACTTTTCTCCTGTTTAATGGTTAGTTAGGGAGTGAGGGAAGTTATATGTTGTTTTGTTTTGTGTTATTAGGTAAGTTAATGTTATTCCCCTTCTAAATATAATAGAGGTATTTTTGTTTTCTTTCGAGTTGGGCCCTCCTCCCAAGGTAATACTTTTGTTTTGGATTTATTCGTAATGTGTTCCTTTACTTCTTATTACTATTTTCTTTTCTAACTCCTGCTAAAGTTGAAAATTAAAGGCAGACACGCCATTTCAAATTGAAACTTGTTTGGTTGTTTGTAAATCTGGGACTGGAGAGCTGGAGATCCTCAAAGTCTCTCCACTGTTTGTTTATTTTTGTTTGTCGTTCCCTATTTACCCCTAGACTAAGGGGAAGACGTAACAATAAGCATTCCAAATAAACAACTACATAGTCACTTGTGAATAAATCAATAACGGTCTAAAGAAACTACAGCCACTGAATGTTATTCTTGGACTTCTTGGAGATCAGGTGAATTTCCTCTAGGACATTGATGATGTAATTTTCTGGACTTCCTGAGAGTTCAAGTCCCGCCAAGCTCGATCTCCAGACTGCTTTTTTAAACACAGGCTTCTGGTATTGACGCCCTACCATATGTAGAAGTTCAGACAGGCGATGGCATCCACAAGAGAGCACAGAAGGTCCTGGACATGGACAGGTACTACATTACGGTAACAGAGACTCTCAGGTGTACGGTATGCAGGATCAGATTAACATAAGGGCTAGGTGGGGCTTAAGCCCGGGGGAAGGATTGACTGGCTATTGGGAGCCTCTGAACTTTTCCTGGTGTGCCGCTTGCCAAAACCCCACATATTAAGCGCTGTTAAACAGTTTAATAAATTGATCATTCATACTGTATATGGGAAATATATTTTCTTTTCATAAGGGCCAGTGTTACGTCCCCTGATGGCATAGAGGTATAATGAAGACGTACATAATAAAAATTGTTACACACTCCTATAATTTTGGTCTCTGGGGAGTACTGTGGGCGAATGACGCAAAGACAATCAACTTACAAAACTTTTCGCTTTATTTACAATATGAACATTATGTTTTTACATAAATGAAAATAAATAGACAAACTCATTTATAGCTATAGACACACCATTAAAATAAGCCACAGAGAGAAAGAAAAATGAGCGGTGCTAAATAAACAAAAATAACAAAACCAAAACACACATCAGCTAATCCCCGCCCTCTAAACTAACTAACAACAAAAAACAGAAAATAAATAATTCTTCAGCGCTTAACACGCCATAACTAATACTTCACTAACTAACAAAACAAAACTTACACACAGTTGCACACGCTCCTTCCCTAACAGCGGAATTTCTACGTGTATGTGATATGTAAGTCACGTGACGTACTTCCCTTTTCCCTTCTCTCTGGACCGGTGCAGTTTGGATCAGATAAGAAGTCCTCTGAGTGAGGACTCAATAACTCAAATAAGCACGCAAGCAAACCACCACAAAATCAGTACTCTCCAACAACACCAACAGTAGCACAGCCAACAAACACAAGCTCCAAGCTCCTCCTCTTCCGTTCTCCAGAGTGCCTTATATAAGAAGCTGTTTCTCAATGTCAAGGATACTTCCTTGGCAGGACTGGTCCTTCCAAGTCATTTCCTTCAGAGGCTAGGCGAGGCTCCTCTTTAGCATTCGAGGAACACGTAAATGGAACAGGCTAGCAAGTGCACGTCATTGTGTCATTACGTCAGTGAAAAGGTCTGCTTTTAAAAGTATTCTCTTCAGCTAACCATGTTAAATTACTTTGTACAACTTAACTAGTTATTTATAAAAGAAATTCCGGTGACGGCAACCAAGCTAACAATTGTTAAATGACAGGTCCGGTTCAGTTAGCCATCAATAACGTAATCTGTATATATTTGTATAATTTGTAATACCAATACGGTAGTAATTTGTACTGGCATTTAAATGTTAAACTTTACTTATATGTACTACGGTTATAACAAATGTATAGTAACGTAAATATTTGAAAGCATAATGCCCCGGTATTGCTCCGACTCCGCTAACGTCCGACATTTTTTATTTTTTGAACAAGATAGCAAAGCTGCGCGCATAGGATTGTGCGTGATTTGAGAGCACGAAGGCTACACATATGCATCCTTTCCTGTGTATTGGATATTTTACGAACAAAGGACTGAAATTCTGAGGATCCTCGACATTGGAACAGTCTTTCGACGGATGTCGATGACGTAGCATCCTCGAAATTCCGGCTGTCGGGGATCCTTCCTTGACATTGAGGTATTTGTACTGTGTATCATTTAATCAAGTTGGTCTCCTTACCCTTTCAAAACACTTGAATATTTGTGTATACGGTATGCATATTTTGAAATAAACTTTTAAATAAACTTTTATATTGTTTTTAAATATATAAAATAAACAATTTTAAATTAGTTTTATATTTCTCTATATTTTTATGCTGTTTACTAGGGGTGTAATGATACCCTCATGTCACGATTCGATACAAATCACGATACTGAACACACAATACAATATTGTTGCGATACTCCAAGACATTTGATAAAAGGTTTAAAAAAAATGTACTGTTGATTAAAATGCTAAAATTGGTATTACATTGTGGGTGTAAATGAATATTCTTGGACTTGTTTCTGGAAACCCAATGGACACGACAATAATGACACCAGAATAAAAATATTCATGATTCTGAAGCTGAAATGTATTGATTGTTGATTTATTCTGTTCACCTGTTTTTGTTTTTTTTTATTGTGGCAAAGGTGTTGTCCTTAGACTTCATTGTAAATAGTGTAAATATGACTGTTTTCCTCCTGGTTAATTTTTATATTGGAGACATTAAATTGTCTTTAAGTGTGAATATGCATATGCCTGTGTGTTTGCACTGTGATTGACTAGTCATCCGTCCAGGGTATTTCTCTCTTCTTGCCTGGGACACTGGCTGCAGTTTGGAGAACGGATGTATGGAATTCAGGATTTCTAGAGTCATTTATAGTATATGAGCTTCTCAATCCAATTCTCTTATGTGTAGTGCTGGCAAAAGGCACGACCGTTTTTAAGAAAATTTCTTTTCTCAATAGTTTGGAGGTCTGAAATCTCCCACACGTATTTAATATTTAAAACCACACAGAATCTAAACGTGTTCTTCGAAACCTGAAGATGTTGGACATGCCCTAACATGTGCTTATTTCAGATATTTACACCATAAGGACAATGGGTCACTGCACTGCAACCCAGATTGTATTACAATAATAATGATACTTTGATTTTCTGGTTTCATGAAAGCAGTGTGAAAGACAGTGCCAGTGGTCATAAATACGGCATTCAGCACCTGGGGAAATATTGATCCGTTCCCTAAAGGTTCTATTAATATGAGAGAGAAAAAAAAAGAAAAAAAAAAACAACTCCTCACATTTTGAACGTAGTTTATTTACAAAAAGAGTATACAGTTTACTCAAATTCAAAAAAAAAAAAAAAAAAAAAAAAAGGGGGTGTGTAATTGAAAGCACATTTTTGTGCACCCAGGTTTGAACACACTCACAGATCGTTGTGCCATTCCTGGAAACAGTTCCTGTTTAACTGAAGACACAAATGAACGTCACATGCCTGGCATTTCCATGGTGTTTGCTGCTTCTTGCCACGCACTGCTTTGCAATGCACACATATGCGGCGACCAATAGTGGCAATTTTTCTGACATCGGAGGTTAGCTCAGCTCCTGGAACCGGCACATGGTCATTACTAGACTGTTCTGCATCTGCTTTCTCAGACACACCACAGAGCTCTGCAACAAGCTCTTCCATAAATGACTTGTGCGTCATGTTGCCGTGTAGCTCCTTGTGCAATATGAAAGCATTGGTGGCAGCAACATCCAAGAAGTGTAGAAAGACTTTTCTGTACCACTTCATGGTGTTGTGCTGTGCAGTGTAGTACTGCAACAGCTGGTTGGACGGGTCAACACCGGTCATGTGCTGGTTGTACGCGGTCACAGGCGCAGGACATGGAAAAGACTTTGTCCTCCGTGTATCTTGTGCTTTCACTTGTCGTTGCACACGGTCTCCTGTATAGGCACCATGAATGGTGGAACAAACAGACACCTCTTGTTTGTCCATCCACTTCACACACACAAGAGGCCCATCCCGAATCCACCGGATGGATCCCCTGCTTGACTTTTTGGTCAGTGAATTAGATGCGCTCCGTGGGAAGTCCTTCCTATAGTCTCTGTAAGTCCCACAAGAACCAAACTTCATGGCAAGCAAGTCTGTTAAGAGCTTTGGACTTGTGAAGAAATCATCCATGTACACATGGTAGCCAGAGCCCAAAACTTTCTTGTCCAGAAGAGACATCACAGCATCATAAGAAATCCCACGGCCTGTGGGAAAGATGTTCTGGCCCGTGTACACAGAGAGGTCCACAGTATATCCATTTGACGAGTCCGCCAGGACAAAGAACTTGAAGCCCAGCTTTGCTGGCTCGGCTTTAAGGAATCGTCTCATTCCTGCATTTGCTCTGCATGCCACAAGTCTTTCCTTCACAGCTAAATTTCTTCTGGGATGATAAAAGGTTTTGCACGCAAGACGGATGGTGTCCATGAGGGGTCTGACCCTGAAGAGCTGGTCATGTTCAGCTGTTCCCCTCTTTTTGTCATTTTCCTTGTCTGCCTCTGGGTGACTTATGTGCAAATTCCATGAAATGGTGCGGTATCGGTCCCTAGACATGACTGTGGCGGGAAAGGGCACAGAGAAAAGACTGTCCTGCCGCCAGTAGTCAGCGATGGAGCTCATCTTCACTGTGGCCATGTAGAAAACGAGTCCAATGTAGCGGTACAGCTCGCCAACACTGACATCTGTCCAACTGTATTTGCGACCCTTTGCGAGCGCCCTGCCAGCCTGAGCGTTTGTGTTGTGGCACAGATTTGACACGGCGCTCTCTGAGAAAAACAGTTTGAAAAGACTCATAGGAGAGTGCGAGTCAGCAAGACTCGACTGCGGCCCAGGTTCCCGAGCCGGCAGGAATCTCAGAGACTTTGGAGCCACATCGACATCAGTCTCTTTTCTCCATGTCAGAGTCTTGGCTCTCTTTAAAACAGGAATCTGGTCACTGTCATTCTCACATCTGTGGTGGGAGAAAACAAAAGTGAGCATGTTGACAACAGGATCACAACACCATTATCAATTACTTATACTGATATTTTGCCCAGTCTCATTAAAAGCTATTTACACATTCATCCATACACATATACTTTGCATGTATTATTTCACATTACATGCCATCAAAATTAATCTGTCACTTGTAAAATGACGGGGTAAACGTGGACTTACTCATTAAGATTTTCTACCGCGTTGAAAACTGAACGACGTTTGCGTCCTGTGTGAGGTCCACGTGAAGGAACCACATTCCTAAGAAAAGGTACAAGCACAAATATTAGTAAACATTATAGATTACGTTGTCCAAGCTGGCAAACCAGTGCATGCATAAGTGATAGACCCTTTTCACATTTCCAGGTTTCTCAGAAGAGAAAATCATCATAGTTGGGTAAAATTGTTAACTGGTGAATGAGAGACTACATTAAATATATATTTTTGTGTTTTTATTTGCTCAAATAGCAACAGAAAAAAAAAAAAAAAAAAAAAAAAAAAAAAAAAAAAAAAAAAACACAAGTGTTTTCCAACGTTCCAAAATAGTAAAAAAATAATAATAAAAAAAGTATATATATATATATATATATATATATATATATATATATATATAGAGAGAGAGAGAGAGAGAGAGAGAGAGAGAGAGAGAGAGAATTTTTTGTAATTTGATGCAACGGTAATATATTACCAAAGTATAGTTATAAAATTAAAATGCATTAAAATAATAAATGTTTATATTATTATTCATCACACAGCCTGTGATGACTAGTTTTAATGGTAATCAGCATCGTAAATAATGCAAAGTGTTAATGTGATCACCATTAAAACTAGTCATCACAGTCTGTGAAAAGGGTCCATTGATAATTAATGGATAAACGGTCGCGCGCTTTTTGGCTGTTGATTGGGCATCGACACGCTGCTGTTATTCACATTCAAAACATTTACACCTCAGCAGATGTTTGAGAACAGTTAAGTTAAGCTTTGTTGCTAAATGTCTTTCTCGCTCCCTATCTCTCTCTTAGATTATAACATGTATACTCCAGAGCCATAGAGAGAAAGAGTTGCGACACGCTTTGATGTCGCCGCTATGGCTGTCACGTGGTTCATGTAAGCCCCAATAGTTCCAAAACATACGCTGGCTGTTATGTTCTTCTATGGGACAGACAACAGCGATTGCATTATTGAATGGTAAATATAAAATAAAACACACAACCAAGTACTTTTTCAGCTGTTACTGCATTATTTAGTTAATGTCAGTTTTGCATTTGGAGAGGCAGGGTGACAACGAAAAACTGTATATTACTTAAGTTTTAGGGTTTTTTTGGAGGGAAAAGCTTAATGTTCATGTTTGCATGGGTAGTAGCACTGGCTTTAGCGGCTTTCATCTGATGATGGACGTCTCATGATATTGATTTTAGCACAACTGGGCTGTATTAGGCTATTGATCCGTGATCTTGTTTATAAATTCCGATTCAGCCATTAGCCTACCTTCGTGATCACGCAAAGTGGTCTGCAGTGGCGGTCCGTTCAGAATTCCAACCAACATAAAATATAAATAATTACGCTGTCGCTGTGCATTTACAAAATGAATGATTAGGAGGGAAATGGACTGCTCCCATAACGTAGAAAGCAACGACTATATTTGCAGCAATGTTCGGTAAATATTAACTTCATAAAATGAAACCGGAGAGATAGTTAATGAGTGAATTAACTATGTTCCTAAATACGATCCATAACTGTTAACGGGATTAATTTCAGTATGAACTAAAACTGGCTACATAAAATATAACTACTGACTAGATTCACGAGAGGTCGGCTAATTTGTGTAAAGGAAAAAAAACACAGTAATTTCGTTAATTTACCAGCGAGCGTACTTCGGAAACACTGAAAATGAATGGGGTTCAATGCTGGAACTATCAGTGTTTGGAACTATAGCGATCTTCGCCCGTGACGTCACGACGCGGTTACATGCGCTCTGGTTGGCAGAAGAAAACTAATGGCCGCTTGCTGCGCAAACACAAGAAAAATGGTTGTATCATGCTGTGTGATCGGCTGTGTTAACAGGTTCGATAAGAGTAACCCCAAGAGCTTCTACCGCGTACCTAAACAGCCTGAACCAAGAAGAAAACTGTGGATTTCTGCAATTAGGCGTCTAGAACCCAGCGGAAAACAATGGGAACCAGCGGACCACGATCGCGTCTGCTACCTACATTTTGTCACGGGTATGTGCATTTTGCGTTAAAACTAATTTTGTAAATAAATGTTACTAGTAGGTTCTATCGCATTGATGGGTTAATTAATTAATTAATTAACTGTACAAAATACCTCGGAAGACGTGTCAAAGTTAAAGTCTTTGTTTACATAACTTTTTGTGTGCATGCTAGTGTGACTGAGCAATAGAAGTATAATAACATTGATTATACTTCCATGGTGTGAGCATGTTGTTGACAGTGCAATTGTTGTTGTTTTTAAACAAGTTAAGGTATTAAAAAAACATTGTTGTGATATGCAGGGGGGAAAAGCAATGATCAGTCATTATGGGCTTTTGCTCCAATTCTCACTCAGGTGATATGGATCAGGCAGAGAACACGAACCTAGGTTATATAAAAGCTTAACTTTATATCTTCTTTTAGCTTCTTCGGACAAAGAATTAGCATACGCAGACGAAACACAGGTAGACTGCTGCGACATGTTTTGGTTCTTTCTGCCAACCAGTTCGCGACCACGCCCATATCGTGACGTCACATTTGACTCCAGCGAACATCGCTATTGGCTGCTCCACGACACGCGTTACTTCCGCATTCCAAGTTCCTATGGCGGTCTATGGGAGTGTCGCAACTTTCTCTCTATGGCTCTGGTATACGCTTGTTTTGGAAGACATTTAGATGTACTAAAAGTCCACATTTCACTCAGAATATTACAAACTGGTAGATTTCCGCCTGTTCATATTAATCTGAAACAGCTATATGCGACTCTAATTACTAAAATAAATATAAATGGCTTACTCTTCAGAAAATGTGTCCTGTGCTGGATCAAACTGATCCTCAAAATGCAGCCCTTCATCATCAACGTCTTCATCTTCTGACTCTGAGGAACAAGTGAATTCTTCCTCTTCACTGTCTATAGTCATCCGAAGAGCTTCCTCGTGTGCGTGACGAGCCATCGTGAGGAAAAGTCAACAAAGGTTTGCCGCCAGTTTTATCCTGTTGATCGGGGGCGTTTCCCACATTCGGGTCATTACCATGTAAATGACGCGGATGCCGGTGGGTGTGGCCAGACCGGCGCTAAACGAGAACAGGAAAAAAACTTAAAACTTTGTAATTTGGCATAACTCTTTTATTTCTGGATTTTATATGTTTATTTCCTCTTTCGTCTGCCGTCTTGGTGAGCGCCTTCTTTGTGGGCAGATTTCTTTCGGGAATGTTAATCTTCTGATCTGATTCTGTACTGGATATTTATTTGAAGCTCATCATTCCAAATGGCTGGATTGTCTTCCTCTGATTGGCTATATGGTTTGAAGGTGTCTGCTCCATTGCCCCTTATAGCCCCTGAATCATCAATCCTACAAGTTTCAGGATCATTATCCTTACTCTCTTGTTTAGATTTTGGGTAAAGGTGTGGCTTTTCCCCCACTCATTTTAAATGCGGCAAAGAATATCAAGCATTACCCCTTTATCAAAATACGAACTAAATAAGACCCTTGGACATCAACTTTAGTTTGGAAGCATAAAGGGGATTTTTCAGGAAATTTACAGAACTGTTATTTTTATTTTGCAAAAAGTAACATCTGTTAAGTCAACTGATTCAATCATGCAGTCAATGAATGTGTGTGTTTATGTGCTTATAACAAGTCAAGTAAAGAAACAAACAATGTGTGTAGTTCACCCCAGTCACCTGTAGTGTAAATAATACACTTTTAGTTATTCTACACTTTTGTTTTCCTGTGTCAATGTTATCTGTCTCTATTCATCCACTCACTCTTTTGAGATTTAATATATCCGATAAACGCTGATAGCTTCTGTATACTTTGAATTTCTGCTGGAACGACGCGCATCAAATGACGTGGCAGCTCCGCCTTCATGTGTTTCAACAAGGTCCTGTAAGCGATTGTAAAAGCTCTTCTTGCACTCTTTGCTAGCATTCAGTTTTACAGCTGTGAAAAGAACTTGTTAGTTGTAATAATGTCTGGAAGAGGCAAAGGCGGTAAAGGACTCGGGAAAGGAGGCGCTAAGCGTCACCGTAAAGTTTTGCGCGATAACATCCAGGGAATCACCAAACCCGCCATTCGTCGTCTGGCTCGCCGCGGCGGCGTCAAGCGCATCTCCGGTCTGATCTACGAGGAGACCCGCGGAGTGTTGAAGGTGTTTCTGGAGAACGTGATCCGCGATGCCGTCACCTACACCGAGCACGCCAAGAGAAAGACCGTCACCGCCATGGATGTTGTGTACGCGCTGAAGAGACAGGGACGCACCCTGTACGGCTTCGGGGGATAAACCACTGAAATCAAGAGAAACTACCTAAACCCAACGGCTCTTTTTAGAGCCACGCACATTTTGAAAAAGGAGTATGTTTCAAGTCGTTTATTCTGTCGACTATTAGTAGCCATGCTGTCAGGGCTTCTACGCAGTATGGAGGTGAAAAGGTTTTTAAGTTATTAGCCTACGGAGCTTGTATTTCCAGACTATTGCTCCTATTTAGTTTTCTACAATATAGAATTAAGAGTTTCTAAGAACCTAAATGAGCAGGGTGGCACAGGTTTAGTGATTACTTTGCCGTTGTCAAAAACGACTGAATTAATCCAATGCCACTTTTTCATTGCACTAAAAGCCTCTCAAACCAACAACATATCTCATCTAAATCAGATTGTACTTGACTTTATGGAATGTGAAACATTAAACCAGTGCCATAGAGAGAATGGCTCTGCATTAAACCACATAATGCATCAAACTGCTGTGTCAGAGGTACAGCAGGTAACAGTTAAATGTTATAAAGTTTTCAAGTTTCTTCTCATGCAAGCACGTACATGTTATCAATTAAAACCATGTTAAAACCACTGAAAGAAAACAATAAAATTAAGTATTAACAGTTAAAATTATAAAGTAGGCTACTTTGCTGGCATGATTGTGATCTGCTATGACACCTCATGAGCGGGAAAGTCAGACAAAGAGGCGCGTGCGTCGTGGCGTGGTGGAGTCTAGTTACTTGTGGCACTGGAAAGGGCAAACACACAATTGACATAAATGTAGAAATATATATAAATATGAAATGAAACATAAATTGACAATGTACAAAAATATACAACAATAAAGATGAACTATTAACAACAAATATGTGCAATGTGCCAGGTTTGTGCATGAAATGAGATGAAAACCTATTTACATGTGCAGAGAAGCTACCATCCTGCAAAAAAAAAAAAAATCGCCCCCGTGGAGGTGGTGAGGGTTTCTTACTCTTCTTCATGTTATAATGGCAATTAACTCCTTAGGAGCATTATCGCCACCTACTGTACTGGACCTAAGACTCATGTCATATATGAATTTAATTAATGCTCTGTATAGCTGTCTGTCCTGCCTTTTCCTAAAATATTCTTAATTATATCCTCCCCTTTCTTAAAGTGATTAAATAATGAATCACAATATTATATTATACAAAAAATGAATCAATTGATATAGTTACTGAATTTAAATATCTTGGTATCATTTTAGATTTGAATCTAGATTCAAGAAACACATTAAGAAAATGACAAAAACTATAAAATATAACTTGGCATATATGGATGTAGCCAAAATATTTATGCTTTAATTTTTTCACATATTTTATATTGTATCACCTGTTGGGGACAGGCCAGTGAGTCTGCCATTAGACCTATAGAATCATTAGCCTATAAGCAAGTTATAAAAATCCTTGATAAAAAGCCATTTCGGTACCACCATTGCAAGATCCATATAGAGAAACACAATTTATTAAGTTTTGAAAATTTACTCTTTTTAAACTTGACTCTAGTGTATAAGATTCTACACGGCCTGGCCCCTGCATGTTTACTAGTTTTTGTTTGCAATCGCCCTGCAATTTCTGTAAAATCTACCAGAATAGCTTCTATTTTTGACTGTAACATACCCTTTTGCCGTTCAACTTTTTGACAATCTGCTTTTTCGTTTAAAGCCACTACACGGGGGAATGCAATAACAGATGACATAAAGAGCTGCAATTCCATTAAGAGTTTTACATCACAACTGAAATATTTCCTGAAGACCACTCAAATCTGATAAAATGTGTTTTGTGTATGTGTGTAGGGGGTGGGGGAGTTTGTTTTTATTGTACCCTGCCAGGGGACTGCAGATGTACATTAGCCTATGGCTAACTCTGGTACAATGCATCAAATGGTAACATTTATGTTTGCAATTGTACATGGTCCCTAATAAAAAAAAAAAAAAAAATATATATATATATATTAAAATTCCTCCCCTTTCTTAAAGTGATTAAATAATGTATCACAATATATTATATTTAATACATAT
The DNA here is from genome assembly GCA_026230005.1 of Gila orcuttii. NCBI lineage: Eukaryota > Metazoa > Chordata > Actinopteri > Cypriniformes > Leuciscidae > Gila > Gila orcuttii. The sequence continues at coordinate 42,018,920 of JAPDVR010000008.1, read as the reverse complement.
AAAAAGCACATGACATATACACTTTCAAATACATCACACACATCGCATAATCCATTTTCATGTTAACCTATAATATAAAAGCCAGTGTTTATTTTAATCGTGTGTGTCTAGACAACAATACTTCTTCTTTTCTATTTTCTCTCTATAGCATGGTATCCTCCCTACTGTCTGTGTAATACTATAACACCATCCCTGTGTCACTGTCCCATTTAGTTTGCCACTTATTCAAGACATTTTTCTTTAGAATCGACGTTGCCTCTTTTTTCCCAAAGGTAGTTTAACATCCACCTATCTCTTGTTTAGTGCTACTTCTTTTTTTCCCTTCTTTTTCTTTTCTTGCTAGTTTATCAGCAACTTCATTACCAGATACCCAACATGAGCTGATCTGGTACCCAACAAAAATACACCACTTTGTCTGATTTTGAATGTATTATACTAATTAAAGCTGAAGAATAATCTGAGTTAGGGCTGGGCGATATATCGCACGATATTGTTATGCGCATCTCGTCAGTAAAGCCGGTTCCTTGATAAGTAGTAAATCGCCTTCACCTGCTTTCAGATGGAGTGACATTCACTACAAAGAGCCGTAGTTAACTGACAAGCTGAGCCATATCGCATCAATATCGCGGACGTATCGCCAGCGATAATTAATGCGATATGGCTCAGCTTGTCAGTTAACTACGGCTCTTTGTACATAGCAAAAACTCCAGTGTTAAATTAACACTCCTGGGAGTGTATATGAGTCCACACTCAAGAGTGTTAAAGTTAAGGAGATAATTAAGTGATTAATTGAGTGATGATTGAGCATTATTGAAGACACCTGAAGAATCACTGAAGGAGAAAAACTCAAATTGTAAGCCGCCGTTATGGCGATCATTGGTTGCTTTAGTTGGGCTCTTGATCCTTATATTATTAACTTTAGATTTTGTTTGGCTGATGTATCTGATTTATAACTGCCAGATGAACAAAGAAAGAAATGATCTGATAGTGTTAGTTATATTATAACAGTCATCATTTGATCTTTACGATTTTGATTTATGTTGTGTGTTACAGCATAACTGTGATTCTGCATAAGTATCCAGAATTTTAGATATAATAAAAAGGATTTCTTAAAAGTTGTTTCTAAAAAAAAAAAAAAAAACTTTCGTATAGGCACTCACAGACTTCAAGATTCAGTCTATGCATCTCAACAATGGTGACGAGCAGAATAGTCAATTAGGAAAAGTAAATTACATAGAAAATTCAGATCATAATTTATTCATATCGCAATGCATGATGGGAGCCATTAATGAGTTGTGATTGGTGGCAGCCACTGCAACATGATTTATTATTGTCACCATTGTTGAGATTCACAGGCTGATTATTGATGTCTGTGTTTCTAAATAAATTTATTTGAAAGTGTTTTGATCAGGACAATGTTTATTAAATATTTTGGATTATAAGAAACAAACCTATATTCATATATGCTGTAGAATCAAAAAGTTGTTGCCAAAAAGTTAAACCAAACTATCTCAATAAGATTCATTTTCAGATCACAGCATGATTATGCCAGAACACAACCAACACTATCAGATCACACTTTTTTTTGTTCATTCAACTGTTATAAATAAATAACAGCAGACAAACAAATTTAATGTGAATGTATAAAGGTTAAGAGCCCAACTAATGCAAACACTTATCGCCATAACGGTGGCTTAAAATTCGAGATTTTCTCCTTCAGTGATTCTGCTTGTTAACATCAGGTGTCTTCAATAATGCTCAAACATCACTAAATTAATCACTTAATTATCTCATTAACCTAACACTCTTGAGTGTTAATTTAACACTAGCTGCGTTTACATGGTTCAATCGGAATGAAATCAATCCGATTGATGAATCCGAACACGGTGTTTACATGAACGATAAATAAAGTAATCGGGTTGATGTGCGCCACAAGATTCAAATCGGAATTGATTTTTTGACATGCGCACACTGCACGAATATGCCGCTGTTCGCGCATAACTATTCTCCTCTATTGGATAACTATTCTCCTCTATTGGTTCTTTATTTTTTTTAAACAGCAGACTTAATATTTATCCATCTCTGGTCATGATTTGGAGACGATGAGCATGAACCGCTTTGCCGTGCTGCTTATATTGATCACGCAGTAAAACCCCGCGCCCAAAACTAGTCGTCTATGGATGATAATCTTAAACAAGCACTGGTGGTACGTTGTCCTGCTTCACTTCACAGACGCTGAGTGAAATGAGAATTTTTTAATAACGGAACACTCATTTTATATTCACTTTATTCAACAGGAAGAACAGCTCGTTCCGTGCGTCATACGTCATTACGCTATTTCAACGTCTTTGCACATGCGCAGTCCTTTTAGTTTCGGTTTTCAATCCGTTCAAGTGTTTACATGTTCTCTCGATCGGATTACAAAAGGAGTAAACCACCCCTTTCAATCGGATCTAAATTTCAATCGGATCGAGCTCAATCGGATCGATTAAGGTGTTTACATGAAGGTTTTTTAGTCCGATTGAGCCGTCAATCCGATTATAAGTGTCCATGTAAACGCAGCTACTGGAGTTTGTGCTGTGTAGTAAATGCCGCTCCATCTGAAAGCAGGTGATGGTGATTTACTACTAATCAAGGAACCGGCTTTTCTGACGAGATGCGCGTAGCTGCGTTTACATGGTTCAATCGGAATGAAATCAATCCGATTGATGAATCCGAACACGGTGTTTACATGAACGATAAATAAAGTAATCGGGTTGATGTGCGCGTTTATATGTCACAAGATTCAAATCGGAATTGATTTTTTGACATGCGCACACTGCACGAATATGCCGCTGTTCGCGCATAACTATTCTCCTCTATTGGATAACTATTCTCCTCTATTGGTTCTTTATTTTTTTTAAACAGCAGACTTAATATTTATCCATCTCTGGTCATGATTTGGAGACGATGAGCATGAACCGCTTTGCCGTGCTGCTTATATTGATCACGCAGTAAAACCCCGCGCCCAAAACTAGTCGTCTATGGATGATAATCTTAAACAAGCACTAGTGGTACGTTGTCCTGCTTCACTTCACAGACGCTGAGTGAAATGAGAATTTTTTAATAACGGAACACTCATTTTATATTCACTTTATTCAACAGGAAGAACAGCTCGTTCCGTGCGTCATACGTCATTACGCTATTTCAACGTCTTTGCACATGCGCAGTCCTTTTAGTTTCGGTTTTCAATCCGTTCAAGTGTTTACATGTTCTCTCGATCGGATTACAAAAGGAGTAAACCACCCCTTTCAATCGGATCTAAATTTCAATCGGATCGAGCTCAATCGGATCGATTAAGGTGTTTACATGAAGGTTTTTTAGTCCGATTGAGCCGTCAATCCGATTATAAGTGTCCATGTAAACGCAGTGATGCGATATATCGCCCAGCCCTAATCTGAGCATAGGCTATTACTACTCTTTGTCGGGGGAGATTAGAAGATTAACATTCCCGAAAGAAATCTGCCCACAAAGAAGGCGCTCACCAAGACGGCAGACGAAAGAGGAAATAAACATCTAAAATCCAGAAATAAAAGAGTTATGCCAAATTACAAGTTTTTTTCCTGTTCTCGTTTAGCGCCGGTCTGGCCACACCCACCGGCATCCGCGTCATTTACATGGTAATGACCCGAATGTGGGAAACGCCCCCGATCAACAGGATAAAACTGGCGGCAAACCTTTGGTTGTCTTTGTTGACTTTTTCTCACGATGGCTCGTCACGCACACGAGGAAACTCTTCGGATGACTATAGACAGTGAGGAGGAAGAATTCACTTGTTCCTCAGAGTCAGAAGATGAAGACGTTGATGATGAAGGCCTGCATTTTGAGGATCAGTTTGATCCAGCACAGGACACATTTTCTGAAGAGTAAGCCATTTATATTTATTTTAGTAATTAGAGTCGCATATAGCTGTTTCAGATTAATATGGCCAGACGGAAATCTACCAGTTTGTAATATTCTGAGTGAAATGTGGACTTTTAGTACATCTAAATGTCTTCCAACACAAGCGTATAAGTTACATGTTATAATCTAGAGAGAGATAGAGATAGGGAGCGAGAAAGACATTTAGCAACAAAGCTTAACTTAACTGTTCTCAAACATCTGCTGAGGTGTAAATGTTTTGAATGTGAATAACAGCAGCGTGTCGATGCCCAATCAACAGCCAAAAACGCGCGCGACCGTTTATCCATTAATTATCAATGGACCCTTTTCACAGACTGTGATGACTAGTTTTAATGGTGACCACATTAACACTTTGCAGGATTTACGATGCTGATTACCATTAAAATTAAAACTAGTCATCACAGGCAGTGTGATGAATAATATTATAAACGTGTAGTATTTTAATGTATTTTCATTTTATAACTATACTTTAGTAATATATTACCTTTGCATCAAATTAGAAACATGCTGCTGTGTATGACTATCAAATTAACATCTTTCTCTCTTCTTGACTGCCTTTATCAAACTCTCTCTATCTATCTATCTATCTATCTTATATATATATATATATATATATTGGAACGTAGGAAAACACTTTTTTTTTTTTTTTTTTTTTTCTGTTGCTATTTGAGCAAATAAAACACAAAAATATATATTTAATGTAGTCTCTCATTCACCAGTTAACCATTTTACCCAACTATGATGATTTTCTCTTCTGAGAAACCTGGAAATGTGAAAAGGGTCTATCACTTATGCATGCACTGGTTTGCTAGCTTGGACAACGTAATCTATAATGTTTACTAATATTTGTGCTTGTACCTTTTCTTAGGAATGTGGTTCCTTCACGTGGACCTCAAACAGGACGCAAACGTCGTTCAGTTTTCAACGCGGTAGAAAATCTTAATGAGTAAGTCCACGTTTACCCCGTCATTTTACACGTGACCGATTAATTTTGATGGCATGTAATGTGAAATAATGCATGCAAAGTATATGTGTATGGATGAATGTGTAAATCGCTTTTAATGAGACTGGGCAAAATATCAGTATAAGTAATTGATAATGGTGTTGTGATCCTGTTGTCAACATGCTCACTTTTGTTTTCTCCCACCACAGATGTGAGAATGACAGTGACCAGATTCCTGTTTTAAAGAGAGCCAAGACTCTGACATGGAGAAAAGAGACTGATGTCGATGTGGCTCCAAAGTCTCTGAGATTCCTGCCGGCTCGGGAACCTGGGCCGCAGTCGAGTCTTGCTGACTCGCACTCTCCTATGAGTCTTTTCAAACTGTTTTTCACAGAGAGCGCCGTGTCAAATCTGTGCCACAACACAAACGCTCAGGCTGGCAGGGCGCTCGCAAAGGGTCGCAAATACAGTTGGACAGATGTCAGTGTTGGCGAGCTGTACCGCTACATTGGACTCGTTTTCTACATGGCCACAGTGAAGATGAGCTCCATCGCTGACTACTGGCGGCAGGACAGTCTTTTCTCTGTGCCCTTTCCCGCCACAGTCATGTCTAGGGACCGATACCGCACCATTTCATGGAATTTGCACATAAGTCACCCAGAGGCAGACAAGGAAAATGGCAAAAAGAGGGGAACAGCTGAACATGACCAGCTCTTCAGGGTCAGACCCCTCATGGACACCATCCGTCTTGCGTGCAAAGCCTTTTATCATCCCAGAAGAAATTTAGCTGTGAAGGAAAGACTTGTGGCATGCAGAGCAAATGCAGGAATGAGACGATTCCTTAAAGCCGAGCCAGCAAAGCTGGGCTTCAAGTTCTTTGTCCTGGCGGACTCGTCGAATGGATATACTGTGGACCTCTCTGTGTACACGGGCCAGAACATCTTTCCCACAGGCCGTGGGATTTCTTATGATGCTGTGATGTCTCTTCTGGACAAGAAAGTTTTGGGCTCTGGCTACCATGTGTACATGGATGATTTCTTCACAAGTCCAAAGCTCTTAACAGACTTGCTTGCCATGAAGTTTGGTTCTTGTGGGACTTACAGAGACTATAGGAAGGACTTCCCACGGAGCGCATCTAATTCACTGACCAAAAAGTCCAGCAGGGGATCCATCCGGTGGATTCGGGATGGGCCTCTTGTGTGTGTGAAGTGGATGGACAAACAAGAGGTGTCTGTTTGTTCCACCATTCATGGTGCCTATACAGGAGACCGTGTGCAACGACAAGTGAAAGCACAAGATACACGGAGGACAAAGTCTTTTCCATGTCCTGCGCCTGTGACCGCGTACAACCAGCACATGACCGGTGTTGACCCGTCCAACCAGCTGTTGCAGTACTACACTGCACAGCACAACACCATGAAGTGGTACAGAAAAGTCTTTCTACACTTCTTGGATGTTGCTGCCACCAATGCTTTCATATTGCACAAGGAGCTACACGGCAACATGACGCACAAGTCATTTATGGAAGAGCTTGTTGCAGAGCTCTGTGGTGTGTCTGAGAAAGCAGATGCAGAACAGTCTAGTAATGACCATGTGCCGGTTCCAGGAGCTGAGCTGACCTCCGATGTCAGAAATATTGCCACTATTGGTCGCCGCATATGTGTGCATTGCAAAGCAGTGCGTGGCAAGAAGCAGCAAACACCATGGAAATGCCAGGCATGTGACGTTCATTTGTGTCTTCAGTTAAACAGGAACTGTTTCCAGGAATGGCACAACGATCTGTGAGTGTGTTCAAACCTGGGTGCACAAAAATGTGCTTTCCATTACACACCCTCTTTTTTTTTTTTTTTTTTTTTTAGTAAACTATACTATTTTTGTAAATAAACTACATTCAAAATGTGTGGAGTCTCTTTTTTTTTTTTTCTCTCTCATATTAATAGAACCTTTAGGGAACGGATCAATATTTCCCCAGGTGCTGAATGCCGTATTTATGACCACTGGCACTGTCTTTCACACTGCTTTCATGAAACCAGAAAATCAAAGTAGCATTATTATTGTAATACAATCTGGGCTGCAGTGCAGTGACCCATTTTCCTTATGGTGTAAATATCTGAAATAAGCACACATGTTAGGGCATGTCCAACATCTTCAGGTTTCGAAGAACACGTTTAGATTCTGTGTGGTTTTAAATATTAAATACGTGATGGGAGATTTCAGACCTCCAAACTATTGAGAAAAGAAATTTTCTTAAAAACTGTCGTTGCTTTTGCCAGCATAATCCATTGAACATCTTCCCAACGTTCTCTGTGGCATATTTACTGTCCATGTTACAGTAACCTGAGCACTGTGGCCTCATGGGAAGACAAAGAGGAGAAAATTCCCTGCCAGTTTAAGCATCCTGTTCAAATCCTGTCAGTCACCCAGTGTACATGAGTGTGAAAAGAAAAAGGGTGGATTTAGAAATCTATCTATTCTATTAATTTAACAGGGAATGTGTTAATTTCTCAGGTAAACAGTAACAGGGTTGCACAAACTGGAAAACTGAGGAAGTACTTCATCCCCTTTATTAAGATTTCTTAAGTTGAACCACTTTTTTCAGTACTGCACTGATTTGTCTGCTTTGTAACCAGAGACCTTCCCTTTGGATGATCTTAAATGTGGTAGATTTGTATCCATAGGGAGTTCATGTAATGGAGCCTGATTGCTGGAAGCTTTTAGTAGACCTGATTCTTTGATTTATAACGGGAATGAAATCGAGGCTGTGAGGGATAGACATTGATCTCTTCAGTGGGTTGTACTGTTTTAGAATTTAATGTGTTTTTCTTGGATTATTCTGCTGATGAAACACTGCAAAAATACCTGTCCAAGACATTTAAGCAGAACAAAAAGCAGACCAAACATGAGCTGTGGCAAAGAGTGATAGGAGCTTTAGAGCTTTTTACAGCTGATACCTCTATCCCTCACAGCCTCGCTTTCATACCTGTCCTGGCGCTGCTCTGAATAAGGTATAAAGGCTGACTACACATAAGAGAATTGGACTGAGAAGCTCATATACTATAAATGACTCTAGAAATCCTGAATTCCATACATCCGTTCTCCAAACTGCAGCCAGTGTCCCAGGCAAGAAGAGAGAAATACCCTGGACAGATGACCAGTCCATCACAGTGCAAACACACAGGCATACAGGCACACAGGCCACACATATCATATGTCTTGGAGCAGGGGTCTCCAACCTTTTTTCATTTGAGAGCTACTTTTTAAAAAAGATAGTGGCCGAGAGCTACTCATGTAGGCTAATACAATACTTAAATCTCTTAAATAATGTCTCATAACTCTCATATTAACAACTATCTAAACTGTTTTAGACCTAAAAGAGTTTCCCTTTCGAGAGGTCTCTCCTATTGCGTAAGTAGCTTACGCTATGGGAAAACTCCTTTTCTCAAAAATATTGAAGTCTTTATGTAAAAAGCATTGCAGCTGCACAGCTGACAGCAATGAACGAAGGAGCTCGGTCATTGGCTGTGCTGCGGCAACTTGCTCGAACCAATGACGGGGCGACTCTGAATGCGCGACCAATGAACGCGCTTCGCGCCCGCGCGCGTCAGAGCCCGCCAAGATGGGCGTGGCCAAGCTATATATTGGGCGCCCCGTCATGAGAGTTCTTTAGATTTAATCTCCTTCAGCGAACACCTTCTTCGCTGGATCCTCCGGATTATTGAAAGCCTTCGCCGCCGTGGAAAAGCATACCAGCGGGATTGCTACGAGGACGTCGGCACCTTCAGCCGCCTTCGAACACCATCCTACTGAGCCATCCGGCGCGCCACACACGCAAGTATTTTACATCTGTTCGCCCCGCGACATTTGTAAAAGAGCAAATTTTCTGAGGCGTTGTTTCAAATGCCTTCCTGCGCGTCGTGCAGAGACCTTCTCCCGGACGGGGATCGTCACATCATCAGCGCTCGCGGAACCACGCAGAAGCTGCTCTGACCAAGGGCGGATGCCCGGAATGTGACGACCTGGGTCTCTCCACACTGCGGGCTCGCTTCGCCGCTTTCGCCGCGAGCGAGCCCATCGCCGCCACCCCTCTGTTTGAGCCGCGCTTTAAAAAAAAAAAAAAAAAAAAAACGCCGCTCACAGAGGCTTCCTGAACCTGAGCTCAGTGACGTCACGCCAAGCCAGTCTCCGCGTGCTTCACCGCCGCTCTTGCCTTCCCCACCGCCGGTTCAGTTCACTCAGCCGGACCCACACCCCTCTAGCAGAGCGGTGGGCCTTGTGACTTTCGGCGCGTCCGAAGACGACGGGGGAGTGGATGACAGCCTGTCCATCGACGCTGCATCTGACGACTGGCCAGGCTCCACTTTCGACCCCGCCCCGTCGACGCTAGCTAGCACGAGTGCGGGCTCCACCATGGATACGGAGATTATCCGCATCCTCTCGAAGGCCGTGGAGGACCTCGGGCTCAATTGGTGTTCTCCGCCAAGTCATGGAAAGCCCCCCACTCTGCGAGCCTAAAGCCTTCTTTTCCTTCTTCGCTCTCCTCAGTGGACGGCGCGAAGGAAAGAGGCTACGAGGGAACGCCGCCCCTCGAGGAGGTCGTGGCCAATCATCTCTGCCCGCCCTCCACCACCGGATGGAAAGCCAAAGCTTCCCACCCCTCGAAACCCTGCCGCACTACCTCTGCTCTCGCCGGTCGCGCCTACGCCGCCGCCGGCCAAGCTGCATCAGCGCTTCACTCAATGGCGGTACTTCAAGTGTTCCAAGCCAAGCTTCTCCGCTCTATGGACGAGTCTGGCCCCGAACCCGAAGCCTTCAGGGACCTACGCAGCGCAACTGATAGCTCTGCGAGCCACGAAGGCCACCGCCCAGTCTATTGGCCGTGCTATGGCTAATTTGACTGTTCTCGAGCACCATCTGTGGCTGACTGTGACTGAGATGAAGGACGCGGATAAGGCGCCATTTCTCGACGCGCCTATCTCCACCAGCGGGCTGTTTGGACCGGCGGTTAAAGGTTTCGCAGAACGCTTCACTGAGGCCCAGAACGCTTCACAAGCTATGCGTCATTTCCTGCCAAAGCGCTCCAGCTCATCGCAGAGCAGACAGAGACCGCCACAGCCGCAGCGGGCTAGAACAGCTCCCACCGCCTCTCAGCCCGCGCCTCAGGCTGACGCTCGACGCCGCTCGCGCTCTCAAAAGCCGTCCTAGCCACAGAAATGAGAAGAGAGAGTGCGTGTCTCGTAAAAGCCGGACCACTCTCTCTGCAAAAGCTCAAACATTACCCAGTCCCCTTACAGGCGGCTGGATATGTCCATACAGCAGTCAATGGGCCAGTCACAGAGCTCGCTCATCTGCAAACAAACACCGTTTTTACGGCGACGCACAAAAAAAAAAAAAAAAAAAAAAAAAAAAAAAAAATAGTCTTTTTCTGCCTGCGTCACTAAGGGTTAACATGTCCACAAAGTGTGCATTCCCAGATACTGTCAAAACAGTGCCAAATTCATTCCCAGCTCAGGCTGCGCTTCCCATGAATGTAGATCACGTGCCTACGGTCATGTACGCACCACTACACACAAGCACTGTTCACACAGTTATAAATTCATCCCCAGTAAAAGCGGGAAACATTATAAAGGTGACGCGTGTGCCTAACACTGTTTATGCACCCCCACTTATAAACACTGTCCTTACAGTGTCAAACACAACCTCCGCTCAGGCTGCGAGTTTTACAAACACAGCGCGCGCTGTTGTAATCACACACGCGCCCATTCACTCAGCTGCTCAGCGCGTGCCCGCGCCTCTGAGAGCTACGAGCTCAGGCGATTCGCTGGCCAGGTCCCTACGTCACAGCGGCCCGCCCCTAGCCTGTATTCAGCCCATATCTGTACACGCAGCGGCATGGGAAAACATTCCAGATATGCCGAAATGGGTATTGAATATAGTAAAGCACGGATACTCGCTCCAGTTCGCTCGCAGACCACCACGTTTTACGACTGTGGTCGAGACAAAAGTGAGAAAGGAGTGTTCACATGTTCTACGCACCGAGGTGCGCAAACTAATAGAAAAGGGCGCTGTGGAAACTGTTTTCCCCCTCTCTGAGCGGGACAGGTTTTTACAGCCGCTATTTTCTCGTCCCGAAAAAGGATGGCGGTCTCCGCCCCATCCTAGATCTCAGACACCTGAACAGAGCACTAATGATTCGCTCGTTCAGAATGTTAACAACCAAGCATATCCTCGCGCAAGTACGCCCAGGAGATTGGTTTCTCTCAGTGGATCTGAAAGATGCTTACTTTCACATTCCAATAACGCCTCATCACAGGCCGTTTCTGAGATTCGCTTTCGAGGGACAGTCATACCAGTACACAGTACTTCCGTTCGGCCTGTCCCTGGCTCCCCGTACATTCACGAAATGTATGGATGCAGCACTTTCCCCCCTAAGACGAAGGGGAGTGCGAATACTGAATCATCTCGACGATTGGCTGGTTCTAGCACAATCAGAGAGTCAGTTAATAACACACAGATCTTGGATTATCAGCCATTTAGAATGCCTGGGTCTAAGAATCAGTTTTGCAAAAAGCATACTATCTCCCAGCCAGAGGATTTCTTTCCTGGGAATAGTTCTAGACTCGATGCAAATGACAGCGCGTCTCTCATCAGAGCGCGCGCTTACCATCCGGCGCCTTGCAACATCATTCAGGGCGGGCGGGCGCGCGCGCGTGCCCCCGTCAAACGGTTTCAGAGGATGCTCGGTCTCATGGCCTCAGCATCGGCCGTACTCCAGCTAGGATTGTTGCATATGCGCCCTCTCCAACGCTGGCTCAAAGAGCCGCGTCCCTACTCACGCGTGGCGTTCGGGCCACTTTTTAATCAGAGCGAACCACGGCTGTATAAAAGCCCTGACGCACTGGAAAGCCGCCGACTGGTACCAGTCAGGCGTGAGTCTGGGTGTGAACACAAGGAGAAAGATGATAATGACAGATGCCTCCGAAATAGGTTGGCGGGCCCTTTACGAGGGCAGGCCTGTCTCCGGCTTTTGGTCAAACCCGGAGAAGCGCCTACACATAAACTGTCTGGAAATGAAAGCGGTCGCTTTGGCTCTCAGAGCCCTGCTCCCACATCTAAAAACGAACACGTCCTGGTCCGTACGGACAACATGACGGTAGTGTCGTACATAAATCGCCAGGGTGGACTCAGGTCGAGCTCCATGCATTCAATGGCCAGGAGACTCATTTTATGGTCCCAGCACAACTCGCGCTCGCTGAGAGCAGCGCATGTGCCAGGCGCCCTGAACCAGGGGGCAGACATGCTATCCAGAGACAAGATTCTCCCAGGAGAATGGGCTCTCAACCCGCTGACGATTCAGTGGTTATGGAAAACCTTTGGCAAAGCGGAGATCGACCTCTTCGCCTCCAAGGAGAACGCGCACTGCTCTTTTTTCTTCACGAAAAGCACGGACGCGCTCGCCCAGAGCTGGCCGAGCCGCCCCTTATATGCCTTTCCCCCGATCGCGATGCTGCCACAGGTCATCAGTCGGGTCAGAGAGGAGAAAAACGCAGTGCTGCTGATAGCCCCACTCTGGAAGAACCAAACATGGTTTCCAGATCTGATGCAAATGCAATCTGCACCACGGCCGATTCCACTGAGGCCAGACCTCCTCAGTCAGGCCAGCGGGATGATATTTCATCCCCGCCCCGATCTGTGGGCCCTTCATGCATGGCCCCTCAACGGGTTCCCAGGAACCTCGCGAGCGGAGCACTAAAAAAACCATCGCTGAGGCGCGGGCGCCCTCCACGAGACGCTTATATGCCCAGAAATGAAAGTGTTCAGTGACTGGTGTAATGCCAAGGGCCTGAACCCTGAGACATGCGAGATTACGAATGTACTCGTTTTTCTACAAGGGCTTCTGGAGGCGGGCCGCACCCCCTCCACGCTCAAAGTATATGTGGCGACCATCACAGCGTCACACGACCCTGTAATGGAACGTCCATTGGGAAGAAACGACCTAATTATTTGTTTCCTAAAGGGCGCTAGGAGGATGAACCCTTCACGCCCCCCCCCTCAGTGCCGATCTGGGACCTAGCTACTGTCCTAGACGCTCTTAAAGGGCCCCCGTTCGAACCACTCCGAACCGTGCACCTTAAACAGCTCTCGCTCAAGACTGCGCTCTTGCTGGCACTCGCCTCGGTCAAGAGAGTGGGCGACCTGCACGCGCTTTCGACAAGCGCTGCCTGCCTAGAATTCAGTCCTAACGACTGCAGGGTCGTCCTTAGGCCGAAACAGGGGTATATTCCTAAAGTGCTCACCACTCCCTTCAGAGCACAGGTTATCTCCCTAACTGCGTTTTCGTCTCCAGCAGACGAACACGACGCTAATCTACTCTGCCCCGTTAGGGCTCTCAGAGTGTATTTGGAGCGTTCTGCCCTATTCAGACAGACAGAACAACTGTTTGTATGCTTTGGCGACCGTACGAAAGGTTCCGCCGTTTCAAAGCAGAGAATCTCTCACTGGATAGTTGAAGCTATAGCGCTGGCTTACGAAGCTAAGGGACTTCAATGCCCCTGGGGAGTCAAAGCACACTCCACCAGGAGTGTGGCTTCTTCCTGGGCACGGTCGAGCGGGATACCGATCGAGGATATTTGTGCGGCGGCAGGCTGGGCCTCACCGTCCACATTTATCAGGTTCTACAACCTACAGGTCCCGACATTGCATTCCAATGTGCTATCAGCATGATGCTAGTTGAACTGCGAGTTCGCATCTAGATTATGTACGTGCTTGTGTCACACTGAGCGCCTTCTAGCCGCTCTGTATTTTTTCCCATATATAAAGCTCGCCTCTGCCGGCTAGTTGGATGATAACTTTGCTTTTTAGCTCAGGCACCTGCCTCTGGCTATCATAAGGCGAAGTTCAGCACGCACGGCGTTTTGCATGGTGTTCCCATAGCGTAAGCTACTTACGCAATAGGAGAGACCTCTCGAAAGGGAACGACTCGGTTACTAACGTAACCTCGGTTCCCTGAGAGGAGGGAACGAGTATTGCGTAAGCTGCTGTGCTTGTGCTTGGTTAGTTCACTTCAGTCGTTTTAACCTAAAGAACTCTCATGACGGGGCGCCCAATATATAGCTTGGCCACGCCCATCTTGGCGGGCTCTGACGCGCGCGGGCGCGAAGCGCGTTCATTGGTCGCGCATTCAGAGTCGCCCCGTCATTGGTTCGAGCAAGTTGCCGCAGCACAGCCAATGACCGAGCTCCTTCGTTCATTGCTGTCAGCTGTGCAGCTGCAATGCGTTTTACATAAAGACTTCAATATTCTCGAGAAAAGGAGTTTTCCCATAGCGTAAGCTACTTACGCAATACTCGTTCCCTCCTCTCAGGGAACCGAGGTTACGTTAGTAACCGAGTCGTTTTGTAGGCCTATATATGTAACCCTAAATGTCAGAGAAAAGAACAGAATCAGAGATTAATTTTTTTTAAGAAAATTGTACTTTGCATATTATACTGTAAAAACACATAATTATAGTTGATTTTATAGTGCATCTTAACTAGAGATGAAATGGCATGAAAATTTCATTTCATGATTATAGTCACCAAAATGATCACGGTTATCACAGAATCCTGTTCAAAAAGTACTAATACTACACAATAAAATCAATTCACCAAGGTTTATGTCGAAAACCAGCAAATAACAAATATAATTAGAATTCATTTGCACTTTTTGTTTACATAAACAAAATAACAACATTAAAAATGATGGCCAGATTTTAAAGGAGTGTCTTGCGACATGTTATCTACTAACATGTAGCCTACAAGTTCAAATAAAGTTTTGACAAAAAAAGATTTATAAAAAGCTCGCATATTTCAGCCTTTAAATCATTTTTATAAAAAGAATGAGTCAAAAAAGATGAATTACTGACGTTCACAATGCACATTAGCTTATCCTTCATTATTAATAGTAAAATTCGATCCGATTTTCCCGTGGCGTCTGTCGTTGCTATGCAACTATGCACTGCGCTCTCCACAATGACAAAGAAGTTTTAGTAGCTAATGGATTTTTCATCTCGCTGCGCCTGGAAAAAATGAGCGCGTCGCTTCAATTATGAGCTTCCTACATTTGAAATAACGAACTTGAGCGCGCAAAAGACGCGATATGTGAACGCCCCCTTGGTGAGCTACCTCCAATCAGGCCACGAGCTACTGGTAGCTCGCGAGCGACGTGTTGGAGACCCCTGTCATAGACCATTGGCAACCACAATGCTAGCTCCACAGATGAGGCATTCAGCTTTATCTTTAACGTTAGTGAAGAGGAATTCTGTCTCCCACTCCTCGTTAAAATAATAAGTCTTCTTCTTTTTTGCATGACCTGCATCATCAGCCATAATTAATCTTTTTTTATAGTTCAATTTATCTTATGTATGTACCGTCTGCCCGCGACCGCCTCAACTCACAGAAGTTACGTTACGTTTTTTTTTTTTTTTAAACGTGCTCGACGTGCAGATTCAAAATATTTTTAATTATTTTATTATGTTTTAATGGTATATGAAATGTTACCATTAGTTATTTTCTCATTTTATGCCATCATCGTAAATAATAATAATAAAAAAAACTAAATTAAAGATTACAATTCAGGCTATTTATAGAACGTGCTCGGCGGGCGACTCAGAGACTCCATGCGGCTACCAGGTGCCCGCGGGCACCATATTGGAGACCACTGTCTTGGAGTATCGCAATAATATTGTATTGTGTGTTCAGTATCGTGATTTGTATCGAATCGTGACATGAGGGTATCATTACACCCCTAGTAAACAGCATAAAAAATATAGAGAAATATAAAACTAATTTAAAATTGTTAATTTTATATATTTAAAAACAATATAAAAGTTTATTTCAAAGTTTATTTCAAAATATGCATACCGTATACACAAATATTCAAGTGTTTTGAAAGGGTAAGGAGACCAACTTGATTAAATGATACACAGTACAAATACCTCAATGTCAAGGAAGGATCCCCGACAGCCGGAATTTCGAGGATGCTACGTCATCGACATCCGTCGAAAGACTGTTCCAATGTCGAGGATCCTCAGAATTTCAGTCCTTTGTTCGGAAAATATCCAATACACAGGAAAGGATGCATATGTGTAGCCTTCGTGCTCTCAAATCACCCACAATCCTATGCGCGCAGCTTTGCTATCTTGTTCAAAAAATAAAAAATGTCGGACGTTAGCGGAGTCGGAGCAATAACGGGGCATTATGCTTTCAAATATTTACGTTACCATACATTTGTTATAACCGTAGTACATATAAGTAAAGTTTAACGTTTAAATGCCAGTACAAATTACTACCGTATTGATATTACAAATTATACAAATATATACAAATTGCGTTATTGATGGCTAACTGAACCGGACCTGTCATTTAACAATTGTTAGCTTGGTTGCCGTCACCGGAATTTGTACAAAGTAATTTAACATGGTTAGCAGAAGAGAATACTTTTAAAAGCATTTAAAATCGTATTGACCCCAAACTTTTGACCGGTAGTTTACATCATCACAGTATAGAAGAACAAGAGGCGAAACTCTGATGCTTTTTTGGTAACAGCCACTAGGTGGCGCTTCGGTAGCGCGGCCGCCATTTTGGGGTGAAGATTCCAACTGGAGTTACTGGACAACAGCACAGATAACAGTTAATCCAATCATTAAATACACATTTGAGGTAGTTTATTCTTGCTTGATTATTTCCATTTTATGCAACTTTACACATTTACTACTATTATTAGTTACCAACTCCACTAGGCCTGAAATATATTTTGTACGTTTTAATCCCCTGGATCATGCTACAAACATGATGATCTTATAGAACATGATGCATTGCTGTGTCCGTTATCCTATAATTGCCCCTTTTGGACAGTGGCTGTGTTTTTTTGTTTACATAGTCTTGCTTTAATGGTTATTAATATAAGATAGTACTGCAAAAAAAAAAAAAACAGTTTACTGTAAAGCTATTCTATTGCTGTTATATATTTATTGTCCAACATTCCCAATTATCTGATATAGCATGTCCTTTACTTAATTTCATATGTTGGTATTCAGTGTTTGTATTGCTAATAAAGGTTTTGTGGGAAAAAAGTAGAAGACTTGTCTAAGTCTGTGAAATAAACTGTTAAAAGGGATTTGATGATCTCTAGTCTAGTGATTGTACGTTATTCTGGGTTGTCATCATTCAGTTTGGATTTGATCTTTAATGTACTTTTTTTTTTTTTTTTTTTTTTACAAAGCAGCTGATATTGCCATAGCGACAGCAAGAAGCTAGTGGATAGTGATGGGAAGACCGGCTCTTTTCAAAGAATTGGCTCTTAGAGCCGGCTCGTACAACACATCGCTTTCACCCCAAAATGGTGGAAGCGTAGCGCTGTTGCTGGACGCTGGTGTTGCAATGGAACGTTCTATTGGCTTTCACTTCTTGTCAAATACGTTCTTTGTCTGAAGGAAATTACTTGGAAGGACCAATCCTGCCAAGGAAGTATCCTTGACATTGAGAAACAGCTAGAGAATTTCTAATAGAAGAGAATTGGCACTGTCTGGTTACTTCCGGTTTCTGGACTGGCTGCAGTAACGCATCTCTGTCCATGCGGGGGCGCTCGCAGGCGAGTGCAGAATGAATGGGAGTCTATGGGGTTTCACCCCCAGAAATCCACTTTTCTCAGGATGTAATTTTTTGTCAAGTAATTTGAATGTTGCATTCAAAAGGGGGGGCTAAGATAATACACTCAGCTGAAAATTGCATTTTTAAGTTCACTTATCTGTTCTAAAAATCCGTTCAAAAATGTGATGACGTCACATAATAGCAGAATGCTAGCACGTTCCGGCCAACAACGACCTAACCTGTAATAAATCGAAAGGACATAAGTACTCATTCATTCGACTTTTGGTCTATAATCTATATTGAACTTGCGGAATCAACAATAAAATCTATGTTGATTTAACGACAAGCAGGAGAAAGGGATACATTTAGCCGTCTAGCTCCATAGACTCCCATTCATTCTGCACTCGCCCGCGATCACCTCCAGTGGAATTCTAATGGAACTGCAACCAAGATGATACAATGGGGCTAATAGGAAGTGCCAAGGCTCTCCGTTAGACGGGCTCTGCTTACATCCTGAACGAGCCGATGATTGGTTATCTCCGACCAATAGCGGCACCTACAAACTTAAGAGAGAGCGGGAAAACAAGAAAGCAACAGCAAAGGGGAGAAAACGCAGCAACCAATAAACGGGGAGGGAACAAAAGAAATACTAACACGTAACAGCTTGAAGATGAAGCTGAATGGAACCCACCTCC
The DNA here is from genome assembly GCA_026230005.1 of Gila orcuttii. Lineage (NCBI taxonomy): Eukaryota > Metazoa > Chordata > Actinopteri > Cypriniformes > Leuciscidae > Gila > Gila orcuttii. The sequence continues at coordinate 42,000,714 of JAPDVR010000008.1, read as the reverse complement.
AATTCAGCCTGCTCATCTCTCATCCCTGTCTGCCTCATTTAAAAAGTCTCTTCTGCTCACCGAGGCTGCATTTATTTAATTAAAAACACGGTAAAAACACTAATATTACAAGTCAAGTCACCTTTATTTAAATAGCGCTTTTTACATTACAGATTGTTTCAAAGCAGCTTTACAGAGATAACAGGAAAATAATGTTGTAATAATATTGTTAAATATAAAATTAAATGTCCCCAACTAAGCAAGCCAAAAGCTAATGGCGAAAAAGGCGACAGTGTCAAGGAACCGAAACTCCATCAGTGACAGAATGGAGAAAAACGCCAGTCCTCAGTTCTACAAAATATTATCACAAATTAAAAGAACTGAAAATCATTCTGTGTGCCTGGGTCAAAACATTATAATAATTATAAATAATATTATAATATATATATATATATATATATATATATATATATATATATACATATATATATCTCATTTGTATAGTTAATTTTTAGCACTCACATTCATATGGGTAATAAATAAATATAAAAATGTATCCCATACATGTCCGCGTGTGTTAAGGCATATGAAATGTAAAATAATGCATTTATTTTACGCAGTTTCCAGTGAAATATTAGTATCTGGTCACAAAGAAATTAATCTCAGTGACAAGTGACTTATTTTCATTCACAATAGGCATTCTTTGTAGACTATTGGGTGATTTCAGCTTGTCCGAGGTGGGACTCGAACCGACGTAATTCACATCAGCGATTTGCCCTGTGTAATAAATAAAAAGGTAATTTTATCTACAAAATATGAATATTAAATAATCTTCTTTTTTTTCTTCTCTCATTTTTCCTTCTCCCCTTCCTCAAATTATTGCACATTATATGTACATGCATTTGTTTCCTTAGTTACTTTTGGTGCAATAAACAATTTCAAGTAGTTTTTTTAGCTTGCCTAAAACACCTTATATTAAATATTTCTAAAAATCAGTTATATATATTTTGAATTGTTCCAAGTGTGCAAAAATTTACCAAAAACCTATGATTTATAATCAAAAAGAGAATACACAATTATTTCACACCCACTCTTTGTTTCATAAATATTAAAAACACACACAAGATGATTTTGCTCCTTTTTATTTCTATTAACTTCATTATGTACAGTTTGCACACTACATATTTGTGGCCTTGGTTATAATACACCTAAATAATGTAATTAATGCACCCTATCCAACCATAAACTCACACACAACTGGGCTTGACTGATTTTTGTTATCCAACAGTGTGAATACTATGCCCAAAACAACCTTATTTTATTAGTAATACGTTGTTCATTTTGAACCAGAGATTTTTTTTCTCCCCCACCTTGCTACACTTGGTGTTCCTGGTTAAAAATGACCTACCTACAAAAAAATGCTTATAAATAACATATCGATGTTATTGCTAATATTGTATTCTATCGGGCACATGTCAGATGTGAGTAAAAGATCAGATTTGTTGTGCCAATTTTTGAATGAAAAAGTTCACTCAAGAGTATTAAAAAAAAAAAAACTACATGAGCGCAGATCACTAGCTATGTTTCCATCCAAAGTTGTGAATCAATCAGATACAAAAAAAATAAAATAATAATAATACTTTTAATTAGAGCTGGGACTGTATGGATTTTTTCTAACCGCGGTTGAAAAGCAAGAAATTCCTGCGGTATAGCGGTAAATTTGACAATACATAATTTTCATAATACATTATGATGTTTACATTGGAAAAGAAAGATAAACACCTTTTCCAACATGTCTTAATAACAAAAATTATATTCCATATTTCTGTTTAGCCTACATAATATACTGTTATTTTTCAATCGAATCTGTTGATTATATGAAAAGTGAACAGCATGAGTAAGATGATCATGGGTCAGACATGATTCCGACCACTTAAGTTTTGTTTAAGAAAGCCTTTCTTTAAATTGAATTTCAATTTCTATAAATTGTATCTTAATTTGAATCACCGTTTCATCAACCAATTGCCTGGAATTAATAAATAAGAAGCAAATATAGCAGACATATAATCAGGAGGTGGAGGCACCGGTGCGATCTCTTGCATTGCGCGTGAACTGGAGCTCGTCTCATAAACGAACCGAAACTCTGTGTATAGGCTACTTGCCACACAGACATGAGAAATAAATAGAAAGGTTGAAATGTCTACTTTTAAACAAAATTCAAAACGAAATTATAAAATTGTACTGTAGTCTAGTAAGGTCAGGTTTGCCGATGTGCGTTTTATTCAGGCTATTTATTTATTTTTGTCCCTGTGCGCCGATCGGAGACGGAGTTCACTGCTGATATTCTGGGGATATAACATGGGCTACACCAGGGGCTTTAGCCTTTAAATATCTTTGCCGCATTGGATTAGTCTCCTTTCCAGAACTGCCGAGAGCTTTCTAGCCTCGTGGCAGCAGCGCCTTGCATCGCCCATAGAGCTTAAAACAATCAGCGGATGGCGGGCGGTGCGGCTTTGAAAATTGGTAAAAAAAACGTTGGTGCGGATGGATGGCGGACGGATGATGAGTTTTGTGATGCGGTTGCGGATGAAATAATAGCCCATCCGCGCATCTCTAATACGAATGTAATGTTATTATGCGTCATGGAACATTGCGCTCCACAACTCGCGAAAGGTCGGATTTGCTCCATCCTTTGATAAGTTTTGTTTAGAAAACCCTGAATCCATGCAAGACACACTGTCATTAGACATAATCCATTTCATTAGACAACGTGCACACATGTGCAGGCCAATTTTTTTTTTTGCGGTGATGGCGGTGACTAGCTCAGACCCGCGGTAGGCGTCACGTGACCGCGGTAATGCGGTAACCGTCCCAGCCCTACTTTTAATGACCAAATTTGCAAGCAATTCCAAAGTCATTTTTGACCGGGAACACCAAATTACCTAAATTATTTTCAGCACAGCACAAGGATTGAAGAAATAGTTAATCCATTGTTTTTAAAAACACACCAGCTGTGCCATTATTTACGAGACATGCGAGTACCAATGACATTTTTGACATCTCTGATGCCAAACCTGGTGTGACATGCCATACTCCAAAGGACAGCGATTACTTGAGAGGTTTGAGAGCTACAGCAGAGAAGAAAATTTACAGCAAATAACAACTAACACTGGACTACCTTCATGGTGCTTTTTTTGGCTCCAGTTTGCAGCTTGACAGCCCTGGTTCCCATTATAACAAAGAACACTCTGGATAATCTGCTAAACATCTCCATGTTCCACAGAGGAAAGTCTCAGGTTTGTGAGAAAGTTCCCAGTTTTTCGGAAACCAACTATTAAAGCTTCCAACACCATTCTTTCCATGCATTACCTTACAACAAATATGATAAAGTATGTAATTGTTAAGCATATTAACGCAGATATAGAACTGCTAGTCCCCAAAATAAACCAAAAAAAAAAAAAAGCATCCCTGCAAACAAATCACAACCTTTACTTCGGCAAATTTGGACAATGCTTTTTCTTATGAGTCAGCAAAGTACTTAACCGGCCGAAACACTTCTCACATGATGGGCACTTGTACGGCTTCTCTCCGGTATGCACTCGCTCATGGGCTTTCAGGGAATCAGAAACCGTGAAACACATTCCACATTGTGCGCACTTGTAAGGTTTCTCGCCAGTGTGAATTCTTTGGTGCCTTTTCAAGTATATGATTCTCGTAAAGGCTTTCCCGCAGTCGAAGCACACGTGAGGTTTCTCGCCGGTATGGATTTTCTGGTGCTCTTTAAAGTTGTGGAGCCAGAGAAAACCTCTGCCGCACTCAGAACAAACAAAGGGCCTTACGGTTTCATGAGTTTTCTCGTGCTTCTGGAGATGCCGAGCCTCAATGAAACTTTTTCCACACTGAGAACAGTGGTATAGTTTCTCTCCTGAATGCTTTTTCATGTGACCGACTAGGTTTCCATGATAGATGAAACTCTTCCCGCATTGAGGGCATGTGAAAGGTCTCTCTCCCGTGTGAAGTCTGATATGAATCTTCAGGTTTCCTTTATGCGTGAAATGCCTTCCACACTGACGGCAAGTGAAAGGCTTCAGTCCGGTGTGAATTTTCATGTGATGCAGAAGGCTTCCTTTGTGTGTGAAACTCTTTCCACACTGATCACATGCAAAAGGCTTCTCTCCAGTGTGAATCCTCATGTGATCGGTAAGATTATCTTTATGTATGTAACTCTTCCCGCACAGCTGGCATACATAAGGCCTCAAGCCAGTGTGAACTCTTAAATGATTCTTAAGGCTTTGCTTATGAATGAAACTCTTCCCACACTGATCACATGGGAAAGGTTTATCTACAGTGTGAAGTCTGTAGTGCTCCATCAGGTGTTCCTTACACAGAAAACTTTTCTGACACTGTTGGCAGGTGAAAGGCATATTGACCGTTTTCTGAGCTCCAGTTCGCACTGGAAACACGTTTGTTGTGGTCTCTGAGCAATTTTCCCCAGAGTGAGTTCTGAAGTGATCCATCAAGTGCTCTTTAGACTCAAAATTCCTTTTACATTCAAGACAGGAGAAGAAAAATCCACTTCTATGAGCTCTTTTGTGCCCAAACCTTCTCCCAGACTCTGAGCAACTTAAAACCTGCTGTCCAGTAAGGACAATCTGAGGTTCCTCATGCTGATGTTTCTCCTCCACATCCTGTTCTTCACTTTCCTCTTTCACTTCTGTCGGCTCTAATGTGAACATAATAAGAAAAAGTTAAAATCACAAACTGATGATTGTCAAGATAATGGAAATAATATTAAGGAATATTCCTTGCTCAGTACAAGATAAGCTCAATCGACAGAATATGTGGTGCAAGAGTAATATCCACCTGTCCCTACTTTACTTTTAAAAGACTTTAGGAACTTTTACCAATGGTTTAAAAATACCATAGCAAAAACTAGCCTAACTAATATATATTTCAAGCATTATTAAAACACTCAGTAATAAAAAAAGGACAAATAAAAAATAAAGCAATCGCAACAAATAAATTCAACAAAACACATACGATTGAAATTTTCAGGTATTCACGTTACTCAGTCAAAAACGAGTGAATTTTCAATTTGTCTTTGTTAGATTAGTGTTATGGAGACGGCAGCAGGAATATTAGGCTGCTGTCACTTTAAGAGCTGCACGGATCTGTACTGTTACAAGCGGGCAGCACAGAAAACAGCGTGCGAGTCGTCTCGCGCTTGAATGCTTTAAAGTCATACTGAAATGCACACAAAGGAATCGAAATTTTTATTTTATAACAAGTGTGCACATGGACATCACACGTATGTTGAGCAAACGTCGTCCATGTGATGACATTATTCAGGGACTGCAACAGCTTCTAATTCGCTATTAACACAAAAGTATACGGAGATAAAACGCAAGTATCGATAACAGTATCGTTTGTTCTGAAGCTTAGCTTATCGGTAGTCTGGTATTGACCCAATTACGTACTGGTCCAAAAAAATACAGATTCTCTGTACCCATCCCTACTATTAATGCAGATAGTCTTGATGTTCTTACTACTTTGAATAAAGATAAAGGATGGATCAAGGTTTGTTTTACGAGTTTTAATGTTACATCAGTCATTCACGTTAGAGCTCAGCACTGTTATTGATACAGTTAATACAGTTCCCACATGTGCACTGCAATAATTAAGAAATATACACATCGGTTTGTTGATGGACATACTCTTGTTAATGCTGATGGTCAGGAATTACAGTTGAAACATCCCACAATATACGTCAAACTGAGTAGTGTATCACTGAGAAACGTCCTGCTCGAGTCGTTCTTGCGATAGAGGTTTGGGCTGAAACACTAGTTTCGTTTCTGCACTGTAAGCAGTAGAACAATGACAACAGACTGGGCCATCTGGCCAATCAGAGCAGAGAAACTCATGGAAAGGAGGGATTTAGAGAGACTGAAGCATCGGTCGAGTCGTTTGAGAATCATTGAAAAATGTGGTGATGTGCAATGAATATTATGAGAAAAAGAAAGTGTTTTTTGACCTTTGATGCATGTAAACCTGTTGTAGGAGACCTCCAAAAAAATCAGGAACCTTTAAAATAGCATAATTGGGGCACTTTCAATTTTCACAAAAGGTCATCAATGTTATGCCATGCACTTTGTTGAACTGAATCAACTCTAAATTGACTTGGGATAAAAAATAACACTAGTCTTTTTAAAGCTGCCTTACACAGGGTTCCTACAGGTTTTTTCAAGTTAAATTCAAGTCTTTTTAAGACCTTTTTAAGACCATTTATATAAAACATTAATACCCATTTCACGTCCCTACCAGCAAAGAAAAACAAAATCCTTCAACTTGTGTTGATTTATTTTTCAAATGTGGAATGGGTAAAAGATAAGCCAAGCAGGTGTGAAAAATAAAAACATTTCAGTAGGCCACAAGAAAGTTTGCCGAACAATGTTAAGTTGTGTTTTAACATTAGCTAGCTACTTATTCTATGCTGGGAATATGGGGAACTGAGAGACCCCTGAACAATAAACATCAAAAATAATAATAATAATTGTGGTTGACAAATGAAACTTTTGAGGAAAATACGGAGAATACGACAATACGGAGAAGTTACATACAGCCGTGTTAATTTTGACAGCAAATTTTGATTTAGTTTTAGTCTCAGTCTTTTGACTAAAAATATGACAAACTAATTTTAGTCATACTTTAGTCATCTGAATTGTTTTAGTTTTAGTCTAGTTTTAGTTGACGAAATACAATAAGATTTTAGTGATTTTAGTTTTTTTTAGATTTTTGAAATCTACTGTAAACTAAATCTACAGTAGATTTAGTCGACTAAAATATAATGGGTTTAGGTAAATTGTAATGTGTTAATTTAGAATTTTTCTAAAATTTCCAAACCCATATACTCCCGGAGAAAACATATATTAACCTATTAATATGAATGAAGTTTCAACAAGCAATACAGATACAGATTTAACTACTGTGACTTAAAAAAATATCTTAAAAATAAATAAAACCACTTTTCCTAAAGTAAAACACAGTCTTCTTTTCAATGAATGATATATGCATTCTTTATAACAACTTACAAATAATTGTCTGCTTGAAAGAATAAAGAATTATGTATGTATTAATTAAATTATTAATAATTAATCCTTATTAAAGCTATCAACAAACAATAAATGCTTTTCTCTTTTTCTTTTGTTGCTTGATCAAAATTAATGACACAGACCGCATTATGTTTATTGCCACTGTCACTTTAAGACATCGGATCATGTCCAATGACATGCGGATACGATTGCACTGTTGCACACCCGATTCAACTGTTTAAGACATAACCGACATAGTTTACATGAATACTCTCCAAACCGGACATTTAGACATAATGTTGTGTGTATTTGTCCATTCAGACACGAAAGAGAGCTCAGTGCAGTACCCGCGAGCTGTATAGGTGTATATGTGCATGGCTCCACGCTTCGGGTTGGTGCGTGGTTGGTTTACATTTTTAACATTTTATGAGACCGCGGGGTAGATCAGCACGTTACAGTACAAATGTGTGCATCTACCACACACGCAGTGACGCAGGACATCAGTTCTGACTGGATCGCTTCCCAGATCGACACTATCTAACATTTTCATCTAGTTTTTATTCGTTGACGAAAATGTCAATAGATTTTCGTCATAGTTTTTGTCATTCAAAACTAGGTTTTATTTAGGTAGCGTCTCGTTTTCGTCAGTGAAAAATGTCGTTGAAGAAAAGTTATTATTTTAGTCAATGAAATGAACACTGACATACAACACAATTTTTAAGACCCAGACATCAAAATTCAAGACTTTTTAAAGACTTTTTAAGGTATTATTTCCAAATTCATAAATTCAATGCTTTTAAGGCTTTTTAAGACCCCGCGGGAACCCTGTTACAGCATAATTTGACTATGTCTTTTATTAAGTAATCATCATTGATCTATATTCTCCTGTTTATTCTGTCTTGTATAAAGCGCTATATAAATAAAGCTGACTTGACTGAGTTTAAAGGACAGTTTACCTCAGATACAGTACGTCGTACAACAACAGAAACCATTACAGAAGTTTTAATGGTTTCCAATTAAAAACCATTACAACCATTAAAACCATCACCTAGTAGCACTGTTGCCAAGTTTGTGGCTTTCCCGCAGAATTAGACTGCTTGTAAACGGCTGCATGTGCTGATTTTTCCCCCCACAGTTTGAAGGTTTGACTTATAACCAACTCACTGAAATGCATGTATTGAAATATTATACATTCTACAATTATAAAATTGTACTAAATTATGAATTTTGTGAGAAAGGGCCTTTGAGCTCCTTGTGAAAACAGACGGTTTATGATTACTACTAGTGATTTTCAAGATGAAATTGTTTATAACGCATAACAGTGACTGAAAGGTAGGCCTATGTATTTTAGGTATGGGATTGACATACAATGCTGCTCAAAGTTTGGGATCGGTAAGATTTTTAATATTTTTAAAAGAAGTCTCTTCTGCTCACAGAGGCTGCATTTATTTGATTAAAAATACAAAAAACAACAGTAATATTGTGAAATATTATGACAATTTAGAATAACAGTTGTGAATATATTAAGGCTGGGCGATATGTAAAAAATATTTTAACGATAATCACCTTAAATATTGCGATATCCGATTATATCGTCTACCCAAGCCCCGCCCCCAACAAACACCGTTAACAAGTTATGTTGAGTTTGGCTGCACTTTATCTAATAAAGCAATTCAGTTAATTTCATGTTTAATTTAATGATTAAAACGTTAAAGGTTTTACTTTGGTTAGTTTGAGCTTAAATTAACATAAGACATTAGCTTTGCTGTTGCTAGTGTTGCTAATAATTTCCACTGTTCGTATCACATCTGTGTTTGAAATAATTTCGTTTCGTGAGGCGAACTGTTGAATACAACTGAAATGAACAGAACCCATTTTAGATCTTTTTACTGATTAACATTTATTAGACTGCAAAATAAAATAGGCTACTTGATAATATTATTTTTAAAACTGGAGATATCTCTGCCATTCTGAATTAACAGAATAGTTTCATTTTTTCGTCTGCAGAACAAAATAATAAGTATAAAAATGAATATATAGCCTACGAGAAAAAAAAGAAAGAAAAAGAAAAACAAAGATCAAGAAATCCAGAAAAAATGTTTAACAAAATTACGAAAATAAGGATAAATGACGTTTGACAGGAAACGCATCTCAAAGTCGCATACACAGACTCATGTTGCCGTTGGAGCAGTCAGCGCCGAACAACAGGCAAATAAAATATTAAGCTAATTAAAGTTACAAAAATTCAGTGAGTGATTTTCTTTTTCTTTTGTTCTTTGATCAACATTAAATGTTGGCAGCGAGTATAGGCTGTCAATGCACTGATTCAATAGGCCTAAGTAGTATTGGGCGATATGCTCCATTTTCATATCGTCCTATCGTCAGCCTGTGAGGTCGGCGATACACGATATTATCGTGAGGGGGCGGGGCTTACTTATTTGATTATTAACTTGATTATTTACTCATTAATTTGCTTGTTTTATTACTTCATTTTATACGAGAATATTTTTCTATTTTGCTATCAAAAGTTGGAGTGTTTATTACTAGGCTAGATCAGGTTATTTCCAGGTATAGTGAGGTAAAAAAAGATCCTAATCATTTTTGTATCTGACTCGAGTATTTCAACGTCAGCGGGAAATTTACGGACACACATTATCCTCTCATGCCATTAGATGCAGCATTTTGACTGTACTTCTGCACGTTTGGATGCACTTCACATATGCGCACTTCAATAAGCCAAAGAATGCGGGTTCATGTGTTTTAAATGCCGGGAGAAATCAGAGTAAGGGGCAGAAATCTAGCTGAGTCAATCGGTTTATACATAAACGTATGACTTGACTACGATAAAGGAAAACAGGTTAATGCGTTTACATGACCACATGCATTGTCAGTTTATTCAGAATAATCGGGTTTAGAACGTGCATGTAAACGCGCTCATTCCTGAAAGTGAAAGTGGAAGGTAACGGACCGAGCTTTCAGCATCTGTCTCTGCATTAACGCCGCGTTCTCTCATGAGCGCGTTCTCCCCGCAGCTCTGCAGAGACGACGATGGATATAACGGTATAGCGATATAATCTTAATTTACTGGCTTAATATTTCTCTTGTGGACCTATATGATGACAGTGAAAAAATTACAAGAATAGTTCTTGTTAAACATGTGTTTGAAGCTGCTTTTGATTTTCACAGATGGCAGAGTTGTGCTGTGTTCGTAAACTAAAGACTGGCCTATATCATTTTAGTGACATTATTATTATTATTATTATTTAGTAATTGTATTGTTTTTAGTGTTATTAGTGTCATTAAACTTTTTGTTAATGTGCTATGGAAACAAAATACTGACGACGAACAACGATGCCGTTTTCATCTTGGATCTGTAGGCTATAAGATATGCGTGCGTCTGTTAAAACAAGCACTCTTGACAATTTGTGAATGGATGAGTCCTCATACGCGCGTGTCGGTGTTGTCGCAAGTGTTAGGCAAGTGTTGACGTCGTCGTTATGAATTTAGGCAAGGCAAATTAATTGTAGTTCCTAATATTCATTTAATAACAATACTAGCTTTATAATAATAATAATAATACTAATAAAAATAATTTAATACGTTCATGGTAAAACGAGCCAATATCGTATTGATATCGTCAAAGGCATCTGCCATCGGCGAAATCTCAAGACTATCGTCGATACACGATACTATCGTCTATCGGCACAACCCTAGGCCTAAGACAACCGGCTGTTTACGGGGATATTTGAACTTGAAAAAAGGTGTACTCACGTCCTTCCATGGTTGAATCAACAAATCTTCTGATGTTTATTTTAGGCTATAAATTAACTAGATACTTGTGAGATATAATTGTGTGTGTATTTGTCCGTGCACTAGCTCCTATATGAGAGGCGGCTTTGCGCACTTTGTATTAGCCTGGTCCCACCAGACTCTCGTACATTTCATTTCATTAGTCTGGCACCGCTCCATTGGCATTGACAAGCGTTAACTTCCTTGTAGGCGGGTACTCTATTGAAGTCTAAAACTATTGGATCTGCCCAGAATCACTCTGGATCTGCCATAACCAATCGCTAACGTCTGGTCGTGACATATGCCTAGCGTTCGCCTTAGCCAACTCATTCACCACTAACGGAGCGAGCTGGAAAATCAAACTTTTTACGAACTCCGTGGGGAGGGCCACAACATCATGGCCACCAACAAAACTAAGCAAAGATTGTTCTTGCTCCGGCTTTAACTTCTTGATATTCGTCAGCGTTGCCACAACGGACTGAATGGCTTCGCTTGCATCTTTCTCCGCTGCCATTACTGAACTACAACTCAAAATAACGCACGAGTCGACATCAACGCCATCGTTCTCAGCCACTCCCCCTGTTCACTGATTGGCCCGGTAAAAAATTGACCGGAGAAAACCAAAGACTACAGCACAATCCCAGACGTAGTACTGAAGGAAAATGAAAATTGAGCGGAAGTACGTAGGAGGGCGGAGCCAGGCTAACTTTGTATGTGCGCAGCTCAGAAAACAGCACGCATGCAGAAGTTTTCTCTTGCGTCTTGCGCTTAAAGAATGCTATCAAGAATCGATTTTCTACTCCTAAGGCCATCCTTAAAAATATTTTGGTTTGCAAAAAAAAAAAGGGTCGGTTGGTAGGTCTATATATTTTTTTCAAGATTCAATGTAAAAAAAAAAAAAAAAAAAAGTATAATTTTGGTCATGGTGATTAGGTAGGTATGAATTTAAACAATTTTGCATATTGTGACGTCACCGACTGGGTCTTCAAACCGTGCTAGGTGTCAATGCAACCTACAAATCAGAGATTTGAGCCAAAAAATCGATTTTCCATGTCTAAAGACGTTTCCATTTTCGCCCAATATAGGCAAATCCACGGACAACTAACAGGCATTAGGACGAACGTAAAGAGGGGACGCGCATAAGTCAGCAATATTTCTGATGATTTATTGGCGTGAAGTTTCGTGCACAATGACAAACAGGAGTGCAACATTCAGAGATTGAAATTAACACCCTCCAACCTGCCAAAAAAAAGTGTGAAAATGAACTTTGGCGGGTAACGCTGTCAAATCACGAGCCAATTTAGCATGTTTCTATGTTTACTCACTTTGCTGGGGAAGTTTGTGTAAGCCAAATCTGCGCGGATTTAGCGCAAATACGCAATTCGTGAGTCCTCATGATATATTAAATACAGCGTATTGCGCAGAATCTGCGCATTTCTGGCTTACTTGAACACACACGTCACTAAGCAACAAATAACGGCACGCTTGTTCACTTCCATTGAAGTAATAGCGAATATTAAAAAGCATTTGGTTAACAGAAAAGACATTGTTATTTTCCAACATCCTACATGTTATGTGTACTGTATTGATCTGTCCACCTAAAACACATATCTGGTAAAAAAAAAAAAAGGCCGGTGGTGGTGGCTCACTTTGAAATTTCAATTTAAAAGAAACCAATTTGATTTAAGGGTCAAATTGTAGCACGTCCTCAATAGTTTGAGTTTCCTCCACCAACATTTGAGTGGTTTCCTTCAGGTCAGTCGAGACAATCACCGTTAGACAGGGGAGAAGGGAGGGGAAAAGATCTGGGCAGTTTTTCCAAAACTTCGTGCCAAGTTAAAGCAGTGTTGAGATGTTTTAATGCATTTAGGGCTGTCGCGGTGAAGGAATTTCCCTTGCGGTAATTTTGAGTGGCTCAATAGCGCGATCTGCGTGTTTACCGCCATTTATTTATTTATTTATATTTATTTGTTGCTATATAAATACGTGTTATGATGTGGTCAGCATACACAAAAACAATGTAACCAATGTAACCGAAACTAAACAGCGTCTCTGCGCATTGAAAGACTGTCACTCAGCGCGCAGTTGTTACGCCAACGGACTGTCTTTGAGTGAGTCATTAAACCGTTCATTCAACGAAAACGTTCAAAAAAGCTGATTCCTTAAATGATAGATGTAATGAAACAAGGTGTTAATTATTGTTTAACTTTGAGCTCCACTTTTCAAGGCTCAGCTGGCCAGCAATGCTTCACTTTTGGGCAAAGCTGAGCAATGCTTCACTTAATAGAGACCAATGCCATTGATTCAATGCTTGACTCGCTGCTTTCCCCCCACGGCTTCGTCGTGCTGTGTAATGCTGACCAGCGCTGATGCCATTCATGGTAAATACCCTTACACGTTAAAAGGATGATAGCCTACGACAAATATTTTGCTTACCTTGGAAACGGCAACCTTTTCACGAATATACATGACTTGACTTCAAAGACAGACGCAGGTCATCACACGCGCTCAGTCGATCACATTCACTGTCTGTTTAAGCTTAAGTCCAAATCCACGAATCCGCAGTACAAATCACCATGATAAACAGTCTTGTTATCATGAACTTATTTAACATACAATACACATGGTACGAACCAGGAAGGGTGGCCTTATGAAAAAAGAAAACGCGGTTCGCGGTTGCTGCGGTTACTTTCATTCCTCTGCGGTTGGCCTGTCAGTAGCGCGGTACTGCAATATTGCGGTTATCGCGACAGCCCTAAATGCATTTTTTAGATGTATTATGGTGCCCAAACCCGTATGACTTTGAACGGTGACCACGAACATTTTATTTACTGCATCATACCAAGCGCGAACAGTGAATGAAACGAAGCGAACGTACAAGCCATAGTGTGACATGCGTAAACCAATGGTGTAAACAATCATAAATGACGATGACGCCACAGGTTTTTATTTAAAAGAAAGAGCGTAGCCTACGTTTGTAGGCATAAGCAACTTTCACAATACTTACTAAAATATAATTAATATTATTTTTTTGAATTTGTATTAGTTGTTTGAAGAGTAAAGAAAAATCGGTTGGTCTTAACGCAAGTTACAACCGGCAAGTCGGTTGGACTAAAAGGAAAAAAAGAAAAAGGGTCGGTCGGGTTACGGCAAACAAGAATATTTTTAAGGATGGCCCAACCCTACAGAAAATATTTAATTCATGCTATTGCATGTAAATATGTTAGTGTATAATAAATATAGGGCTATGTGAAATATATTTGTAATTTTTTCCTGCGGAAGGAATGCTTTTAATGACTTTACTTCATGAATGTTTATAAAAAATAAACTGCCTAATCCGCTTTGTGTCGTGCCCAACACCACCCTTCAACCGTGACTTATTCACGATACAGCACAGCCTCTCGTACCTTATTGCTTACATATTTCTGTAGTAGGGCCAAACAGCCTAGTAGATCATTCAAAACTCACATAAAGGAATGTGCATGCTCACAATGCGCCAATAAGATTGCTGTATTATAAACCAATAAAATTGGGTGTGGGCGGGTTGACACTCTAGGGTTACTCCTTTGGGCTGGTTTTGTTACACAGACCTGGCAACCCTTGTCCTGTTGTTGTGTGTTTTGGGCAATATTCAATCAGGATTTAATGGTTGTTGTTTTTTTACATGCCACCAATAGAAGGCAAAATATAACCAGTAGAGACCCACAGGAACAATTACAGTTTCCATCAAAACCAAAACAATTCCCATTATAACCATTAAAACAAATACAAATTCTATAAGGGTTTCTATTGTTTGTTTGTTTTTCCAGCAGGGTAATCTTATTTTATCAAAATGGTGCGCGTGGGGCTTTTCCTAGGCGCGTCGCCGCGAACTGCTACTACCGTGAACGGTCAATTATTATTATTTTTTTTAATTAGATGATTTGATTTCAGCCAAATCCTATCGTGTGCCTTCAGAAATTGATTACTGAGTCACATGGTACTTTCTCGATCTTTCATATCATTCTTGTATTATTGCCGTCAGACCTGGCACATTACTAGCATACAAAACTATAGTCATGTATGCCATGCATCTTCCCTCTTAAGTTACATGTTAATTCATGCCATCTAACGTTAACTGTTATTTCACAGCCACCAAAACTAGCAGTGAAGCTTTGTTACTGAACGCAGTAAATAATGAAGAATCAAACCTCTTTGTTCATCTGTTTGCTCAATTTTCACTTGCCATGGCTCTGGAATCGTCATTTCTTCACTCTCCTCTTTTATAAAGTCCATCTTTACAATTGTAAGTGACGAAGACATAATTTGATAAAGCTAGAGTTATTTGGGCCTGTTCAAACGAGGCCCTTCACGTTCAGAATAACAGTAATATATGAGATATTTTTATCCGATTCGCATAACTCCTACTATTCACTAGATACACGCGTCCTTCTGAGAATATCCAAAGTCAGACGTTGTATATTTTTACTTAATACCTGCTGCTGTCAACTATAAAGTGTGCTGTTGTTGAGCGATACACTCACTGAAGATAACGCTAGCGGAACAAGATGGCAACGCTGTTTCTTCTTCTCGAGTTTCAGTGTTTGTTGCTTTATCGCTCCCTACTGGACTGGAGACTGGAGTGAGGAGAACTGAAGGCGTGATGACGTAGGCCAACCCGAAAGTTTGTAGCGCCATATATATATATATATATATATATATATATATATATATATATATATATATATTTTTTTATATATATATATATAAAAACATCTTCAGGAGGATATTAAGGAGTGTCAACATAAATGTTTAGATATACAGACAAGAGAAACAAATACACAAAAAGGGTAAACAAGCAAAATAAAAAAACAGCCTAATTTAAGAAAATGAATGAAAATAAAATAGTATAATGTTGCTGCATTAATGTGATTTAATCTAAAAAAAGCTAATGTTAAATAAGAAATTAATAAGAAAACAGAAACATTAATAAGCAGAGGGAAGCAAACTAAACCTCATCAACAGAATCATTACAGAAATTCTCATATTGTTTCAAGAATCTGTCACATTTTATTTATTTAAATAAAAATATTTGAGAATCTACCTCAATTTAAAAAATGTGAGAGAGTAGGAAGTGAGCCCGAAAATGTTTGCTTATAGATTTAAAAAGAAAATACCAAAAATAAAAAATTGTGTTATATTCTTTAGACCTGTTGTAAGCGTTAGTATAATAGTAAACAATATATTTTAAATTCGTACATGGACCCCTTTAGTGAACTGGAGTTAACTATTGTTTCACTAAATATAAAAATAATTATTGGAAATTGAATGCCCTAATTTTTGAACATGTTTGTTTATTGATTGTATTATTTTAATTATTATTATGTTATATATTTATTTTGATTTTTAAATTACTTGGTGGACATTTTTTTCAAGGCACACACACACACACACACACACACACACAAAAATATGTAATTTTGAAATTTATATGGTCTAATATAGGATCTCTTGTATGTAACCCCTCTTGTTTTTACCAAACAACTATACCATAGATTTCTAGTGGTATAATTTGAATGTTAATAATAATACATTGTATGTTGCATACATTGGATTGCCTATGTCAACTTCATAAGTCCTATCATGATGAGCAAAATGTGAGACATTAACATTTTATAGAATATGATACAATAGTGTGCTTATTTACTCATTTGACAATGTTGAAGTAAGGAAATTTAGTGGTGGAAATGGTCGATAATTAATAATAAGAATAAAAATAATTATTATTTTTATTTAGCAATAATATACATAGATTGCATTTCGGCCAGTCATAAAAAGTTAACTAGATGCAGAGGATCCCACTACAGAATGGATGGAAGATGCAAATAATTTGAATTGTCCCCATTTTAAGTGATAGTATAGGGCTGAGTAAATGTGGGTGCAATGCAGCCCTCTGTTTCAACCGTAATCCCTTTAACAGTATACATGTGAAATGATCATGGAACAATGCTCTTGATTGCCACAGTATGCTAACGCCTATCTGGTGCAAGAGATCATTAATATGCGAATTGAGGACTTTTGTGATAATTCAGGGACAGGACGGTCCTATCTAAAGAAGCAGAATAGCACCTCTAATACATACTGTACCTGTGTCACATGCTTCACAATGCCCCATTAACTCCTGTGTTCATTTAGTCATGTTTGGTCTCATCAGGCAGTTTAAAAATGAAATATAATTTTTGTGATTTCCACAGAGATGTTCTCATATACAATTTTAGAACGAAGATGCATTGAGTGAGAAGATTATGGTAATGCGTTTCTCCTCTCAACCACTATACATTTGCCTAAAGGCTTCATGGTCCTTGTGCTTGTTCTTCTTTCAGCTGGTTTGGTTGTTTGCATTCCCTTTTTACAATCTTTCCTGGCATATTTTGCTTAGAGTGTAAAATGAAAAAGGAAAAGGTTGCGTAACTTAACCTATAGGGGAAAAGGCTGTTACTCCTGAACACCAGTGCGTTTACTGTTAAGGGTTTGCTATTATCACTAGTAAGTTAGTAGTATAAGGGAATGTCTCCATCTAAAGGTTTTTGAGAATCACAAGACGACATTGTGAAGCAGTAATTTTCAATTGCCTTTGCTTTGGTATAATAACACTTTTTGAATTTGTGCCGCTCAGAAGAGAGTCAAGAGAGTGATAAGATTTTCTTTATTTAAGAACCATTTTATGGTTTCTTCCAGCATTGGCACCTACTGGCATAGGCCTACAGAAACAGTCAAGTCGCTTTTCCACCCATCAGGCCGATCTGTTCTAAGACTGCGTGTCCACCAATGTGTTTTTATCCAGCTGAAAACACTATACATTTATGTTTGGTCCCTTGGTTTCATAGCAAAGGACCTCTCTGAAAACGCCTTTCTCTGCTGAAAACGCCTAGCTGTGGGCGCTTGGGCATCGCAGAGTTTTTTTCAGTTGAGACGCTTTGCTTGCTTTTTTTTTAAAAACGCAGCGCTCCCATTGAAAACATTTGGAAAATACAGTAACCACAGGGAAAAAATTATTTGGTGGACTCATGGCTTAAAAACGTTTCCAGAGGGCTGTTCCATAAAACAAGATTAGAATACAAGACAGGCTCATTTTGGTTAGTCAGACTTATTGTTGGTGGATTCTGTTTTGTAAAGCAAACTTAAAAAAGTTCAAACTCAGTTACTCTGGCAACTTATGCTGGGAAACTAACCTGGTCCGGGTCAGGATAACTAAGCCTGAGTTACACAGATCCTCTAACACTGACCAACAGGAATGCAATGATATTACCACTGACACTCTCTCATACCATTATTGGACTTTATTAACCACTATGAGTAAAAAAAACAACAACAACAGTATACAGAAAATCAACTTAAAACTACAATGATAAATGAGACAATATAGACCAACAAACATGTTCAATTATCTTGTATATGAAATGTTTCTGTTAATATATATATATATATATATATATGAACAAACAATTGATATTATACAATATATTTAAACATGTTTGTAGGCCCATTTATCACTGTAGCCTATATACATATACACAGTATATATCCTACAGGTTTTCTTTTCTTACTGGCTGAATGTTTTGTTACATTTCTCTCTGGTTTTGTTTGGCAGCTGTAGTTATGTAATATACAGGTCCTTCTAAAAAAAAATAGCATATTGTGATAAAAGTTCATTATTTTCCATAATGTAATGATAAAAATTAAACTTTCATATATGTTAGATTCATTGCACACCAATTGAAATATTTGAGGTCTTTTATTGTTTTAATACTGATGATTTTGGCATACAGCTCATGAAAACCCAAAATTCCTGTCTCAAAAAATTTGCATATCATGAAAAGTTTCTCTAAACGAGCTGTTAACCTAATCATCTGAATCAACTAATTAACTCTAAACACCTGCAAAAGATTCCTGAGGCTTTTAAAAACTCCCAGCCTGTTTCATTACTCAAAACCGCAATCATGGGTAAGACTGCCGACCTGACTGCTGTCCAGAAGGCCATCATTGACACTCTCAAGCAAGAGGGTAAGACACAGAAAGAAATTTCTGAACAAATAGGCTGTTCCCAGAGTGCTGTATCAAGGCACCTCAGTGGGAAGTCTGTGGGAAGGAAAAAGTGTGGCAAAAAACGCTGCACAACGAGAAGAGGTGACCAGACCCTGAGGAAGATTGTGGAGAAGGACCGATTCCAGACCTTGGGGGACCTGCGGAAGCAGTGGACTGAGTCTGGAGTAGAAACATCCAGAGCCACCGTGCACAGGCGTGTGCAGGAAATGGGCTACAGGTGCCGCATTCCCCAGGTCAAGCCACTTTTGAACCAGAAACAGCGGCAGAAGCGCCTGACCTGGGCTACAGAGAAGCAGCACTGGACTGTTGCTCAGTGGTCCAAAGTACTTTTTTCGGATGAAAGCAAATTGTGCATGTCATTCGGAAATCAAGGTGCCAGAGTCTGGAGGAAGACTAGGGAGAAGGAAATGCCAAAATGCCTGAAGTCCAATGTCAAGTACCCACAGTCAGTGATGGTCTGGGGTGCCATGTCAGCTGCTGGTGTTGGTGCACTGTGTTTTATCAAGGACAGGGTCAATGCAGCTAGCTATCAGAAGATTTTGGAGCACTTCATGCTTCCATCTGCTGAAAAGCTTTATGGAGATGAAGATTTCATTTTTCAGCACGACCTGGCACCTGCTCACAGTGCCAAAACCAAAGGTAAATGGTTTACTGACCATGGTATTACTGTGCTCAATTGGCCTGCCAACTCTCCTGACCTGAACCCCATAGAGAATCTGTGGGATATTGTGAAGAGAAAGTTGAGAGACGCAAGACTCAACACTCTGGATGAGCTTAAGGCCGCTATCGAAGCATCCTGGGCCTCCATAACACCTCAGCAGTGCCACAGGCTGATTGCCTCCATGCCACGCCGCAATTTCTTTCTGTGTCTTACCCTCTTGCTTGAGAGTGTCAATGATGGCCTTCTGGACAGCAGTCAGGTCGGCAGTCTTACCCATGATTGCGGTTTTGAGTAATGAAACAGGCTGGGAGTTTTTAAAAGCCTCAGGAATCTTTTGCAGGTGTTTAGAGTTAATTAGTTGATTCAGATGATTAGGTTAATAGCTCGTTTAGAGACCCTTTTCATGATATGCAAATTTTTTGAGACAGGAATTTTGGGTTTTCATGAGCTGTATGCCAAAATCATCAGTATTAAAACAATAAAAGACCTGACATATTTCAGTTGGTGTGCAATGAATCTAAAATATATGAAAGTTTAATTTTTATCATTACATTATGGAAAATAATTAACTTTATCACAATATGCTAATTTTTTGAGAAGGACCTGTATATATATATATATATATATATATATATATATATATATATATATATATTAGGGCTGGGCGATATATCGCATCACATTGTTATGCGCATCTCGTCAGTAAAGCCGGTTCCTTGATTAGTAGTAAATCACCATCATCTGCTTTCAGATGGAGCGGCATTTACTACACAGCACAAACTCCACTGTTAAATTAACACTCAAGAGTGTTAAAGTTAATGAGATAATTAAGTGATTAATTCAGTGATGTTTGAGCATTATTGAAGACACCTGATGTTAACAAGCAGAATCACTGAAGGAGAAAATCTCAAATTTAAAGCCACCGTTATGGCGATAAGTGTTTGCTTTAGTTGGGCTCTTAACCTTTATACATTCACATTAAATTTGTTTGTCTGCTGTTATTTATTTATAACAGTAAAATGAACAAAAAAAAAAGTGTGATCTGATAGTGTTGGTTGTGTTCTGGAATAATCATGCTGTGATCTGAAAATGAATCTTATTGAGATAGTTTGGTTTAACTTTTTGGCAACAACTTTTTAATTCTACAGCATAGAATTTCTTCACGATACGATATGCATCACGATACGATTACATCACCATACATCACGATACGATAAATATTGCGATATTCCACACAGTTAACTAAAAATGTAAAAATAAAATACAAGTTACGATGTGCCATCTGAGTAGTCTTACATCGGATCACATTGATAAATGACCTAAAATAATACAAAAAATAAAAAATTTCCTTTCCATTTTATTGTTTAGCTGCCATTACAAAATAGACTTGCACTTTTAACAATGGACACACTGATATTGAAAACATTAAAATAAAGTGCATTGGTTGACTTACCAAAAAAGGCCAATCAGGATGCTCTCTGTCTTTCATGCGCTGTCTTACATGCACTTCACACACACACACATGCACGCAAGGTCTCTTGCTCTCTCCCTCTCCGCCGTGCGTGCGCTATGCGGTTTGGAGCCGTTTGGAGCTCAGTCTCTTCTGTCTCGCATACGCGCTCTTTCTCGCTCGCACTAGATTCCGGGAGATTTTAACTAATTTGCGGGCATCAGGGAGCCGCTATCAATATGAGGGAGACTCCCGTAACTTCCGGGAGACTTGGGATGTCTGCAAGTCCATGCTCGGTTTGTTTTAAAACCGAAGTGCACCCACACATCGACTTTATATTGTGAAGGGGCCGAAGTAATTTTGTCGGCTGAGTCTGCCATGCCGCTTCCAGCTTTCACTACCAAAAGTGGGGCTCTATGGTGGCAGCCAGCAAGTTGGGGAAAACTAAAGCCGCCGTACTGCGACATCTACAAGACGGAGGTTGTAGTTCAAAACGTGATTTTTTTTGTAACACCGATTTTTTTAGCTGGAAATCGATGTAGTATATCCTGAATATAAAAATCGCGATGTATTGCTGTATCGATTTTTTAGCACACCCCTAATTAGGGCTGGGCGATATATCGCACGATATTATGCGCATCTCGTCAGTAAAGCCGGTTCCTTGATAAGTAGTAAATCGCCTTCACCTGCTTTCAGATGGAGCGGCATTCACTACAAAGAGCCGTAGTTAACTGACAAGCTGAGCCATATCGCATCAATATCGCGGACGTATCGCCAGCGATAATTAATGCGATATGGCTCAGCTTGTCAGTTAACTACGGCTCTTTGTACACAGCAAAAACTCCAGTGTTAAATTAACACTCCTGGGAGTGTATATGAGTCCACACTCAAGAGTGTTAAAGTTAAGGAGATAATTAAGTGATTAATTGAGTGATGATTGAGCATTATTGAAGACACATGATGTTAATGTCACAGGTCGGGGCGGGCCAAATCGGACTGCACCCACCCCTCGGGACCAGTACCACCCTTGGGGAGTCGGACAGAGGCCAGGCAAGGAGGACAGACAACAAAACTTCAATTAAAACAGTATTTTATTAAATATAAAACTGAGCAGGGTCGTTCCGTCCAGCGGACCCGCCGAAGGATACTGGCACTTAATCTCCATCTTCTACAGGTGACCGCCAGAGAACTTAATGCTGGAGGGCTTCACTGCAAGACAGACAGGTGAGTATACGGCACGTAGTCCTCTTCTTCGGCTGGAGAGCTTCACTGCCAAGCAGTCGAGTAAACATCCACATACGTGTCTTCGCAATTGACTGGGCCGGCAGACACGGAGCTAACGGCGGGAGAGTTTCGCTGCAAAGCAGACAGGTGAATATACAGGCACGTAATCCTCTTCTACAAACGACAGACAGAGAACTTACGGCTGGGGAGTTCACTGCATAGCAGTCAGGTGAGCATACAGGCATGTAATCCTCTTCTTTGTAGGTGACAGACAGAGAACTTACGGCTGGGGAGATTTCACTGTCTAGCAGTCGGTGGAGCATTCACCTGCGTGTCCCTCTTCACAATGGGCTGTCAGATAATACACTCAAATGTCTGTGGAGTACAACAGTGTTAACCTCTTAAATCTTTAGAACGTGATGGAAACTCAGGTAAGCAAATGGACATCCAGCAGGTTTAAGTTCACACTTCACACATCAAAACAGTGCATCACATCACTTCATCTCAGCACTCAGTGGGAAATATACACATAGAGGGCCGTAGCCCATTTTCTGACCTGGCACTCACATCAAGAGTCCCACAGATACGAGAGGAGGAGGATGGAGATTGATTGAACTACTCACAGTCTCTCACAACGATCTTACTGTCCAGCGGTTCCCTCTTTCCAGCTGAGTTGATGTGCTCTTGCTCCCAAACTCAAAGTGCCGCGCCCGTTCGCCGGCCCCAGTTGCTCTTCTCTTACGCTCACACTTCCACCGAGACTGCGGGCCCCAAAACACACCTTCTCCAGTCTGCACTCTCTCCTCTTATCTTCCCCTAAAGGCAACGTGTCCCAATCATGGGACTTCAATCCCTTTTGCGCAGCTGCCGGCGATTCGGATTAATCACCCCATTCGCGGGATTTTTCCGCTAGGCCGGAACTAGCCCGGTGTCCCGTTGTTATGGCTCCGGCGGGAGGCAATCTCGGTGAACATTAGTTCCGCCTTGCAAGGAAAAATTTTTAATTTTGTCACACCGTGACATTAACAAGCAGAATCACTGAAGGAGAAAAACTCAAATTGTAAGCCACCGTTATGGCGATCATTGGTTGCTTTAGTTGGGCTCTTGACCCTTATATTATTAACTTTAGATTTTGTTTGGCTGATGTATCTGAGTTATAACTGCCAGATGAACAAAGAAGTGATCTGATGGTGTTGGTTATATTATAACAGTCATCATTTGAACTTTACGATTTTGATTAATGTTGTTGGTTACAGCATAACTGTGATTCTGAATAAATATCCAGAATTTTAGATATAATAAAAAGGATTTCTTAACAGTTGTTTTTAAAAAAAAAAAAAAAAAACTTTTTTATAGGCACTCACAGACTTCAAGATTCAGTCTATGCATCGCAACAATGGTGACGAGCAGAATATTCAATTAGGAAAAGTAAATTACATAGAAAATTCAGATCATAATTTATTCATATCGCAATGCATGATGGGAGCCATTAATGAGTTGTGATTGGTGGCAGCCACTGCAACATGCTTTATTATTGTCACCATTGCTGAGATTCACAGGCTGATTATTGATGTCTGTGTTTCTAAATAAATTTATTTGAAAGTGTTTTGATCAGAACAATGTTTATTAAAAATTTTGGATTATAAGAAACATACCTATATTCATATATGCTGCAGAATCAAAACGTTGTTGCCAAAAAGCAGAGGTGGGACCAAGTCATTGTTTTGCAAGTCACAAGTAAGTCTCGAGTCTTTGCATTCAAGTCCCAAGTCAAGTCCCGAGTCAAGACAGGCAAGTCCAAGTCAAGTTGCAAGTCCTCGAGTTTAAGCTTCAAGTCTTAAACAAGTCATTAGTGGTTTTTGCCCAAATTAGTGTCTCAGTGTTAATTTCTATAGAAAAATTAAATGTATTTAATTTATATCAGGAAGGCTTTTAAAATATGTTCATGACTTGTTTAATTTCATATTTATTGCGATAAAATTTTCACCAAGGGCACCCATCTATCTCAGTTTAATTTAGGGATTTTTCTTGCGTGTGACAAAAAAAGGAAAAGGCAGTGAAAAAAAATATGTTATTGGTAACCCAGTAACAAAGGCAAAATCATTTAATAGAAATAACTGCTACACATTTTGTATGTGTGTGAGAGAGAATGTGGCAATGCAGATTTAAAAATAAAAGTAACTGTTCATTGGGAAAATTAATCGTGATTTGCTACACATTAAGTTTAAAATATTGAGTGCCTGGTTAAATTATTTTGTTAACGCGACAGTAGAACATTCCTATTTCCACGGCGACGTATCAAGCGTCACGTGACACTTTTTGGGGCTACGTGCCTGTCATTTAGCCTACAAAACATAAATCCATCCATTTCTCCCGACAGACATGAAAGTGAGTGGCTGGTGAACAAGGAGAAGACTTTATAGTTACCTATAGGCTAAAATGTGCATTTGTTGTGAAAAAAAAAAAAAAAACATGTCTCAAAATTATATTTGAAAGGTTTAGTAGCCTATTTATTTCCGCTAACTTAGACATCAGTTTGTTTGCTTTTTCTCAAATTATAAATGATTCGCTTGTACTTGTGTATTTAAATGCCTGAAAAAGAAAAAAACATTATTTGGTTGAAAACTGTCTGAACGTGTGATAAATGACAACTGACAAGCGCTGCTGAACGCACTCTATCACGCGCTCTCTTGCTCAGTGCCAAACGTGCGAAAGCAGCGCTAATCCGCGCTGTGATCATGCGTCAATGATACAGTGCTATACTACAGTGATTATTACAACTCTGATCTGTGGTTTTAGAAGGTAGGTCAAGTCTTTCCAAGTCACAGGGCTCAAGTCCGAGTCAAGTCGCGAGTCATTGTTGTCCAAGTCTAAGTCGAGTCGCAAGTCATCTTTGATTATGTCAAGTCGAGACACACACACACACACACACACACACACACACACACACACACACACACACACACACACACACACACACACACACACACACACACACACACACACACACACACACACACACACACACACACACACACACTTTTTTCCCCTTTCTTTTTTCCCCTTTTGTGATACAGTAATATCCACCACCAAAACATATAAAAACACAATAACAATAACCAATAAGTACATAGTTACACACTTTTACATATAAAAAAGGATATAATGACACATAATTCCTAATAAGTAATATTATTTAAATATCAAATAATAATAATATTAAATAAGTAAATAGATAAAATAATAACTAATTAAAAGGGAGGTAGGGTTATATAAAAAAGGTAATGTAGACTAATATGTAGGCTATTCCTTTATTTTATAGAATATTATTTGATTTTAGAGTTGCCCATATTTTTCAAAATGTATACTTTTGCTCTTAATTTCATGTTATCTTCTCCATAGTGTACTTTAGAAACTAAATCTAACCAATCATTTAAAAAACTGTGGATTCTTGCTTTCTCTGAAATATTGTTGTTATTTTAAAAGCTGTAATCCTCAGTATTCTAAACAAGTATAAGTCATCTTTATTAAGTAGCATAGGTCCTATACCCAAAACTATTTATATCTGTATTATATTTGATGTCTGAAAAATTTCTTCCCTGAATTACTTAGTCACAGTCACCAACTAGTCACCACCTCCTCACTACATTTCCCATCATCCTCCCTGGCCCTCACCTGCATGCACTTCCCAAACACAGAGATCGCTGTCACCTGCACCACACCATCTCCTCATCACACCTCACATTGTCTGGTCGCATTTTAGGACTTACCTTGGACAAGTGTGTGTTACGTCCCTCCGTCTTCAATCCTGTTCCCCATCGTCTCCCTCCTTGTGCTCCCGCTACTCCCCACTCTGCCTGCACCAGTGTGTGCTCCCGCTGCTAACCATCTGTCATCCACGACCTCCAATGCAATAAGACCGTCAGTATTCCTATTCTCCATTCCTCCAAGACTTTATCAGTGATCCGCAATTCATAGTTCCTCTTACCTTCAATAAACCTGTTTCTCCTCATTGCCATCCTTGTTGTCAGTCTCTGTTCCGTAACATTGTTCTGTTAAATTTTCTGTTTTTATTATTATTTTATATCATAAAGTATAAAATCTATGAGTGTAATGAGCTATAAGTTCACTGCAACTTATCCAACATCCTGAAGATAAATGCTTATATTTAGCAGATATTTCTGGTGTTGTAAAATAATGCATATTAATTTCCTAAGCAAAACGTATATTTTAGTCCGAATTATTACGCTTCTATTTGGCGCGCATGCAGTCAGCAGCGCTCGTTCAATGTGCAGTTTAGCAGCAACATGGAAATATTTGCACGACATTTACAGATAGAGAATATAGGCTACACTGTAAAAAAAAAAACGGTAAAAAACAGTAATTTTCTGGCAGCAGGGGCGCCAGAAAATGTCTGTTAAAAAACGGAAAAATACTGTCAGGAAAAAAACTGTAAAAAACTGTAAAAAAATGGTAATTTCTTATTCTATAATTATGGTTTATTACTGTTATTCTACACAAAAATATCTTCCATTATCTGATATAATGTTAATTTACTGACCTATTGAAGTATTAATATCTGTTTTGTACCATTGTTACACTGACAACCACAGTGGTGATGAGAGTCACATGATCTTTCAAAGCTCATTACAAGCAGCTTTTCCACATGAGAGTTAATACTAATATATAGAAACTGCAGAGTGTCATTCGCAGAAACATTAAACACCATCATGGTAACACATGAAATTTTAAAAATGCAATAAACATTAGTTTAACAACATTAAATGTAACGTAAAACCCTAATATACATAACTGATTCGAAAAAAAATAAGAAAACTATGAAGAAACATAGTTATTTCAACAAAAACACATCAAATGTGAAGTGTCACGCAGGGAATTGTGGGAATGTCAATTTACGGTTTTTCACTGTAAATTATACAATGAGATGTTCTTTTTCACTTTCAAAAACTGTAAATTGAATGGTATTTAGTACGGAAATACTATTATTTAACCTTAAAACTCACTTTAACACCCACATACTTAATGATCTTCAAGGAAAACATGTTAAATGACTGCTGCTTTCTGCAGTTATACCTTCTTTTCTGTGTTTTCTAATTTAACAGAAAAAATCTGTAAAATATTACGGAATATTTTATGTAAAATTACACACAACCCTGTAAAAACACAGACAATTTCCTTTAAAAAAACGTAAAATTGATGTAAAACCAAAATACAAGCAATTACCTGTAAATTCAATAGTGGACCTTTAAATTACAGCAAATATCTGTAAAATAACAGGCATTCACTGTATAATGACAAAACGGCAAAATTCTGTAAAAAAATACGGACCATTACCTGTAAATTTACATATTTTTTTTACAGTGTACCTGTGAAATGTAAGTTTTGCACTGAGGAAAACACCCTGTCTCAAACGCATAAAACAGTACAAAATATATGCTGTTTGCTGAGGTGGATCCAAGATCGACCTCTAGGGCTGCATAAGAAAAGCGCGCACACTCAATTATCTGGACTATAGATAAACCTGGATCAAATTAGTGGGATTGCGTAAGTTTCAATTACCTTTTATGAAATGCTTTAGCCCCAATTTATTTGTTAGGTTCATTCAAGTCAGGTGTGGGAGTTTAATCCCCGCTTTTCTTAGCGTCTTTTATGAAACAAGTCTCAGGTGTGTTTCCACTTGAGCTTGGTTTGGCAGGGCATGATTACAAACTGTTCTCAGCCCATAAATCTCAGCACAGTTGGCTAACCAAGCTATAGTGATGTTGCCACTCAGGATTGGTCACTTGTCTGTTGCCTGGCAACCAGTTACTCTGTAGCTGGACTAGCAGGCTATTTGAGTAACATAAACGTAAAATTGAAATGAAAAGAAATATCTGATCATCCACCATGACACGATTTATATAGGTTTACATCTCATAGTTTGTAAACTCTTGCATTATCAAGGCAATGACTGATGCAAATGTAATGCATTCCAAAGAGTCCCACTCCCACAGTGGAAAAAGAAACCATTTCCGTACCGGCTGGGCCGGATCAGTACAGAGTGGAAAGGTTAAGCAACATGAACAGTTTGGCCCGACGGTGGAAAAGTAGCTATAGAGTCAAAGATTTATTGGCACAATTGTCTGGCACACACTAGGGTCAGAAATTAACTTTTCTAAATGAAGGGGCGCTTTTTGCACAATGGTAGTAATTTTGTAAGGGCAAGCTTATAATTACATTATTAAATCTATCTGTGTTTTTTTTTCATGTCATCTTCAGCCCAGCATTTCAGGACAATGCTCGGCCAGACGCTCCTCTAGTCCTGCATCAGCCCCAAGCAGCTCGCTTATTTGAGGTAAACAATCCCCTGTCGCAGAGCAGAAACAACACTTCTAAATTGTGTCTGCTGTCCCAGCCCAAGATGCTCCCATCTTGTGGGCAAAAATCAGCATGCTACTTCAAAAGCATGCAATTGAGATGGTGCTGGCTGAGGACCAGGAGAGCAGATTTTACAGACATTAATTTCTGGTCTCAAAGAAGGATGTGGCCTCCGGTCAATTTTGGATTTAAGGCCATTGTACAGCGTGTTGTCACCACACTAATTCAGGATGATTACACTGAAACAGATCCTCATCCACATCAGGCCCAGGGCCTCCCCGTTTCTGGTCCTTCCATTCGGTCGCTTATTTGCATCTCGCACTTTCACAAAATGCATGGATGCAGCGATATCCCCTCTGAAATCGCGTGGAATGTGCATCTAAATTACTTGGATGACTGTTTGATTTTAGCCTATTCAGAGAATGTGTTAATCGGCCACAAATTAAAGCTCCTTGAACACCTGAGGCTTTCAGTCAATATGCAGAAAAGTATTCTGCAGACCATCTCTTCCTTGGTGTAGAGATCTCTCAGCCCATCTCTCACGAGCACACTTTCGGGTCCTAATCAGCTCCCTCGCTCATTTCAGGCTGGGGAGATCAACACCCTTAAAAATGCTTCAGAGAGCACTTCGGCTAATGGGAGCTGTGTCGGCAGTGTGCCACTTAGGCCTGCCACAAATGTGATCGCTTCTTCTGTGGTCGAAGGCTTGTGTTCCTCGTCATGCGTGGAAAAATAGCAAGGTGCGTGTCAGAGTGACCTGCAGCTGCATGAACACACCAAACCGGGGTTCAGAGAAACACTGTACAACCAAAGAGTGATGATGGGACAAGTCATCAGGAGGAAAGCGGCCACTATGGCTGCGTCATGCACGGACTGGGTTATGTGACGGCAATACGGTGGTGATGGCTTACGTCAATTACAAAGGGGATGTGTGCTCTCTCTCTCTTTGCACAGCATAGCGGAAGCCTCCTTCTATGAACCAATCGGACCCTCCGCTCCATTCGGGCAGTGCATGTTACGTTGACATGTAGTTGAGAGATGTGGTCCACGGGGAGTGGAGACTTCATCCCAGGTTAATGGCCATCATCTGGGACATGTCTGGGAAGGCAGATGTGGACCTGTTTGAACCAGCCAAAAATGCCCATTGCTTTATTTCTCGCTGTCACAGACCCCTCTGGGAGTGGATGCCGTAAGTATGCGTTTCCTCAGGTGAAGCTGCTGCCTCTGGTACTGCAGTAGATCAGGGTTACGGGAACCAACCAGTTATGGTTCCCGGAGTTGATAGAGCTGCTAGAACTATAGGAGTCAGCTGCTATAACTATAGCTGATAGGAGGTATAACCGTCGAAGGCTCCCACAACCCTTAGCCGAATTTATATTGAGGGCTCTAGTCAGTTTAGACAATCGGATCAACTGTGTTTGCTTTGGCGTATGCTCTAAAGGGCTGCCAGTTTCCAAGCAAAAACTGTCCAACTGTATTGTTGAGGCAATAGCCCTGTCATAAACATTACAGGGTAAAACCAACCCTCTCCTTAGCTGTCTCCTTATGTGTGGAGCATGGTGTTCGGATCCCGGAAACTCTGTCTAGTTCTGTTTCGGTTTGGTGTCGGGATTTGGACATTCAGGCTCCATGTTTTGTCTCATTGTGAGCGCACTGAATGAGGGTTCATTTCCTCACCATGCGCTCTTGTCTCAAACATTTTTGTTGAGCATCTAGTTTGCATTTTTGTTGGCCAAGAGATCTTGTGTTTTATTGTTCTGTGTAGCACGTGGGTCATGTTCATCATCAGCCGCATGCTTTTTTGTGAACGCTGTCGGTAAGAGCTCTTATTGGCTGCTTGTTTGAGTTATGTTTTGTGTGAGTACATGGCTTTGTTTTGTTTGTTTATAGGTGCCATGTTGCTCTGCTGTCTATTGTCTTCACCCCACCCCACTCTTGGTTAATTTGCCCCACCTGTCCTCTACCGTTACCTACTTTGTTTTCCCTCCTATTTAATCTCCATGTGTTCTCTGTCCTGTGCCAGGTCATTGTAACCACGTATCCACCGAAATTACCCAAAACAATTTGTCACAGGAAATGTTTTCCCAAAAACGTTTTTTTCCACCAGACCTGTTGCTTTCTGCATTTCCACCGTGGTCTAAAGTACAGTGAAGATTACAGATGAGTATAAAAGAAGTTTGGCTACCGCATATGCTTCTTGGTATTGCCGTGTGGTACGCCATCTGTTGCCGTCGAAGGTATGTGGAATGGCTGGGATAAATCTGTCCTCTTTGCGTTGTGCAGGCGTTGTTTAACTTGAGTTTACCTGTTACTGTCAGGTTTAGACGGTAAGCCCTGTCTTCCCATCTGCTGTGTGCTGGCTGCCTACTCCTCACAGGTATTTTGTTCAGCCATGTCATAAACACGATTGTGGACCGCGTTTAGCTATTCTCTTTCTGTTCTATTTCCAATGGCATTTATAGCATGTCATTTACAGTTGTGTGTTCCTGGTTGGGCTGCTGTGTTCCCGCATGGTGCGCGGCCATGAATGGTTTTGTTTACGTTGACCATCTCGTGGTATGTAGGATTATAGCTCTGTTGATTTAGTCATTTGTTTTTTTCTTTAACACATTTTTGTCATGCTCTGCAGGTCTCCCTGCAGATCTGAGGGTCTCCTTGGCTACTTGCTGGGATTGAGCGTCAATATTAAATTGTGACTACGTTGCTGTTTTGCCTTTACGTCTATCACTATACTTAACGGTTCGCACTTCGTTGCGAGATTGTCTTGCGTCTCTATCGGGGGGGTGCGGCTTGCTGGCCGGTCTGTCTCCGCCGGCTGCCACCTGCTTAATCTCATGGTTGTGCATCAGCATTTTGTTGTACGTTGAGTTTATGTATGTGTTTTTGTTGTTTTTTGGTTATGGTTTATAATTCACTCTGGGCATTGTAATTTCTAACTGCCAAAAAAAAAAGCAAAGCCATTTGTATTTTTCTTTTGTGTTTTTTATTTTTTTGGTTGTCCTTTACTGTGTTATACCTATATTGCGTTTTATAAGTTTGTTGATTTGTATCTTTGTGTTTGTTTTGTTGTTGTAGCAGGAGCTGGGGGTTCTGGAGAGGGGAGGCTAGCTGCTACTGTATGGTGTGTGGTGATTACACCCAGTGCCGTGTGTCTTCTTGCATTCAATCCTCACGTGTGTGTGTGTGTATGTGGGCGCGTGTATCAGGTTACTGCGGCTTCTATAATTTGGCAGCTAGCCCGTACTTCCAGGTACCTCCGCTACTGGTCAACTTGCTGAATTTAAATATAGGTTTGTTTGTTTTGTATACGTGTGTGTGTCTGATGCAGATTGGTGCATATTACTGTATAGCTGATTTCAAGAATTTTGCTGTGACGTTTTAGCTATTTATTATTCAATGTTGATGAAAATAAACTTGTAAATTTTTCTATATGGGGTGGCGTAGTCGACCGTTGTTGCCATCATAGGCGTCTCCTTTGGAGTTTGCTCCTCCCCACTTCTCCACACAGGGAAAGAAAATGAGGATGGAGGAATCGATGGAAATCTTATTGTATATTGGAATATTCTTGATCACTCGAGCGTCACTTCACTCCGTCATCAGCTGCGCTCAAAGGATCTTCCCTTATGTTTTTAAAGTTTGGTTATTTAAGAAATTAATAAATAATAAAGATAAAGCAAGATGCCCTGTTGATATATGTGTGATATATAATTTATTTAATGACAGAACAGTATTCTAAAATGTTGCCAAATGTTTTTTTTATCTTTTTTCATTTGACTGTGAGTGTTAACGCCTTATGTTTAACTTTGTCTTTTTGGTCCCTCCAGAATGCAAACCAACAACGTTGTCAGAGTGAAGTTCAAAGACAGCAAGAAATATATTTTTTCTCCAACACCTTTTACATTTCAGACGGTTTTGGAATGTGGTGAGAGATAACAAACTTTAACATTTTTAATATCATTAATACTTTTCCCTCTAAAATTTTTTTTTTAATAGTAATATAATACATGTATGATTGTATCTTATAGGGTATAAAAATAACTGTTTTAGTTCCTTTGGCATTGCTGGCCTTTATCAATTTCCCAATGGTTTGTCTTCCTTCAATGGATGTGCTATTGGTTTTTGATGACTCAAAGACAGAGGTTGATGAGGAAGCATTTGAATATCTGCTGACACGACCAGACATTGGTGTCCTAGAAATTTTAATTCCAGCCACAGCAAGCCTTGATGGTAAATTGTTTGACATGCTTATCAAGTTTTGTTTATTTTCAGCAATAGTCATCAATTTGCGTAGGCTCACTGTAGAACCCAACAAATTAAGTTAACTCATTTCATTTGAGGAAACTGATTGCCTCAATTCAATTAAGTCTATAAAAACAATAGTTATGATGATATTTCTTTATACACAATTAAACTTTACACTGCATTTAAATACTTTATATAGCTGAAACTTCACTTTATTGAGTAAAAACAGTGAAATGACAAACTTTAAATGAACTCAGAGCACTTGCAGTTACTGCTAGCTCATAATATCACACAAAAAGTCAAATCCAATAAGTTAAGCTAACTCATTACATTTGAGGACACTGATTCTGTAATACCCAACGAGTTAAGCTAACTCATTTCATTTGAGGAAACCGATTGCCTCAATTCAATTAAGTTTATAAAAACAATAGTTATGAGTACTCTGAACTTATTTCAGTTGAGTTCACTAAAAGTAGATATGTACATTGCAGTCAAGAATTAAGTGGTTAATTAAGTGTTTATTGAGCATTAGTGATGAACACCTGCTGTTAACAAGCAGAATCACAGAAGGAAAGAGAAACACAAAAACTACAACTGTCTTCAGCCACATCCTTAGATGAAATCAAAGGAAGATAAAAAACGACATTACATCTCTGCAGATCTCAGCAGAGGAGGATTAAACAACTCCACAAACAGCATTACCAGCTTCACTTATTAATAACCAGATTTACTTTATTTCTGTCAGACATCTACAGAAGTTGTTATTGAGAATGAACAGAAGATTAGATGATGATTTATTGTTTAATTTAAAGACACCATGATATTGGTCAGTGTTTACTTTAGTTGGGATCTTGACCCTTGACTTTATAACACCAGATTTACTCTGGTTGCTGAAACTGAATGTTTATAAAACACATTTGTTATAGCACAAAAGTGTTTTATAAACATTCAGTTTCAGCAACCAGAGTAAATCTGGTGTTATAAAGTTTGGTGTTATAAAGTAAGGATGAGTAAATTACAGAATTTAAATTTTTTGGTGATCTATCCCTTTAAATGAAGGCTCAAGATTGAAAACAAGTTAAAAGACTTGTTCTTAAGTTTGTTTTTCCTGAGCAAAATAAGTAAAAAAAAATATAAAAAAAATATTATCGACAGCATGCTACAGATGCTGTTGACAGAGCTTAACTTATATTAAACCCAGACCGTTATTCCATGTTTTTGCATTCACAAAGTAGAAGTATGTTCAACAACATCCATCCTCTTCCCTTGGAGGGTCCATTAAAAAAATGACTCATGCTGCAATGCATGCTGGGTACTAGCTTTATACAAAACTTATCCATGGCTCCCAGCGTGAATCATTTTTTAATGGTCACCATTGTTGAGATTCATATGATGATTCTTTATGTCTGTGTAAGTCTGCATGACACCAAAGAGAATTTTCAAATGTAACAATTAAAATGATAGAAGTCCAGTTTTTTTATTGACTGTGGTAAAAAGGGGAGGTCTGCGATTGAATTGGGGGAGCACAAGTATTGCTCAAGATCAAGCCATGGGTTGGAATGTGTCTGTTGTTGAGTCCTTTTATATAGATACTGCAGTTGGTTCGCCAGATAATAGTGCATGAAATTTGGTGCTTCCAGGCCTCCTAAGTGTTTTGTGTTTTGAAGTGTTGTAAGTGCTATCCTTGCTTTTTTATTTTTCCAATAGAAGTGGGTGGTAAGGGAATCTAGTTTTTTGAACCAATAGTCCGTCGGGGTAATTGGAATCATTGAAAATAGATAATTGATCTGGGGAAGTGTTTTCATTTTGATTGTTGCAATACGGCCTATAAGTGTAAGTGGGAGCTTGTTCCATCATTTATAATCATCTTCTATTTTCTTGAGGAGTGGGGCATAATTGAGGTTGTATAGCTCTGACAGCCTGGGGGAAATTGATATACCTAAGTACTTGATGTTACCCGTGTTGAAGGGGAAGGGAAGGGTTGTGAACTGCAGAGTCCACATCGTCTCCTGATAACGGAAGTTTAGTTGATTTGTTCCAGTTGATTGTGTAGTGAGAGATTTTTGAGAATTTGTTGATGACATTGAGCGCTTCTTTGAGTGATTGGGATGGAGTTTGTAGGTATAATAATAAATCATCTGCATATAGACTAATTTTGTGTTGAGAATTGTTGACTTGGATTCCTTTAATTTTGTTGTTTTGGCATATTGCTGCTGCAAGTGGTTCAATGAAAATGGCAAAGAGAGATGGAGAGAGTGGGCATCCCTGTCTGGTTCCTTGGTGTAGAGTGAAACTTGGTGAAGTGATCCCATTTGTGACGACTGTGGCCCTTGGAGAAGTGTATAGTGTTGTTATCTATTGGATGAACAACTCTCCAAAACCAAATTTACGGAGGGTGGTGAATAAGAATGTCCAGTTGACTTTGTCGAATGCTTTTTCTGCGTCTAGTGATAGAACTATAGTTTTTTTGTGGCTGTCCTTGTGCAATACTGATAAGATTGAAAAGTCTGCGGATATTGTCTGTTGCATTTCTGTTTTTGATGAAGCCTGTCTGGTCTGGATGGATTAGTGAATGCATAACTGTTTCAATCCTGGTTGCTAGAGTCTTTGTAATCATTTTCAAATCAGTGTTGATTAATGATAGTGGGCGGTAACTAGAGGGATGTGTTGGGTCCTTGTTGGGTTTCAGAAAAACAGTAATGAGTGCTGTGTTCATATATGTGGGAATGGTACATGTGGTTTGGATTTCTGTAGATAAGTAAAGAACTTATCTGAAGCAGCAGAAAGGAGCAGCAACTGGCTGTGGTTGAGACGGAAAGATTCTAGCTGGCTGTGTACAGGCCGCCATGCTACGGTTTCGTAGAATTCTTGAAAACTTGAAGAGTCTGTTGGTTTATTTGTATAGGTTGTATAGTATTTACAGTCATTACGTTCCTGTGTATATTGTGTGAATGACGGGTGGTTGGGCAGATATTGTGTTTTGCGGTTGGTGGTATGCCATACGGAACCGTTGCCACTGAAACTGCATATTAACGCACCAGTGGGGCTCGACAGCCTTAGTCAAACGGGTTGGCGCGTATGGTTGGGTTGCGGAGAGATTGTGAGATTGTGGTTAGGTCTCAGCAGCAGGAGGGATGTAGAGGTCAGTATGCTTTCAACTGCCAGTGTGAAGGCGGCGTAACAGGTTAGAGCTTTCACGTAGGCTACTGCACGCGGATGCGGTCGGTCAATGCTCTCCCGGTGGCGATTTTTTTTTTTTGCAGGGTGGTAGGGGTAAAATCATTAATATTCATTGGGGAACTCATCCGCAATTGGTTCGCTGCCACAAGTCACTCAGATTGACACGGCAGGTCAAGACGGTGTCCCCGCAAAGATACAGAAGTTCGCGAAGTTCGTGAGCGGTCTCCGCACAAATCTCCCGGATTTGGATAACCAAATGTTGACAGGTATGCCTTACCTTCGTGAAAGTGTCTGTTGTCACGAAGGAGACGATGTCTGTTTTCTATCAGATCTCATTAGAGATGCGTCACGGCGAGCCAATCAGGGACGAGTTCCCCAATGAATATTAATGAGTCTTCCCCTACCACCCTGCCGCTGCGGTGCGTATACAGCAGTGCAGCGATCGTTCCAAGTCTATTTTTGCTGTGCTGCACGCGCTGAATTAAAGTGACAGCGCATGGTTCGTGGTCAAAACACAGACTGACATGAAAATGTAATAATCTCACCATAAATGTATTTTTGGACTTGCAGGAGTTCCATTTTCACACGCACGCACGCGCACACACACACGCGCGCGCGCGCGCACACACACACACACACACACGACTTGTTATAATACATGTTGTTAATAAATAACAATAAATTGTTGTTGTACCAGCAATATCTCCAAGTTTTGTTTTTCACTGTTGAAATCTCAAATGTCATGATTTGACAATGCAAGAGATACCGGCACCTTTCTTTTCCCACTTCAAGTAGGCCTACTGCTGTACGCCTAATAAGTGCTTATATTCTGACTATTTTAGACCTGGGTCGGCTTTTACTTTGTAAAAAGGTATGAGTCTAGGTGGGGTTACACCCTGTTTGGCAGATGCTTGGGAGCTGACACACCTGAGACCAGAGCAGCACAGAAGACAAAGTTTTCCTGGATGAGGTACCCTCAGGCAGCCCAGGTGACTGAGGACAGTCGTCTGTTGTACCTTATTAAGATGGTGAAAAACCGGCCACCAGCCAGTCGTCTCACCTCCCCCAATAAAATCACCAATGCAATCAAGGGCCAGTATAAAAGGATTGTAGACAGAGTCAGAGACGATCCCATCCTCAGTGGTCTCTCCATTCCTCTGCCCAATCTGAATGCCAAGTCCATCTCTACATTCATGGTACGGGAAGAGATGGCGGCTAACTACAGGGCAACAGTAATGCCAAATGTGAAACCCCACCAAAGAGTGCTGTCAGAAGAACCAATGCCAGCAGCTCCTACTCTGCCAGAATCCCTACCAGCTCCAGATCGACCTCAGGTTCAGTACCAGAGCCTACGTCATGCAGCTGGGAAAAGGCATAGTCAGAAGCGGAGGTAAGTTGTTCAGTTCTTCATTTCACAAGTATGTGACTTTACTACTACAATATGTGAACATTTCTGAATTTATCAGCGGAATGGTTTAAACTTAAACACAACAAACCATGTGAATTGATAGTCATACACATTATTTCTCATGAATTATACTCATCATCGCATGTATGATTTTATTTTTGCAGGGTAGATGTGGAAGAGCCGGAGCTTGTGAACCGGCCCAATCAACCTAAACCCCCTGTGGCCACGTACATCCCACCCAGAGCGTCAGCAGCACCTGTCCTGGTAGTGGTTCCTGCTCAGCCACAGGGACCATCCATGATGCTCTGTGGGGCATCCAGCAGTCAAGGCTTCATACCTTTCGCCCCCCTTCTCCTGCGCTGACATCCAGACCAATCAAGCCTCATAAATCCATGAAGCCTTGTGGGGCCTGCCAAGTACCTCAGTGTGGTGGGCAGCGTAAGAGGTACACACCCTCCAAAGACAAGGCTGCTGAAAGTAGACAAAAAATATTAACCTATTGCCCAGCAACTAGTAAGTCTACCACTCCAGGTTTTGAAGGTGTTGTGTTCAACAAAAAGAAAAGAAAAACAACAACTAGAGAGCTAACTACATCCCCCAAATCACAATAGCAGATTTCTGGGGTATGGTTTGGACCTGGTTCAGACCTGGATTAGACCTAGTTTAGATTTTGCCCTAGTTTGGACATGATTTAGACCTGGTTTAATCCCAGTTGTACTTACCTCCAATGAAGTTGGGACGTTGTGTAAAACGTAAATAAAACCAGAATACAATGATTTGCAAATCCTTTTCAACCTATGTTCAATTGAATACACCACAAAGACAGGATATTTAATGTTCAAACTGATAAACTTAATTGTTTTTGCAAATATTCACTCACTTTGAATTTGATGCCTGCAACACGTTCCAAAAAAGCTGTATCTTGTCTTTGTAATGTATTAAATTGAATACAGGTTGAAAATGATTTGCAAATGAATGTATTCTGGTTTTATTTATGTTTTACTCAACGTCCCAACTTCATTGTAATCGGGGTTGTAATTTGGTCCTGGTTTAGACATGGTGTGGGTTAGTCAGAATTACCCGTGCACAGATTTACATGTCATCAACATTATTTCCACTTTGTGGGTTACAATGTAATGTAATTTGCCAAAAAAGACGTGTTTTTAGTGAATGTAAATATCTGCTTAACATTGCATACTATTGCACTGCATTATATTGTATATTGCTCAATGTGTACATGTATAAATCTTGTAAATATATATACAAGTCCTGTAAATAATAACTTATTAGTACCTATTTTGTTATATTTTCTGCTAAATTACTTAATAATTAATGTTAATTCTATTCTGTGTACCTTGTTACCTGTGTTATTGTTATTCTTGTTGTGTTGTTTATTCATTTCTGAAATGTAGATATATATTGTTGA
Organism: Gila orcuttii; assembly: GCA_026230005.1. Taxonomy (NCBI): domain Eukaryota; kingdom Metazoa; phylum Chordata; class Actinopteri; order Cypriniformes; family Leuciscidae; genus Gila; species Gila orcuttii. The sequence goes on along the minus strand of JAPDVR010000008.1, from coordinate 41,961,804 downwards.
AACCGGGTCTAATTGACCCTTCGCTAAGCCCCGCCCTCCCTAGTTACTGTTGCTACGCCTGTCAAGTTTTCGCGCCTGGCACGTCTATTACAGTGTGTATACACCGGTGTCAGACATTCCCAATGAGATAATTAGTCATTTTTGGCGAACATGTGAAATATTTGAGAGAGCAAGACAAAAGGGACTGCAGTATGCATTCGAGGGATATATCCACGACATAATATGCAGCTGATTAGAGAATAATTTCATAAAAATTGAAGCTAAAGCCTATAGTCCCAGTGCAAGCAGCAGCGCCTCATACGCTGACCATTCAAATGGGAAACACACAAATTGAGGAACAGCTATGTTCATGCACAGCAGGGTAAGTGAAATGTGAAAATAATCTAATAATTATAAATCAAATAGCTTATCCATAAATTTTGTGGAATAACACTAACACCGGGAGAGCCGCGATCGGATTGGGTTAAAGTTACTCAGTCAGGGGTAGTAGGCCGTCGATTAACAAAATGCTAAAAATATATTTTAAAGTATGTCAGTGAGCCTCTGTCTGTCTTTAATCGTCTTATTTTACGTTAAAACATATGCATTACGAACAAAGAACCGTCATTATTTCCAACTTCCAAGCAATAGGTGTTTTTGTTAATCCTGTCGACATTTATATGTGAATGGGTTCTCCCACACTGCTTGATCCACGCCCATCATTTCTCCCCTTGGCTTTTAGATTTTCGGGAAGGAAAAAATCCACTTCCCCATCCAAACTTTTAGGATACAGGGTATCAGATTTGCACAATCCATACGCACAACGCTTCGGCCAATAGTATGGGCTGAAATATGTGCCACCAGAAACTGAATTTCAATAATTTATAATAATAATTGCATTGAAAAACTGAATTTGAATAACATTATTTGAAATTGTATTATTTAATTTGAATCATTGCATTGAAAAACTGAATCTGAATTGTATCATTTGAAATTGAATTTATTCGTTTGGAACTGAAGTCCAATAAAATTTGATCCTCACTGAAAATTAAACTCTCTATATATCTTCACATTCACTTATCACAGTTCAGATTCAGTTCTCAAATTCAATTTCAAGTTACTGAGACAGACATCCTGGTAGTTGGAGGATGAAGGAAGAGCAATCGAGCGCAGATCGATAGATAGCGTTCATTGGCGCACAGGACTCCTCTTGGGCCAATCAACACCTACATTTGTATGATTGATGTTTTGGGGCCGGTTATCCCAATTAAAGCAATCAAATGGCCGTGATCACGACTGGTTGCATACTGACGCTCGCTGGACGCTCAATCCAGCCAGCCGCGGTTGAACTGCGAGTATAATGCGTTGCCTATCACTCTCGCTGCAAGGAAATACATTGATTTCTTTTTCTGAATGTAATATAATGCATTTATTCTTCTGTATGATTGTCGTTTTAGAGAATTGTATCCCAATTAAAGCAGTCAAATGGCAGTGATCACGACTGGTTGCTTACTGACGTTACTGTTGCTGCCTGCCTCTCATTCTAACGAAATTAATCTAATTTGTATGGATACCGCTAGTTGTGACGATTTTAATTGTTGTGTAAAAAGTAATGTAATAATGTAGATGCAGAGTAGCCTATTAAAACGTGAATTAATCACAATGACATGAATCTTTGTCATTGCTTTGAGCATTTTCTGCGACAACAGGACAATACAGCAATGCTTTTTAATAATTCAATAAAAGAAAGCCAACTGAAACTGTAAAATCACGGAGTTATACTCGCAGTTCAACCGCGGCTGGCTGGATTGAGCGTCCAGCAAGCGTCAGTAAGCAACCAGTCGTGATCATGGCCATTTGACTTGGGATAACCGGCCCCAAAACATCAATCATACAAAATAACATAATCATATCAACAGATGCATATTAAATGAGCTAGAGAGGGAGGAACACAAAGCACAAAAACTGCCAAAATAAATGGTTTCTGAAACTTGCCAAGGCAGACTGCCAGCCAGCCACTGACAGGTCACATGTATGCCAGAACCCCCACTCGGAGTGAAAAAGTAGGTGCTGATTGGCCCAAGAGGAGTCCTGTCCGCCAATGAACGCTATCTATCGATCTGCGCTCGATTGCTCTTCCTTCACTCTCCAACTACCAGGATGTCTGTCTCAGTAACTTGACATTGAATTTGAGAACTGTATCTGAATTGTGATAAGTGAATGTGAAGATATATAGAGAGTTTAATTTTCAGTGAGGATCAAATTTTATTGGACTTCAGTTCCAAACGAATAAATTCAATTTCAAATGATACAATTCAGATTCAGTTTTCAATGCAATGATTCAAATTAAACAATACAATTTCAAATAATGTTATTCAAATTCAGTTTTTCAATGCAATTATTCAAGTTTAGCAATTCAAATTCAAATATAAATGACTGAAATTCAGTTTCTGGTGGCACATATTTCAGCCCATACAATAGTATCTGTCTGCAGCCTGCAAGACTTCAAGTTACGCCCCTTCAAGTTACGCCCACTTTTAGTCACGCCCCTTCAAGTTACGACGGTTTTCGGGCGTTGCTTAGCGAAGGGTCAATTGTATGGAGCTAGAAATGTGTCTTTATTACATGCGAGAAAATAAATGATCTGAGAGAAAAAAAAAAGTTTGAGAGAAAAAGTTATCACACTTATAGCAAAAAAGCATTTCATGAGAGAAAAAAGAATATTTGAGAGAAAAAGTTTTCATACCAATAGCAAAAAATAATAATGTTTGAGACTAAAAAAAGTTTTGAGATAAAGTATTTTCTCATAGAACATAAAAAAATATAAATTTGAATTTTTTTAAATTATTTCTGAGAAAAAAAATCTCTCTCAAAATACTTTGAAAAAAAATCTCAAATATATATTTATTGCTATCAGTGTGAAAACATTTTCTCTAAAAAAAGTATTTCTCTCAAAACGCTTTTCTTTGCTCTCGATGCAATTTTTTGCTCTCGTGTCAGGATTTTGCTTTCGCTGTGAAAATTGTGTCATGGGCGGGGCCACGTTCTTTTTTTCCTATTGGAACGTTCCTATTGGCCAGTAGGGTGAGCATCGTCTTGTCTTGGGAGTCGAACTGAATCATTACACCATATTCGCGTTCGGTTCACCAGAGAATTTCTAATAGAAGAGAATTGGCACTGTCTGGTTACTTACGGTTTCTGGACTGGCTGCAGTAACACGTCTCTGTCCATGCGGGGGCGCTCGCAGGCGAGTGCAGAATGAATGGGAGTCTATGGGGTTTCACCCCCAGAAATCTACTTTTCTCGGGATGTAATTTTTTGTCAAGTAATTTGAAAGTTGCATTCAAAAGGGGGGGCTAAGATAATACACTCATCTGAAAATGGCATTTTTAAGTTCACTTATCTGTTCTAAAAATCCGTTCAAAAATGTGATGACGTCACATAATAGCAGAATGCTAGCGTGTGCCGGCCCACAACGACCTAAACTGTAAGAAATCGAAAGGACATAAGTACACATTCATTCGACTTTTGGACTATAATCTATATTGAACTTGCTGAATCAACAATAAAATCTACATTGATTCAACGACAAGCAGGAGAAAAGGATACATTTAGCCGTCTAGCTCCATAGACTCCCATTCATTCTGCACTCGCCCGCGATCACCTCCAGTGGAATTCTAATGGAACTGCAACCAAGATGATACAATTGGGCTAATAGGAAGTGCCAAGGCTCTCCGTTAGACGGGTTCTGGGTTCACCTAGATAGATGCCTCCTCTGCCTTAGTTGAGCACGGACACTCCAATGTTTGGGTAAGATGATGACACACAACTCGATGGGTAGCTGGCTAAGCAAGTTCAGCATCACTGAAGATTAAACATTAGAAAATAGCACTCATGCAAGTTTACCTAGCATGATGGCTAATTAATAATTAGCTTTACTAGCGATTAGCAAGCTAATACACATTCATTCATGAATATGAGTGCTATTTTTTATGTTTAATCTTCAGTGATGCTGAACTTGCTCAGCCAGCTAACATCCAGTTGTGTGTGTCATCATCTTACCCAAACATTGGAGTGTCGTGCTCAAATTAGAGCTTAGATCGGGCCCAAAAAATCAAGCCCGACCCTACCCGAGCCCGTGCACGTTGTGTCCGAGCCCGGCCCGGCCCAACCCGACACATTAACTCTAATTATGAGCCCGAACCCGATTTAAACCCGACCATTTTAATACGTGGGTCGTTATAACTGACGTTCTCAACTACTTTCTATGTTACTTTCTCCTCCTCCTCCTCTGTTCTGCACCTCCAAATACTTTCAAGTTAGCCTACGTGTCACCATCATACACATCAGCATAAATGTTCCTGATAAATTATGTGTTATTAAAGCATTAACACACAAACCACTGTTATAACATTAAACCAAGCGGGCTACTGCGTGCATGGTTTGGCATGACTGAATGTGGGCAAAGTGCGCTCCCTTAAAAATTCCTAAAGCTGACATCAGTTCATCGCGATCTCACACATCTCTGTTATTATCAATGAATCTGACTGCACAATGAATCTTTCATAATATATACACTTTGTTTGTTATAATTAGAGGATTTGCCAGCATACAGAATTCAGCTCTGAACAAAAAGTCAGTTTTGAGCAGTGAGGGGAGTCTATCTTAAATGCTTCTGATTGGCCATAGAGTGCCGAAGTTATGACGTCACTTTGTAGGACAACTCGGAAGTTAGCGGCGCATGGGTTCCCTCGATCGAAAAGCTATGCATTTTCCCTATAGACTTTTGGAAAATCGCAAAAAATAAGATCTGTGTTCAATAAAGAGTTGTGACCCTTACACGTTTTGTCTATCAAGACAATCTTTACAAGTTAATCCAAAATGTATACATTTTGAAGCCTATATAAAGTTTAAAAAACCACAAGCAGACACAATAAAGTTTAAAAAACCACAAGCAGGTTAAAACTGGTGTGTTTTATGTCATAGATCAAAACGTGAAAATATTTAGAGGCTTTGTTAACCACAGACCTTATTGTACAAAAAAACATTCAAAAAACCCATAGACTTTAGGGCGAGGGAACCGGAAGTGCTAAAATGCTAACTCACTTCCAGGTTTTGGCCTACAAAGTGACGTCATAACTTCGGCACTCTATAGACCTTATGCGCAAGAGAAACAAGGGCGGCGCCATCTTTAGAATATTGTCTTTGAACTTCCATTTTTGCGGTCGCTCTGTATATTTCAATGGCATCGCTGTCCAGGAGTAATTAGCTGGTGAAGTTGATTTACTTATTGTAGAGTTAACGAAAGTTATCATGAGCATTGTAATGTTTATCATAAGCATTGTAAAGCATATGTCTTAACAAATAGACCTTGGAAATTTTTTAAACAAGCCGTCCATTCATAACTACGCAAGATCGCTGTGAAAATACAAACCGGAAGTCAAAAGACAACGAGCTCAGCGCTGAAAAGGAGCGTGGCTACATAAGGTCTATTGCGTTCAAGAAATCAACACATATGTATGTGATTGGCTACATCACTTAACGCTGCAAACTTGTTATAAAACGAAACTCTGGCCTGTAAATCATTTGTATTTTGTTTTAGTTGTTCTTGTTGCTTTTCTGCAACAGATTAATAAAAATGTATTAGTTTTTATATGTTTTATTCATAGATATTTCTAGTTTGCGGGAGTCCCGCGAATCGTTTTATTCTCCCGGAACCCGCACACACAGAGTGAGTGCATTACAGCCCACGCTCGCACTCGGCCATCAAATCTAGTCCTGCGCAACCGCGGCGCTACCATTGGGCCCGGGTGGGCCTGGGCCCACCCATTTTAGGTCCGGGCCCGCCCATTATGACAGTGAGTGATTTTCATTCTAGCAGTTCATCCAATAAGCAGCCCGAGGAAAGCTCTGAGTGAAAGCTTCTCAACCAATCAGCGGCTTCTACCCCACGTGTGACTTAAGGGGATCACACACCGGACGAGAAGCGCACCGGGTGTGTACACTCATAGAGAATAAAGGGTTCGAAGACGCGGCGCTGTGCTTCTCGTCCGGTCTTCGTCCGGCGCCATTCGTCGTCTGTCTGCGGCGCCCAAGCAACGGCTCAGGACCTTGTTCAAAATCCTGCCGCGCCACAGAGCGCCATTTGTTTTATATTAAATTTAAATGTATTTGTTTCAAATCGTCTGACTTCACCCTGTGCTGCAATATACATTTAGTTTTATGTTAATTTACAGAAATGTAAGGAACTCAGCTTTTTGGAAATATTAATAATTAATAATATCTTGTTATTATTAATTATAAATATTTGGGTCAGTTAATTGGATTAACTTGATGTGGCTGAATTAATATTACAATCAATTAATCAGTTCGTCCAACAAACTCTTTTGATTATTAATTTATTCTAAGAAAAGGGTATCTTCCATGGCCACAGAAGAATAATTATTTCTTCGCATATACCGCACGTTGAACCAGTAGCAAAAACCGTGATCATAAAGTGACAATGTATTGCAAACAAATCAGAACCAAATACATATTATGTACAAGTTTTATTAACTAAATATAGATATTTATATGAATATAAATAAACTAAACAACATACACACATGAATACATAAATAGGTTAGTGATAGGATGAAATTGGAAACCGGAAGAGGGTCTATGAGAAGAACCATCAGAATTTCATTTTTACATTTCATTGAATTGAATACTTGCATTTGTAATGGGAACAATTCTTGAAGTTGTTGAAAATTGAAGTCGTTGATGGTTCCGGCAGTGTCAAGTGGAAGTTGGTTGAGCGTTCTCTTTCTCCAGGAACGCATGATTGGTTTGGTCAAGGCCTGGGACTCTGTTGAGGCCACGCCGAGTACCCAGGAGAAGTGAGGAAGTCGGAAGGATGGGTGATTGGAGTCGTTGTTGGTTGGAGTCTTTGTTCCAAAACTCCTGAGATTGTCTTTGGTTCTTTGTGAGAGAGTCTCCTCTCTTTTCCATGAGGCCGGATCTGGTTGGGATCCAGGCCTGCTGGAAGGCCTCTTGGCCCCCATGGAGGGGGGAGGGGGGGGTTTCCCCGTATCACCCAAGACCGTGTTTGCGGCAGGATGGAAAACCAAGAGGGGGTGGTCACTGTTGCCTGCCTCTGATATAGTCTGAAAAAGAACCACCCCTAAGGTTTGAATGGACCTATGAGTAAGGTGACATGTCCAAGAGGGGAAGCGGCTCTTAGTTGATTTATGGTCTTTGTCCCCAGCGTGCTTAGACTGTTCATTCAAGCTCAAATAGACATAACAAATTCAAATTGCATTCTAAGAGAAGGTGATGTACATCAAAGTATGTGTCATTAAATGAGGATTAATTAGGTAGGAAGAATGATACAGGTGAAGTTATATTGACCGTTGGGTGGTTGTGCAACCACATACACCCCAATCAAACATACCATGTTGTTATACCTTATAGTACACGAGACAGTAAATCATCACGGTTTCTGTGAGGCATGTTCCTTCATAGATCAGAGTAATACCGCAAAGTTTATTTAATTAAAGATTGTCTCTCTCTCTTGAGTATGTGGCGCATGTGGCCACATTCCTTTGAGGTCGTAAAAGTCTGTTATCAGTCTTAAAGTGTTCTGTAACCGGACACCCGGCTGACAAAGTAACTTCATTTGTGAGGTTAGTTTTGGGGGAGAGTTTCATAGACCTTTATATTGATTAAATATAGTGAATATGAATAATTAGTGTGTGTCTGAATGGTCCAGACCCTACAGAAATCAGCTGCTTGAATGAAAATTGCTGATGTTATCGGATTTTCAGCTGATATTCTTAATTCATTCAGTTAACGGACGCTCAAGTGTTCAGACTGCAAAGTCAGCAACGATTGTATTTGATTGTACAGGACAATCATAACATAGTACAGACATTATCTTAATTCCATAATGTCCTTAAACATAACCGTATTGCTGGCCATAAACTGAGAAAGTGCGCGTCCAGAGTGCGATACCTCGAGTTGTCCTAGACGCGACGCGGCACAGCGCTGCGCTTCTTGTCCAGTGTGCGACCCCCCAGTTAGGCTAACGTTACTGCACTGAGCTGAGGACAGCGACACAAGAGCCACACAGGTAGGATACTGAGTCGCTGTCCTCAGTGCCGCAGAAAAGCGCTGAAACGGAGATGAAGGGGAACCCGTTTTTTTTTTTTGTTGCTTATTTTAACTGGCCAATCCAGTTTTCTGGAGGCCCACCTACAATCAAATTCCTGGCGCCGCTCCTGCGCCGCACTCTTTTGCGTTAGGAGTGCACGTCTCTAGATCAAAGGCCCGGCCCGGCCCGAGGATAGTGACGGGAAATATCGGCCCGACCTCGGGCTCGGGCTCTGGCAGAGAATCTAAACTCTAAGGCAGAGGAGGCATCTATCTAGGTGAACCGAACGGGAATATGGTGTAATGATTCAGTTCGACTCCCAAGACAAGACGATGCTCACCCGACTGGCCAATAGGAACGTTCCAATAGGAAAAAAAGAACGTGGCCCCGCCCATGACACAATTTTCACAGCGAAAGCAAAATCCTGACACAAGAGCAAAAAATTGCATCGAGAACAAAGAAAAGCGTTTTGAGAGAAACTTTTTTTTTTTTTGAGAAAATGTTTTCACACTGATAGCAAAAATATATATATATGAGGTAATATATATATTAGAAATAATTTTAAAAATTTCAAATTTATATTTTTTTATGTTCTATGAGAAAATACTTTCTCTCAAAACTTTTTTTAGTCTCAAATATTATTTTTTGCTATTGGTATGAAAACTTTTTCTCTCGAATATTATTTTTTCTCTCATGAAATGCTTTTTTGCTATCAGTGTGATAACTTTTTCTCTCAAACTTTTTTTTTCTCTCAGATCATTTATTTTCTTGCATGTAATAAGGGACTGTCCGTTTTTTATTTAAGGGGCTACCGGAGGAGTTTTGAGATCTATAGTCAAAATAGACTTGACCCTCCCTTTGCCAGCCATAAATTTTTCTACGACCCTCCAAAATGATTGTGAAAAAAGGCATGACCCTCCCCGATCATTTATTGATTACTTCTGTACTGGTTTGCGCTGGGCAAAGATGTTCAGATATCTCGATGACTAGTAGACCTACACCAAATGTTCATTAAAAAGGGTCCTGTACAGTGCGACATATATCTACGAAAAGAATGGTCTGTGCGATGAATAAATGTAGCACTGTAGCACGCGTGCGATTACCGTTTTGTTGACTCCGTTACTTGTGTTTGTTTTCAGACATGATAACAGTCGTTTTATACTTGTGCTTATGCGATATCACGATTTTTGATCGTGGAGGATTTAATGTCTCCACGATCTGCTTTTTCGGCCCATTTCACTTGGCGTGTGCACGGCAGATTTTGTAACTGTTTTTTACAGTTTTTTCAGTGTTTTTTTACATTTTGTAACGTGGCTACGCATCCGAAGATGCACGACTTCTAGCCGAATCTGGCCGAGCATAAACATCTCATCACAGGCACAGTTTGTGCGTATAGTAGTTGCTTAAATTTACAAAATGAGCCTACAATATCAGACATAAGCATAGGACATAAGCCCTTTTAATTATGGTCCATGTTTTATAAAAAAAAAATCTCGAAACTAAATGAAAATGTTTTGTGAAATTAGAAAATATGTAAGTTATCATTAATTTAGTTAGGTTCAACTGTATAGGTTATGTTCTCAAATTCATAACATTTTGTTCTAATGTAACAAGTAATAATCTCAAGGTTTACTGCTTTCCACGATGTAGTGTTGTTTTGGTGAAGTGTATACTGAAATAAACATTCACCTGTGTACTTCTCATCCAGGAATCTCATCTGTGTACATCCTGATTCCTGGATGGTCTACAGGGCAATTACAGTCGCCTCCTGTCGTTTCAAAGAATAGTAGAACGGCGAGCGCGTCCAAACGCCTCGTCCGTTTGGGGAGGTGCGCGCGCAGACAGTGGAGGCTTGCGCTGGGGAGCCAGGCGACAGTATAAACAAGGCTTACACTCACAGGACACTGCACTTATTCGCAATCACAAACGTTAATTATTTGCTCGTACTTTAAAGCTTTGCAGGGTAAACATTTCATTGGCGTTCTGTTCTGGCATGATGCACTTTTTCTGAGCGCGTACGCCCGAAGCCCGCGCGCGAACTTTCAAACAGCGCCATACTGAACTTTATCTTTCGTGTCTGATTTTTGTTGGGTCAGACCCATCTGCTAGCGATGGGGGCCGAGACTGAGAGAGATAAATTGATCTACATGGAAAAATATGCATCAAACAAGCCACTTTGAAATCTTGCTGTTTTCATAAATACAAAAGTTGGGTGACCCTCCCCCAGACCAAAAAAAGTTGGATGACCCTCCTCCGGTGGTCCATTCCATAAATACCGAACGGTCCCTAAAGACACATTTCTAGCTCCATACAATTGAAGCCGAGGAAAGGAGCGGGTTACAAAAGAACAAGCGCTCAGAGTTGTGTTGCTTGTAAACTGAGAGAGAAGTAAAGACTAAAATCTAGGACTATTTAAAGCCATGACAGAGAAAGCAGATTTCTGTTAATCTGGTTTAAAGGGCCATTTTAGTCTAGGATTAGGTTTAATCTCTGTCCGGGAAACCGCCCCTCAGAATTGATCTGATTTTTTTTTAATTGTCACCATTGTTGAGATTCATGTGCTGATTCTTGATGTCTGTGTGAGTTTACATGACCTAGCCAAATATTTTCTGCATAATGACTTTATAAAATCTTTCATAGTATCACAGCAGAACAGACATTTCTGCAGGAGGATTGGCATAAAAAAATAAACAATTTAGTATTAAACAACTTAATCAGAGATTGGACTCTAGTATCAATGAATTGCTATAATAAACATTTATCGGAAACATACAGTTGAATAAGAAAACAAACAATTTAGTATTAAACAACTTAATCAGAGATTAGACTCTGGTATCAATGAATTGCTATAATAAACATATATCGGAAACATACAGTTAAATCAGCAAAAGAAAAACTTAAGTGTCAAGAGGCCAACTAAACCATGATACTGGTTCCCTGGCACATGATCACCATAATGATGACCTCAAACTTTATTATTTTCAATAAAACATCAACATCTAAACCTCTGTTAATTCTCAATAAAAACCTTAGTACGAGAGAAATAAAGTCTGGATTGTAATAAGTGAAAATGCTGAGATCTTGAGAGATCTGTTACCAACACTGAGAATAAGTACCAACACTAAAACCTATTCAGACCCAGTGCAGGGCGAGTTATAGGTTAGCAGCCTAATTAAAAATCCATGAACATGCAAATGTGTGTGGAATTAATGAAATATTAAGCTAAAATCTGAGCGTTCTGCTGACAAAAACAGTTTGGGAACCTCTGGTCTAATTGAAGCCGAGGAAAGGAGCGAGTTACAAAAGAACAAGCGCTCAGAGTTGTGTGTTGCTTGTAGACTGAGAGAGAAAAGCCTGTCGATCGCCCCCTGGAGGAGAAAGACAGAATGACGAGGCTGAGCTGTCCTTTACCACACCGAAAGCAGACAGAAGCCAGAGAGAAAGCAACATGAAAGACAAATAAATGAAGCAATTGATGTTAAAAGGATAAAGGAAGAACCGTGGGAGCCGAGCCATGAAGTGTATTAGTGAATTGATAAAGCAAAAGCTTACAGCACCTGGTATTCCCAGGCGGTCTCCCATCCAAGTACTAACCAGGCCCGACCCTGCTTAGCTTCCGAGATCGGACGAGATCGGGCGTGTTCAGGGTGGTATGGCCGTAAGCGAGAGTCTCAGCCGATAGAGGGATGTTTAAAGAAGGGACACGAGGCTCGGCCCGCATTCACACACACTGCAGCTGCAAGACAAACAGCATCCACAAAGCGTTTTCACGTCTTTATACAGCTGCTCAAAATATTCATTCATAAGACCTCTACACGCATTAAATTAATAATAAATTAAATATTTTTGGGATTTTCTAGACTATTTTAAGATGTAGAGTGAGCAGGATATTAAAATATAGCGCATGGATTTATGTACATAAGCATTCATTGATGATAATAATCAGAAGCCTCCCCAGCGCCTCACAAATTGTCCTCTGTAAATCTTTGGTGAAAAATGGAACTGCAGCACTCTAATCAACCTTAACTTTTTTTAATGTTAGGAATGCAGAGACATCAAGAATCAACATATGAATCCCAACAATGGTGACAATCAAGAAAGCTTTTATGTGACTTTATTAGCTTGTTTTGGTTGTTTATGGTTGTTTATGGTTTATGGTTGTTTAAAACCAGATTAACAGAAATCTGCTTTCTCTGTCATGGCTTTAAATAGTCCTAGATTTAGTTTAGTCCAGAGTTTAATAAACTGATTTCCTGGAGGAAGATTAGAGTTACCCCAGGACTAAATTGAGGCTTAAATTAAACCTACCAGGTTTATATACAAAATAAATTTGAATTGAATTGAATTGTTTTGTGACATTCAGGGACGGTTTCCCGGACAGGGTTTAAATTAAGACAGGAGTAGGCCTTGATCTAGAATAGTTAATAGTGACTTAAAAAATGGCTTTCTGTAGCACAGATTAAGTACAGATTAGTTACACCTGGACTATGGAGTCCTGAACTAAAATAAACCAGATTAATTTAAAACCAACAGTACTAATCTGAATTAGCATGACAGAGGTTGCCTATAAAACATGGAATGAACCAAGAAAAGCTAAAAATTGCATGGAACTGAGAAGCAAATACAAGGAAAACAATCAGCAAAAGAAAAACTTTAGTTCAAGAGTCAAGAGACTAACTAAACCATGATACTGGTTCCCTGGCACATGATCACCATAATGCTGACGTCAAACTTTATTATTTTCAATAAAACATCAACATCTAAACCTCTGTTAATTCTCAATAAAAACCTTAGTACGAGAGAAATAAAGTCTGGATTGTAATAAGTGAAAATGCTGAGATCTTGAGAGATCTGTTACCAACACTGAGAATAAGTAACAACACTAAAACCTATTCAGACCCAGTGCAGGGCCAGTTATAGGTTAGTAGCCTAATTAAAAATCCATGAACAGGCAAATGTGTGTGGAATTATTGAAATATTAAGCTAAAATCTGAGCGTTGGGCTGACAAAAACAGTGTGGGAACCTCTGGTCTAATTGAAGCTGAGGAAAGGAGCGAGTTACAAAAGAACAAGCGCTCAGAGTTGTGTGTTGCTTGTAGACTGAGAGAGAAAAGCCTGTCGATCGCCCCCTGGAGGAGAAAGACAGAATGACGAGGCTGAGCTGTCCTTTACCACACCGAAAGCAGACAGAAGCCAGAGAGAAAGCAACATGAAAGACAAATAAATGAAGCAATTGATGTTAAAAGGATAAAGGAAGAACCGTGGGAGCCGAGCCATGAAGTGTATTAGTGAATTGATAAAGCAAAAGCTTACAGCACCTGGTATTCCCAGGCGGTCTCCCATCCAAGTACTAACCAGGCCCGACCCTGCTTAGCTTCCGAGATCGGACGAGATCGGGCGTGTTCAGGGTGGTATGGCCGTAAGCGAGAGTCTCAGCCGATAGAGGGATATTTAAAGAAGGGACATGAGTCTCGGCCCGCATTCACACACACTGCAGCTGCAAGACAAACAGCATCCACAAAGCGTTTTCACGTCTTTATACAGCTGCTCAAAACATTCATTCATAAGACCTCTCTACGCATTAAATTAATAATAAATTAAATACTTTTGGGATTTTCTAGACTATTTTAAGACGTAAAGTGAGCAGGATATTAAAATGTAGCACATGGATTTATGTATATAAGCATGTACTTTTGATACTAAGCAGAAGCCTCCCCAGCTCTACAGCGCCCCACAAATTGTCATATGTAAATCTGTGGTGAAAAACAGAACTGCAGAGCTCTAATCAACCTTAGTTCATTTTTAATGTTAGGCATGCAGAGACATCAAGAATCAACATATGAATCCCAACAATGGTGACAATCAAGAAAACTTTTTTGTGACTTTATTAGCTTGTTTTGTTACATTCAGGGGCGGTTTCCCGGACAGGGTTTAAATTAAGACAGGAGTAGGCCTAGGCCTTAACCTAGAATAGTTAAAAGTGACTTAAAAAATGGCTTTCTGTAGCACAGATTAAGTACAGATTAGTTACACCTGGACTATGGAGTCCTGAACTAAAATAAACCAGATTAATTTAAAACCAACTGTACTAATCTGAATTAGCATGACAGACGTTGCCTATAAAACATGGAATGAACCAAGAAAAGCTAAAAATTGTATGGAACTGAGAAGCAAATACAAGGAAAACAATGGCATCAGAAAAATACTGCAATCAAAAAAACTTTACAAAACAAGAGAAAATTATTTTTAAGCAAGCTAAATAAACTGCACACATCAGCTATGGAATAAAAGAAAAGAAATGTAAATACATTTTTTACAAACATTTTTGATCATATTTACCAGGGGTGCCATCGATATATATATACACTCACCTAAAGGATTATTAGGAACACCTGTTCAATTTCTCATTAATGCAATTATCTAATCAACCAATCACATGGCAGTTGCTTCAATGCATTTAGGGGTGTGGTCCTGGTCAAGACAATCCCCTGAACTCCAAACTGAATGTCAGAATGGGAAAGAAAGGTGATTTAAGCAATTTTGAGCGTGGCATGGTTGTTGGTGCCAGACGGGCCGGTCTGAGTATTTCACAATCTGCTCAGTTACTGGGATTTTCACGCACAACCATTTCTAGGGTTTACAAAGAATGGTGTGAAAAGGGAAAAACATCCAGTATGCGGCAGTCCTGTGGGCGAAAATGCCTTGTTGATGCTAGAGGTCAGAGGAGAATGGGCCGAGTGATTCAAGCTGATAGAAGAGCAACTTTGACTGAAATAATCACTCGTTACAACCGAGGTATGCAGCAAAGCATTTGTGAAGCCACAACACGCACAACCTTGAGGTGGATGGGCTACAACAGCAGAAGACCCCACCAGGTACCACTCATCTCCATTACAAATAGGAAAAAGAGGCTACAATTTGCAAGAGCTCACCAAAATTGGACAGTTGAAGACTGGAAAAATGTTACCTGGTCTGATGAGTCTCGATTTCTGTTGAGACATTCAGATGGTAGAGTCAGAATTTGGCGTAAACAGAATGAGAACATGGATCCATCATGCCTTGTTACCACTGTGCAGGCTGGTGGTGTAATGGTGTGGGGGATTTTTTTTTTGGCACACTTTAGGCCCCTTAGTGCCAGTTGGGCATCGTTTAACTGCCACGGCCTACCTGAGCATTGTTTCTGACCATGTCCATCCCTTTATGACCATCATGTACCCATCCTCTGATGGCTATTTCCAGCAGGATAATGCACCATGTCACAAAGCTTGAATCATTTCAAATTGGTTTCTTGAACACGACAATGAGTTCACTGTACTAAAATGGCCCCCACAGTCACCAGATTTCAACCCAGTAGAGCATCTTTGGGATGTGGTGGAACGGGAGCTTCGTGCCCTGGATGTGCATCCCACAAATCTCCATCAACTGCAAGATGCTATACTATCAATATGGGCCAACATTTCTAAAGAATGCTTTCAGCACCTTGTTGAATCAATGCCACGTAGAATTAAGGCAGTTCTGAAAGCGAAAGGGGGTCACACACAGTATTAGTATGGTGTTCCTAATAATCCTTTAGGTGAGTGTATATATATATATATATATATATATATATTAGTAATACATGTGTCTTCTTTGAAACACAATGTTAATCTGAAGTTAAACCTGCCTCCTGGTAGGTTTAATTTAAGCCTCAATTTAATAATAATAATAATAATACATTTTATTTGAGGCGCCTTTCTAGGCACTCAAGGACACCGTACAGAAATGCAAAACATTTAAAAGCAGCAAAGCCAAAACAATAGAACATTAAAACAAGATAAAAGCAAAATTTAAATCACAAGTGGTAGGCAGTTTTAAACAGATGCGTTTTGAGTTGTGATTTAAAATGAGAGAATGAATCGATGTTTCTAAGGTGAGGTGGTAAAGAGTTCCAGAGGCGGGGGGCAGAGCGGCTGAATGCTCTGCTCCCCATTGTGGTGAGACGAGCAGGCGGGACAGACAGGTGTATGGAGGAAGAGGATCTAAGGGAGCGGGTGGAAGTTGGACCGTGCAGGAGATCAGATAGGTATGAAGGGGCAAGGTTGTGGATGGCCTTGAATGTGAACAGAAGGATTTTGAATTGGATACGGGACAGGACCGGGAGCCAGTGAAGCTGTTGGAGAACAGGAGTGATGTGGTGGATGGAGGGTGTTCGGGTTATGATGCGGGCAGCTGAATTCTGGACCAGTTGAAGTTTATGTAGGTATTTGTGAGGGAGGCCGAAAAGCAGAGAGTTGCAATAGTCCAAACGGGAGGTGACTAGACTGTGAACAAGAATGGCGGCAGTGTGGGGGGTAAGGGAGGGGCGAAGGCGATTGATATTACGTAGATGGAAATAGGCAGACCGGGTAATGTTATTGATATGGGACTGAAAGGATAAAGTGCCGTCGAGGATGACTCCCAGACTCTTAACCTGGGGGGAAGGTGAGATGGAGGAATTGTCAATAATGAGAGAAAAGCTGTCAGTTTTGAATAAAGTGGATTTACTTCCAATGAGAAGGATCTCAGTTTTATCACTGTTTAATTTGAGGAAATTATTTGTAAACCAGGTTTTTATTTCCGAGACACAGTCAGTGAGTGAGGTAGGGGGGAGAGAGGACGATGGCTTGGTCGAGAGGTAGAGCTGGGTGTCATCGGCATAGCAATGGGATTGAATATTAAATTTGCGGAAGATATTGCCCAGGGGAAGGAGATAAATGATGAAAAGTAAGGGCCCCAGGACAGAGCCCTGGGGCACACCTGAAGTGACAGGGGAGGGAGAGGATTTAAAAGACTTAAGTTGAATGAACTGAGTACGACCAGAGAGATAGGATGTGAACCAGTCTAACGGAGTGTGAGTGATGCCAATAGAGGATAACCGGTTGAGGAGAACAGAGTGACAGATGGTATCAAAGGCGGCACTCAGGTCAAGGAGAATGAGAATGGTAAGTAGTCCAGAATCAGCTGCCACAAGGAGGTCATTGGTGATTTTAATAAGTGCTGTTTCAGTGCTATGAAGGGGACGGAAGCCAGACTGGAACTGTTCATACAGGTTATTATCAGAGAGATGAAGATGGAGTTGAGAGGCAACTGTTTTTTCTAGAATTTTGGAAATGAATGGTAAATTGGATATAGGACGGAAGTTATTTAAGTTAGAGGGGTCTGCGCCAAGTTTTTTCAGAATTGGTGTAATGGCGGCTGTTTTGAATGATGAAGGAACAGTTCCAGTGGTGAGAGAGGAATGGATGATAGCAGAGATGAGGGGAACCAGGGAGGGAAGGCAGGCTTTAACAAGTTGTGTGGGAATGGGATCAAGTTGACAGGTTGAAGGCTTCGATTTCCTGATGAGTTCTATAATTTCTGAGGTAGTGGGAAGCTGGAAGGAGGAGAATGGATGTATGAATGGGTGAGAGTCGGCAGAGGTACTAAAGTGAGGAGTAGATCCAAGATGCTGGTGGATGTTTTTAATTTTTTCAGTGAAAAATGAAATGAGAGAGTTGCAGAAAGATGTTGTGTACAGGTGATGGGGGAGAAAGTCCTTGGGTTGGGTGATATTGTTAAGTAGGGAGAACAATGACTTGGAGTTTCCTTTATTTTCAGTGATTATACTTGAATAGTAGTGGGTTTTGGTTTTAGAAATAGAGTCCTTGTAACATAAGATGTGGTTATTGTACATTTCTTTGTGAATAGTGAGACCAGTTTTCTTGTAGAGACGTTCAAGTTGCCGACCTTTGGCTTTCATGAGACGAAGGTCGGGGGTGAACCAAGGGGCGGAGACGGAAAAGGAAACAGATCTATTTTTTAACGGAGCAAGGGAATTAAGAATGTTAAGGAGTCCAGTGTTGTAGTGAGAGACCAGAGCATCGGGGGTGGATAGGTTGTGAGTATCAGGAAAACAGAAGGAGTAAATACTTGAAGTGAGAGTGGCAAGATTAATGTTCTTTATATTCCGAAATGAAATAAGATGGGATATTTTAGAAAAGGAGAGAGTGAGTTTTAATGTAAATGAGAGGAGAAAATGGTCAGATATGGGGAGTTCAACGGCTGTAAGGTCAGAAGGGGTGACACCAGAACAACAGATTAAATCCAGAGTATGTCCTTTGTTGTGTGTTGGGAAAGTAGTAAATTGTTGGCATCCAAAACTTTCTAAGCAGGAGGTGAAGTCTTTAGTAAGAGGCAGATTGACATTGTCCATGTGGATATTAAAATCGCCCAGCAGTAATATATTTGGTGAAAGGGAAGATAAGTGAGTGAGAAAAGCAGTAAAATCATTTAAAAATTCACTCTTTAGTTTAGGAGGGCGGTAAACAGTTGCAATTATGGTTGGGGTGGGACCAGATAACTTGCAGACAGCAGATTCGAATGTGCTGTAGACAGGTGCAGACACCGGCGAGATTTTCCACTTCTCGCGATACATTATCGCGATACCCCCCCCCTCGGCCGGAGCCGCGGGGTTTACAGATGTAAACAAACCCACTAGGAGTGGATTCATTGAGCTGGGAAAAGTCGTTGGGCTGTTGCCATGTCTCGGTTAAACAGAGAAAGTCTAGCTTAAATCTGTTAATTTAGTCCTGGGGTAACTCTAATCTTCCTCCAGGAAATCAGTTTATTAAACTCTGGACTAAACTAAATCTAGGACTATTTAAAGCCATGACAGAGAAAGCAGATTTCTGTTAATCTGGTTTAAAGAGCCATTTAAGTCTAGGACTAGGTTTAATCTCTGTCAGGGAAACCGCCCCTCAGAGTTGATCTGAATTTTTTTTTTGATTGACGTCAAACTTTATTATTTTCAATAAAACATCAACATCTAAACCTCTGTTAATTCTCAATAAAAACCTTAGTACGAGAGAAATAAAGTCTGGATTGTAATAAGTGAAAATGCTGAGATCTTGAGAGATCTGTTACCAACACTGAGAATAAGTACCAACACTAAAACCTATTCAGACCCAGTGCAGGGCCAGTTATAGGTTAGTAGCCTAATTAAAAATCCATGAACAGGCAAATGTGTGTGGAATTATTGAAATATTAAGCTAAAATCTGAGCGTTGGGCTGACAAAAACAGTGTGGGAACCTCTGGTTTAATTGAAGCTGAGGAAAGGAGCGAGTTACAAAAGAACAAGCGCTCAGAGTTGTGTGTTGCTTGTAGACTGAGAGAGAAAAGCCTGTCGATCGCCCCCTGGAGGAGAAAGACAGAATGACGAGGCTGAGCTGTCCTTTACCACACCGAAAGCAGACAGAAGCCAGAGAGAAAGCAACATGAAAGACAAATAAATGAAGCAATTGATGTTAAAAGGATAAAGGAAGAACCGTGGGAGCCGAGCCATGAAGTGTATTAGTGAATTGATAAAGCAAAAGCTTACAGCACCTGGTATTCCCAGGCGGTCTCCCATCCAAGTACTAACCAGGCCCGACCCTGCTTAGCTTCCGAGATCGGACGAGATCGGGCGTGTTCAGGGTGGTATGGCCGTAAGCGAGAGTCTCAGCCGATAGAGGGATATTTAAAGAAGGGACATGAGTCTCGGCCCGCATTCACACACACTGCAGCTGCAAGACAAACAGCATCCACAAAGCGTTTTCACGTCTTTATACAGCTGCTCAAAACATTCATTCATAAGACCTCTATACGCATTAAATTAATAATAAATTAAATAATTTTGGGATTTTCTAGACTATTTTAAGACGTAAAGTGAGCAGGATATTAAAATGTAGCACATGGATTTATGTATATAAGCATGTATTTTTGATACTAAGCAGAAGCCTCCCCAGCTCTACAGCGCCCCACAAATTCTCATATGTAAATCTGTGGTGAAACACAGAACTGCAGAGCTCTAATCAACCTTAGTTCATTTTTAATGTTAGGCATGCAGAGACATCAAGAATCAACATATGAATCCCAACAATGGTGACAATCAAGAAAACTTTTTTGTGACTTTATTAGCCTGTTTTGTGACATTCAGGGGCGGTTTCCCGGACAGGGTTTAAATTAAGACAGGAGTAGGCCTAGGCCTTAATCTAGAATAGTTAATAGTGACTTAAAAAATGGCTTTCTGTAGCACAGATTAAGTACAGATTAGTTACACCTGGACTATGGAGTCCTGAACTAAAATAAAACAGATTAATTTAAAACCAACTGTACTAATCTGAATTAGCATGACAGAGGTTGCCTATAAAACATGGAATTAACCAAGAAAAGCTAAAAATTATATGGAACTGAGAAGCAAATACAAGGAAAACAATGGCATCAGAAAAATACTGCAATCAAAAAAACTTTACTAAACAAGAGAAAATTATTTTTAAGCAAGCTAAATAAACTGCACACATCAGCTATGGAATAAAATAAAAGAAATGTAAATACATTTTTTACAAACATTTTTGATCATATTTACCAGGGGTGCCATCGATATATATATACACTCACCTAAAGGATTATTAGGAACACCTGTTCAATTTCTCATTAATGCAATTTTCTAATCAACCAATCACATGGCAGTTGCTTCAATGCATTTAGGGGTGCGGTCCTGGTCAAGACAATCTCCTGAACTCCAAACTGAATGTCAGAATGGGAAAGAAAGGTGATTTAAGCAATTTTGAGCGTGGCATGGTTGTTGGTGCCAGACGGGCCGGTCTGAGTATTTCACAATCTGCTCAGTTACTGGGATTTTCACGCACAACCATTTCTAGGGTTTACAAAGAATGGTGTGAAAAGGGAAAAACATCCAGTATGCGGCAGTCCTGTGGGCGAAAATGCCTTGTTGATGCTAGAGGTCAGAGGAGAATGGGCCGACTGATTCAAGCTGATAGAAGAGCAACTTTGACTGAAATAATCACTCGTTACAACCGAGGTATGCAGCAAAGCATTTGTGAAGCCACAACACGCACAACCTGGAGGTGGATGGGCTACAACAGCAGAAGACCCCACCAGGTACCACTCATCTCCACTACAAATAGGAAAAAGAGGCTACAATTTGCAAGAGCTCACCAAAATTGGACAGTTGAAGACTGGAAAAATGTTACCTGGTCTGATGAGTCTCGATTTCTGTTGAGACATTCAGATGGTAGAGTCAGAATTTGGCGTAAACAGAATGAGAACATGGATCCATCATGCCTTGTTACCACTGTGCAGGCTGGTGGTGTAATGGTGTGGGGGATGTTTTTTTGGCACACTTTAGGCCCCTTAGTGCCAGTTGGGCATCGTTTAACTGCCACGGCCTACCTGAGCATTGTTTCTGACCATGTCCATCCCTTTATGACCACCATGTACCCATTCTCTGATGGCTATTTCCAGCAGGATAATGGACCATGTCACAAAACTTGAATCATTTCAAATTGGTTTCTTGAACACGACAATGAGTTCACTGTACTAAAATGGCCCCCACAGTCACCAGATTTCAACCCAGTAGAGCATCTTTGGGATGTGGTGGAACGGGAGCTTCGTGCCCTGGATGTGCATCCCACAAATCTCCATCAACTGCAAGATGCTATACTATCAATATGGGCCAACATTTCTAAAGAATGCTTTCAGCACCTTGTTGAATCAATGCCACGTAGAATTAAGGCAGTTCTGAAAGCGAAAGGGGGTCACACACAGTATTAGTATGGTGTTCCTAATAATCCTTTAGGTGAGTATATATATATATATATATATATATATATATATATATATATATATATATATATATATATATATATATATATATATATATATATATATATATATATATATATATATATATTAGTAATACATGTGTCTTCTTTGAAACACAATGTTAATCTGAAGTTAAACCTGCCTCCTGGTAGGTTTAATTTAAGCCTCAATTTAGTCCTGGGGTAACTCTAATCTTCCTCCAGGAAATCAGTTTATTAAACTCTGGACTAAACTAAATCTAGGACTATTTAAAGCCATGACAGAGAAAGCAGATTTCTGTTAATCTGGTTTAAAGAGCCATTTAAGTCTAAGACTAGGTTTAATCTCTGTCAGGGAAACCGCCCCTCAGAGTTGATCTGAATTTTTTTTTTAATTGTCACCATTGTTGAGATTCATTTGCTGATTCTTGATGTCTGTGTGAGTATACATGACCTTATCAAAATGTTTTATGCATAATGATTTCATAAAATCTTTCAGAGTATGACAGCAGAACAGATGTTTCTGCAGGAGAATTGGCATGAAAAATAAACAATTTAGTATTAAACAACTTAATCAGAGATTAGACTCTGGTATCAATGAATTGCTATAATAAACATATATCGGAAACATACAGTTAAATCAGCAAAAGAAAAACTTTAGTTAAAGTGTCAAGAGTCAAGAGACTAACTAAACCATGATACTGGTTCCCTGGCACATGATCACCATAATGATGACCTCAAACTTTATTATTTTCAATAAAACATCAACATCTAAACCTATGTTAATTCTCAATAAAAACCTTAGTACGAGAGAAATAAAGTCTGGATTGTAATAAGTGAAAATGCTGAGATCTTGAGAGATCTGTTACCAACACTGAGAATAAGTACCAACACTTAAACCTATTCAGACCCAGTGCAGGGCCAGTTATAGGTTAGTAGCCTAATTAAAAATCCATGAACAGGCAAATGTGTGTGGAATTATTGAAATATTAAGCTAAAATCTGAGCGTTGGGCTGACAAAAACAGTGTGGGAACCTCTGGTCTAATTGAAGCTGAGGAAAGGAGCGAGTTACAAAAGAACAAGCGCTCAGAGTTGTGTGTTGCTTGTAGACTGAGAGAGAAAAGCCTGTCGATCGCCCCCTGGAGGAGAAAGACAGAATGACGAGGCTGAGCTGTCCTTTACCACACCGAAAGCAGACAGAAGCCAGAGAGAAAGCAACATGAAAGACAAATAAATGAAGCAATTGATGTTAAAAGGATAAAGGAAGAACCGTGGGAGCCGAGCCATGAAGTGTATTAGTGAATTGATAAAGCAAAAGCTTACAGCACCTGGTATTCCCAGGCGGTCTCCCATCCAAGTACTAACCAGGCCCGACCCTGCTTAGCTTCCGAGATCGGACGAGATCGGGCGTGTTCAGGGTGGTATGGCCGTAGGCGAGAGTTTCAGCCGATAGAGGGATATTTAAAGAAGGGACACGAGGCTCGGCCCGCATTCACACACACTGCAGCTGCAAGACAAACAGCATCCACAAAGCGTTTTCACGTCTTTATACAGCTGCTCAAAATATTCATTCATAAGACCTCTACACGCATTAAATTAATAATAAATTAAATATTTTTGGGATTTTCTAGACTATTTTAAGATGTAGAGTGAGCAAGATATTAAAATATAGCGCATGGATTTATGTACATAAGCATTCATTGATGATAATAATCAGAAGCCTCCCCAGCGCCTCACAAATTGTCCTCTGTAAATCTTTGGTGAAAAATGGAACTGCAGCGCTCTAATCAACCTTAACTTTTTTTTAATGTTAGGAATGCAGAGACATCAAGAATCAACATATGAATCCCAACAATGGTGACAATCAAGAAAGCTTTTATGTGACTTTATTAGCTTGTTTTGGTTGTTTATGGTTGTTTATGGTTTATGGTTGTTTAAAACCAGATTAACAGAAATCTGCTTTCTCTGTCATGGCTTTAAATAGTCCTAGATTTAGTTTAGTCCAGAGTTTAATAAACTGATTTCCTGGAGGAAGATTAGAGTTACCCCAGGACTAAATTGAGGCTTAAATTAAACCTACCAGGTTTATATACAAAATAAATTTGAATTGAATTGAATTGAATTGTTTTGTGACATTCAGGGACGGTTTCCCGGACAGGGTTTAAATTAAGACAGGAGTAGGCCTTGATCTAGAATAGTTAATAGTGACTTAAAAAATGGCTTTCTGTAGCACAGATTAAGTACAGATTAGTTACACTTGGACTATGGAGTCCTGAACTAAAATAAACCAGATTAATTTAAAACCAACAGTACTAATCTGAATTAGCATGACAGAGGTTGCCTATAAAACATGGAATGAACCAAGAAAAGCTAAAAATTGCATGGAACTGAGAAGCAAATACAAGGAAAACAATCAGCAAAAGAAAAACTTTAGTTCAAGAGTCAAGAGACTAACTAAACCATGATACTGGTTCCCTGGCACATGATCACCATAATGCTGACGTCAAACTTTATTATTTTCAATAAAACATCAACATCTAAACCTCTGTTAATTCTCAATAAAAACCTTAGTACGAGAGAAATAAAGTCTGGATTGTAATAAGTGAAAATGCTGAGATCTTGAGAGATCTGTTACCAACACTGAGAATAAGTACCAACACTAAAACCTATTCAGACCCAGTGCAGGGCCAGTTATAGGTTAGTAGCCTAATTAAAAATCCATGAACAGGCAAATGTGTGTGGAATTATTGAAATATTAAGCTAAAATCTGAGCGTTGGGCTGACAAAAACAGTGTGGGAACCTCTGGTCTAATTGAAGCTGAGGAAAGGAGCGAGTTACAAAAGAACAAGCGCTCAAGAGTTGTGTGTTGCTTGTAGACTGAGAGAGAAAAGCCTGTCGATCGCCCCCTGGAGGAGAAAGACAGAATGACGAGGCTGAGCTGTCCTTTACCACACCGAAAGCAGACAGAAGCCAGAGAGAAAGCAACATGAAAGACAAATAAATGAAGCAATTGATGTTAAAAGGATAAAGGAAGAACCGTGGGAGCCGAGCCATGAAGTGTATTAGTGAATTGATAAAGCAAAAGCTTACAGCACCTGGTATTCCCAGGCGGTCTCCCATCCAAGTACTAACCAGGCCCGACCCTGCTTAGCTTCCGAGATCGGACGAGATCGGGCGTGTTCAGGGTGGTATGGCCGTAAGCGAGAGTCTCAGCCGATAGAGGGATATTTAAAGAAGGGACATGAGTCTCGGCCCGCATTCACACACACTGCAGCTGCAAGACAAACAGCATCCACAAAGCGTTTTCACGTCTTTATACAGCTGCTCAAAACATTCATTCATAAGACCTCTATACGCATTAAATTAATAATAAATTAAATAATTTTGGGATTTTCTAGACTATTTTAAGACGTAAAGTGAGCAGGATATTAAAATGTAGCACATGGATTTATGTATATAAGCATGTATTTTTGATACTAAGCAGAAGCCTCCCCAGCTCTACAGCGCCCCACAAATTCTCATATGTAAATCTGTGGTGAAAAACAGAACTGCAGAGCTCTAATCAACCTTAGTTCATTTTTAATGTTAGCCATGCAGAGACATCAAGAATCAACATATGAATCCCAACAATGGTGACAATCAAGAAAACTTTTTTGTGACTTTATTAGCTTGTTTTGTTACATTCAGGGGCGGTTTCCCGGACAGGGTTTAAATTAAGACAGGAGTAGGCCTAGGCCTTAACCTAGAATAGTTAAAAGTGACTTAAAAAATGGCTTTCTGTAGCACAGATTAAGTACAGATTAGTTACACCTGGACTATGGAGTCCTGAACTAAAATAAACCAGATTAATTTAAAACCAACTGTACTAATCTGAATTAGCATGACAGACGTTGCCTATAAAACATGGAATGAACCAAGAAAAGCTAAAAATTGTATGGAACTGAGAAGCAAATACAAGGAAAACAATGGCATCAGAAAAATACTGCAATCAAAAAAACTTTACAAAACAAGAGAAAATTATTTTTAAGCAAGCTAAATAAACTGCACACATCAGCTATGGAATAAAAGAAAAGAAATGTAAATACATTTTTTACAAACATTTTTGATCATATTTACCAGGGGTGCCATCGATATATATATACACTCACCTAAAGGATTATTAGGAACACCTGTTCAATTTCTCATTAATGCAATTATCTAATCAACCAATCACATGGCAGTTGCTTCAATGCATTTAGGGGTGTGGTCCTGGTCAAGACAATCCCCTGAACTCCAAACTGAATGTCAGAATGGGAAAGAAAGGTGATTTAAGCAATTTTGAGCGTGGCATGGTTGTTGGTGCCAGACGGGCCGGTCTGAGTATTTCACAATCTGCTCAGTTACTGGGATTTTCACGCACAACCATTTCTAGGGTTTACAAAGAATGGTGTGAAAAGGGAAAAACATCCAGTATGCGGCAGTCCTGTGGGCGAAAATGCCTTGTTGATGCTAGAGGTCAGAGGAGAATGGGCCAACTGATTCAAGCTGATAGAAGAGCAACTTTGACTGAAATAACCACTCGTTACAACCGAGGTATGCAGCAAAGCATTTGTGAAGCCACAACATGCACAACCTTGAGGTGGATGGGCTATAACAGCAGAAGACCCCACCAGGTACCACTCATCTCCACTACAAATAGGAAAAAGAGGCTACAATTTGCAAGAGCTCACCAAAATTGGACAGTTGAAGACTGGAAAAATGTTACCTGGTCTGATGAGTCTCGATTTCTGTTGAGACATTCAGATGGTAGAGTCAGAATTTGGCGTAAACAGAATGAGAACATGGATCCATCATGCCTTGTTACCACTGTGCAGGCTGGTGGTGTAATGGTGTGGGGGATTTTTTTTTGGCCCACTTTAGGCCCCTTAGTGCCAGTTGGGCATCGTTTAACTGCCACGGCCTACCTGAGCATTGTTTCTGACCATGTCCATCACTTTATGACCACCATGTACCCATCCTCTGATGGCTATTTCCAGCAGGATAATGCACCATGTCACAAAGCTTGAATCATTTCAAATTGGTTTCTTGAACACGACAATGAGTTCACTGTACTAAAATGGCCCCCACAGTCACCAGATTTCAACCCAGTAGAGCATCTTTGGGATGTGGTGGAACGGGAGCTTCGTGCCCTGGATGTGCATCCCACAAATCTCCATCAACTGCAAGATGCTATACTATCAATATGGGCCAACATTTCTAAAGAATGCTTTCAGCACCTTGTTGAATCAATGCCACGTAGAATTAAGGCAGTTCTGAAAGCGAAAGGGGGTCACACACAGTATTAGTATGGTGTTCCTAATAATCCTTTAGGTGAGTGTATATATATATATATATATATATATATATATATATAATATATATATGTATATATATATATTAGTAATACATGTGTCTTCTTTGAAACACAATGTTAATCTGAAGTTAAACCTGCCTCCTGGTAGGTTTAATTTAAGCCTCAATTTAGTCCTGGGGTAACTCTAATCTTCCTCCAGGAAATCAGTTTATTAAACTCTGGACTAAACTAAATCTAGGACTATTTAAAGCCATGACAGAGAAAGCAGATTTCTGTTAATCTGGTTTAAAGAGCCATTTAAGTCTAGGACTAGGTTTAATCTCTGTCAGGGAAACCGCCCCTCAGAGTTTATCTGATTTTTTTTTTTAATTGTCACCATTGTTGAGATTCATTTGCTGATTCTTGATGTCTGTGTCAGTATACATGTCCTTATCAAAATGTTTTATGAATAATGATTTCATATAATCTTTCAGAGTATAACAGCAGAACAGATGTTTCTGCAGGAGAATTGGCATAAAAAATAAACAATTTAGTATTAAACAACTTAATCAGAGATTAGACTCTGGTATCAATGAATTGCTATAATAAACATATATCGGAAACATACAGTTAAATCAGCAAAAGAAAAACTTTAGTTAAAGTGTCAAGAGTCAAGAGACTAACTAAACCATGATACTGGTTCCCTGGCACATGATCACCATAATGATGACCTCAAACTTTATTATTTTCAATAAAACATCAACATCTAAACCTCTGTTAATTCTCAATAAAAACCTTAGTACGAGAGAAATAAAGTCTGGATTGTAATAAGTGAAAATGCTGAGATCTTGAGAGATCTGTTACCAACACTGAGAATAAGTACCAACACTAAAACCTATTCAGACCCAGTGCAGGGCCAGTTATAGGTTAGTAGCCTAATTAAAAATCCATGAACATGCAAATGTGTGTGGAATTAATGAAATATTAAGCTAAAATCTGAGCGTTCTGCTGACAAAAACAGTTTGGGAACCTCTGATCTAATTGAAGCCGAGAAAAGGAGCGAGTTACAAAAGAACAAGCGCTCAGAGTTGTGTGTTGCTTGTAGACTGAGAGAGAAAAGCCTGTCGATCGCCCCCTGGAGGAGAAAGACAGAATGACGAGGCTGAGCTGTCCTTTACCACACCGAAAGCAGACAGAAGCCAGAGAGAAAGCAACATGAAAGACAAATAAATGAAGCAATTGAACTGAAAAGGATAAAGGAAGAACCGTGGGAGCCGAGTCATGAAGTGTATTAGTGAATTGATAAAGCAAAAGCTTACAGCACCTGGTATTCCCAGGCGGTCTCCCATCCAAGTACTAACCAGGCCCGACCCTGCTTAGCTTCCGAGATCGGACGAGATCGGGCGTGTTCAGGGTGGTATGGCCGTAGGCGAGAGTCTCAGCTGATAGAGGGATATTTAAAGAAGGGACACGAGGCTCGGCCCGCATTCACACACACTGCAGCTGCAAGACAAACAGCATCCACAAAGCGTTTTCACGTCTTTATACAGCTGCTCAAAATATTCATTCATAAGACCTCTACACGCATTAAATTAATAATAAATTAAATATTTTTGGGATTTTCTAGACTATTTTAAGACG
The DNA here is from genome assembly GCA_026230005.1 of Gila orcuttii. Taxonomy (NCBI): domain Eukaryota; kingdom Metazoa; phylum Chordata; class Actinopteri; order Cypriniformes; family Leuciscidae; genus Gila; species Gila orcuttii. The sequence goes on along the minus strand of JAPDVR010000008.1, from coordinate 41,933,102 downwards.
AGAGTGAGCAGGATATTAAAATGTAGCACATGGATTTATGTATATAAGCATGTATTTTTGATACTAAGCAGAAGCCTCCCCAGCTCTAAAGCACCCCACAAATTCTCATATGTAAATCTGTGGTGAAAAACAGAACTTCAGAGCTCTAATCAACCTTAGTTCATTTTTAATGTTAGGCATGCAGAGACATCAAGAATCAACATATGAATCCCAACAATGGTGACAATCAAGAAAACTTTTTTGTGACTTTATTAGCTTGTTTTGTGACATTCAGGGGCGGTTTCCCGGACAGGGTTTAAATTAAGACAGGAGTAGGCCTAGGCCTTGATCTAGAATAGTTAATAGTGACTTAAAAAATGGCTTTCTGTAGCACAGATTAAGTACAGATTAGTTACACTTGGACTATGGAGTCCTGAACTAAAATAAACCAGATTAATTTAAAACCAACAGTACTAATCTGAATTAGCATGACAGAGGTTGCCTATAAAACATGGAATGAACCAAGAAAAGCTAAAAATTGCATGGAACTGAGAAGCAAATACAAGGAAAACAATCAGCAAAAGAAAAACTTTAGTTCAAGAGTCAAGAGACTAACTAAACCATGATACTGGTTCCCTGGCACATGATCACCATAATGCTGACGTCAAACTTTATTATTTTCAATAAAACATCAACATCTAAACCTCTGTTAATTCTCAATAAAAACCTTAGTACGAGAGAAATAAAGTCTGGATTGTAATAAGTGAAAATGCTGAGATCTTGAGAGATCTGTTACCAACACTGAGAATAAGTACCAACACTAAAACCTATTCAGACCCAGTGCAGGGCCAGTTATAGGTTAGTAGCCTAATTAAAAATCCATGAACAGGCAAATGTGTGTGGAATTATTGAAATATTAAGCTAAAATCTGAGCGTTGGGCTGACAAAAACAGTGTGGGAACCTCTGGTCTAATTGAAGCTGAGGAAAGGAGCGAGTTACAAAAGAACAAGCGCTCAAGAGTTGTGTGTTGCTTGTAGACTGAAAGAGAAAAGCCTGTCGATCGCCCCCTGGAGGAGAAAGACAGAATGACGAGGCTGAGCTGTCCTTTACCACACCGAAAGCAGACAGAAGCCAGAGAGAAAGCAACATGAAAGACAAATAAATGAAGCAATTGATGTTAAAAGGATAACGGAAGAACCGTGGGAGCCGAGCCATGAAGTGTATTAGTGAATTGATAAAGCAAAAGCTTACAGCACCTGGTATTCCCAGGCGGTCTCCCATCCAAGTACTAACCAGGCCCGACCCTGCTTAGCTTCCGAGATCGGACGAGATCGGGCGTGTTCAGGGTGGTATGGCCGTAAGCGAGAGTCTCAGCCGATAGAGGGATATTTAAAGAAGGGACATGAGTCTCGGCCCGCATTCACACACACTGCAGCTGCAAGACAAACAGCATCCACAAAGCGTTTTCACGTCTTTATACAGCTGCTCAAAACATTCATTCATAAGACCTCTATACGCATTAAATTAATAATAAATTAAATATTTTTGGGATTTTCTAGACTATTTTAAGACGTAAAGTGAGCAGGATATTAAAATGTAGCACATGGATGTATGTATATTAGCATGTATTTTTGATACTAAGCAGAAGCCTCCCCAGCTCTACAGCGCCCCACAAAATCTCATATGTAAATCTGTGGTGAAAAACAGAACTGCAGAGCTCTAATCAACCTTAGTTCATTTTTAATGTTAGGCATGCAGAGACATCAAGAATCAACATATGAATCCCAACAATGGTGACAATCAAGAAAACTTTTTTGTGACTTTATTAGCTTGTTTTGTTACATTCAGGGGCGGTTTCCCGGACAGGGTTTAAATTAAGACAGGAGTAGGCCTAGGCCTTAACCTAGAATAGTTAAAAGTGACTTACAAAATGGCTTTCTGTAGCACAGATTAAGTACAGATTAGTTACACCTGGACTATGGAGTCCTGAACTAAAATAAACCAGATTAATTTAAAACCAACTGTACTAATCTGAATTAGCATGACAGACGTTGCCTATAAAACATGGAATGAACCAAGAAAAGCTAAAAATTGTATGGAACTGAGAAGCAAATACAAGGAAAACAATGGCATCAGAAAAATACTGCAATCAAAAAACTTTACAAAACAAGAGAAAATTATTTTTAAGCAAGCTAAATAAACTGCACACATCAGGTATGGAATAAAAGAAAAGAAATGTAAATACATTTTTTACAAACATTTTTGATCATATTTACCAGGGGTGCCATCGATATATATATACACTCACCTAAAGGATTATTAGGAACACCTGTTCAATTTCTCATTAATGCAATTATCTAATCAACCAATCACATGGCAGTTGCTTCAATGCATTTAGGGGTGTGGTCCTGGTCAAGACAATCCCCTGAACTCCAAACTGAATGTCAGAATGGGAAAGAAAGGTGATTTAAGCAATTTTGAGCGTGGCATGGTTGTTGGTGCCAGACGGGCCGGTCTGAGTATTTCACAATCTGCTCAGTTACTGGGATTTTCACGCACAACCATTTCTAGGGTTTACAAAGAATGGTGTGAAAAGGGAAAAACATCCAGTATGCGGCAGTCCTGTGGGCGAAAATGCCTTGTTGATGCTAGAGGTCAGAGGAGAATGGGCCGACTGATTCAAGCTGATAGAAGAGCAACTTTGACTGAAATAACCACTCGTTACAACCGAGGTATGCAGCAAAGCATTTGTGAAGCCACAACACGCACAACCTTGAGGTGGATGGGCTATAACAGCAGAAGACCCCACCAGGTACCACTCATCTCCACTACAAATAGGAAAAAGAGGCTACAATTTGCAAGAGCTCACCAAAATTGGACAGTTGAAGACTGGAAAAATGTTACCTGGTCTGATGAGTCTCGATTTCTGTTGAGACATTCAGATGGTAGAGTCAGAATTTGGCGTAAACAGAATGAGAACATGGATCCATCATGCCTTGTTACCACTGTGCAGGCTGGTGGTGTAATGGTGTGGGGGATTTTTTTTTGGCACACTTTAGGCCCCTTAGTGCCAGTTGGGCATCGTTTAACTGCCACGGCCTACCTGAGCATTGTTTCTGACCATGTCCATCACTTTATGACCACCATGTACCCATCCTCTGATGGCTATTTCCAGCAGGATAATGCACCATGTCACAAAGCTTGAATCATTTCAAATTGGTTTCTTGAACACGACAATGAGTTCACTGTACTAAAATGGCCCCCACAGTCACCAGATTTCAACCCAGTAGAGCATCTTTGGGATGTGGTGGAACGGGAGCTTCGTGCCCTGGATGTGCATCCCACAAATCTCCATCAACTGCAAGATGCTATACTATCAATATGGGCCAACATTTCTAAAGAATGCTTTCAGCACCTTGTTGAATCAATGCCACGTAGAATTAAGGCAGTTCTGAAAGCGAAAGGGGGTCACACACAGTATTAGTATGGTGTTCCTAATAATCCTTTAGGTGAGTGTATATATATATATATATATATATATATATATAATATATATATGTATATATATATATTAGTAATACATGTGTCTTCTTTGAAACACAATGTTAATCTGAAGTTAAACCTGCCTCCTGGTAGGTTTAATTTAAGCCTCAATTTAGTCCTGGGGTAACTCTAATCTTCCTCCAGGAAATCAGTTTATTAAACTCTGGACTAAACTAAATCTAGGACTATTTAAAGCCATGACAGAGAAAGCAGATTTCTGTTAATCTGGTTTAAAGAGCCATTTAAGTCTAGGACTAGGTTTAATCTCTGTCAGGGAAACCGCCCCTCAGAGTTTATCTGATTTTTTTTTTTAATTGTCACCATTGTTGAGATTCATTTGCTGATTCTTGATGTCTGTGTCAGTATACATGTCCTTATCAAAATGTTTTATGAATAATGATTTCATATAATCTTTCAGAGTATAACAGCAGAACAGATGTTTCTGCAGGAGAATTGGCATAAAAAATAAACAATTTAGTATTAAACAACTTAATCAGAGATTAGACTCTGGTATCAATGAATTGCTATAATAAACATATATCGGAAACATACAGTTAAATCAGCAAAAGAAAAACTTTAGTTAAAGTGTCAAGAGTCAAGAGACTAACTAAACCATGATACTGGTTCCCTGGCACATGATCACCATAATGATGACCTCAAACTTTATTATTTTCAATAAAACATCAACATCTAAACCTCTGTTAATTCTCAATAAAAACCTTAGTACGAGAGAAATAAAGTCTGGATTGTAATAAGTGAAAATGCTGAGATCTTGAGAGATCTGTTACCAACACTGAGAATAAGTACCAACACTAAAACCTATTCAGACCCAGTGCAGGGCCAGTTATAGGTTAGTAGCCTAATTAAAAATCCATGAACATGCAAATGTGTGTGGAATTAATGAAATATTAAGCTAAAATCTGAGCGTTCTGCTGACAAAAACAGTTTGGGAACCTCTGATCTAATTGAAGCCGAGAAAAGGAGCGAGTTACAAAAGAACAAGCGCTCAGAGTTGTGTGTTGCTTGTAGACTGAGAGAGAAAAGCCTGTCGATCGCCCCCTGGAGGAGAAAGACAGAATGACGAGGCTGAGCTGTCCTTTACCACACCGAAAGCAGACAGAAGCCAGAGAGAAAGCAACATGAAAGACAAATAAATGAAGCAATTGAACTGAAAAGGATAAAGGAAGAACCGTGGGAGCCGAGTCATGAAGTGTATTAGTGAATTGATAAAGCAAAAGCTTACAGCACCTGGTATTCCCAGGCGGTCTCCCATCCAAGTACTAACCAGGCCCGACCCTGCTTAGCTTCCGAGATCGGACGAGATCGGGCGTGTTCAGGGTGGTATGGCCGTAGGCGAGAGTCTCAGCTGATAGAGGGATATTTAAAGAAGGGACACGAGGCTCGGCCCGCATTCACACACACTGCAGCTGCAAGACAAACAGCATCCACAAAGCGTTTTCACGTCTTTATACAGCTGCTCAAAATATTCATTCATAAGACCTCTACATGCATTAAATTAATAATAAATTAAATATTTTTGGGATTTTCTAGACTATTTTAAGACGAGAGTGAGCAGGATATTAAAATGTAGCACATGGATTTATGTATATAAGCATGTATTTTTGATACTAAGCAGAAGCCTCCCCAGCTCTAAAGCACCCCACAAATTCTCATATGTAAATCTGTGGTGAAAAACAGAACTTCAGAGCTCTAATCAACCTTAGTTCATTTTTAATGTTAGGCATGCAGAGACATCAAGAATCAACATATGAATCCCAACAATGGTGACAATCAAGAAAACTTTTTTGTGACTTTATTAGCTTGTTTTGTGACATTCAGGGGCGGTTTCCCGGACAGGGTTTAAATTAAGACAGGAGTAGGCCTAGGCCTTGATCTAGAATAGTTAATAGTGACTTAAAAAATGGCTTTCTGTAGCACAGATTAAGTACAGATTAGTTACACTTGGACTATGGAGTCCTGAACTAAAATAAACCAGATTAATTTAAAACCAACAGTACTAATCTGAATTAGCATGACAGAGGTTGCCTATAAAACATGGAATGAACCAAGAAAAGCTAAAAATTGCATGGAACTGAGAAGCAAATACAAGGAAAACAATCAGCAAAAGAAAAACTTTAGTTCAAGAGTCAAGAGACTAACTAAACCATGATACTGGTTCCCTGGCACATGATCACCATAATGCTGACGTCAAACTTTATTATTTTCAATAAAACATCAACATCTAAACCTCTGTTAATTCTCAATAAAAACCTTAGTACGAGAGAAATAAAGTCTGGATTGTAATAAGTGAAAATGCTGAGATCTTGAGAGATCTGTTACCAACACTGAGAATAAGTACCAACACTAAAACCTATTCAGACCCAGTGCAGGGCCAGTTATAGGTTAGTAGCCTAATTAAAAATCCATGAACAGGCAAATGTGTGTGGAATTATTGAAATATTAAGCTAAAATCTGAGCGTTGGGCTGACAAAAACAGTGTGGGAACCTCTGGTCTAATTGAAGCTGAGGAAAGGAGCGAGTTACAAAAGAACAAGCGCTCAAGAGTTGTGTGTTGCTTGTAGACTGAGAGAGAAAAGCCTGTCGATCGCCCCCTGGAGGAGAAAGACAGAATGACGAGGCTGAGCTGTCCTTTACCACACCGAAAGCAGACAGAAGCCAGAGAGAAAGCAACATGAAAGACAAATAAATGAAGCAATTGATGTTAAAAGGATAACGGAAGAACCGTGGGAGCCGAGCCATGAAGTGTATTAGTGAATTGATAAAGCAAAAGCTTACAGCACCTGGTATTCCCAGGCGGTCTCCCATCCAAGTACTAACCAGGCCCGACCCTGCTTAGCTTCCGAGATCGGACGAGATCGGGCGTGTTCAGGGTGGTATGGCCGTAAGCGAGAGTCTCAGCCGATAGAGGGATATTTAAAGAAGGGACATGAGTCTCGGCCCGCATTCACACACACTGCAGCTGCAAGACAAACAGCATCCACAAAGCGTTTTCACGTCTTTATACAGCTGCTCAAAACATTCATTCATAAGACCTCTATACGCATTAAATTAATAATAAATTAAATATTTTTGGGATTTTCTAGACTATTTTAAGACGTAAAGTGAGCAGGATATTAAAATGTAGCACATGGATTTATGTATATTAGCATGTATTTTTGATACTAAGCAGAAGCCTCCCCAGCTCTACAGCGCCCCACAAATTCTCATATGTAAATCTGTGGTGAAAAACAGAACTGCAGAGCTCTAATCAACCTTAGTTCATTTTTAATGTTAGGCATGCAGAGACATCAAGAATCAACATATGAATCCCAACAATGGTGACAATCAAGAAAACTTTTTTGTGACTTTATTAGCTTGTTTTGTTACATTCAGGGGCGGTTTCCCGGACAGGGTTTAAATTAAGACAGGAGTAGGCCTAGGCCTTAACCTAGAATAGTTAAAAGTGACTTACAAAATGGCTTTCTGTAGCACAGATTAAGTACAGATTAGTTACACCTGGACTATGGAGTCCTGAACTAAAATAAACCAGATTAATTTAAAACCAACTGTACTAATCTGAATTAGCATGACAGACGTTGCCTATAAAACATGGAATGAACCAAGAAAAGCTAAAAATTGTATGGAACTGAGAAGCAAATACAAGGAAAACAATGGCATCAGAAAAATACTGCAATCAAAAAACTTTACAAAACAAGAGAAAATTATTTTTAAGCAAGCTAAATAAACTGCACACATCAGGTATGGAATAAAAGAAAAGAAATGTAAATACATTTTTTACAAACATTTTTGATCATATTTACCAGGGGTGCCATCGATATATATATACACTCACCTAAAGGATTATTAGGAACACCTGTTCAATTTCTCATTAATGCAATTATCTAATCAACCAATCACATGGCAGTTGCTTCAATGCATTTAGGGGTGTGGTCCTGGTCAAGACAATCCCCTGAACTCCAAACTGAATGTCAGAATGGGAAAGAAAGGTGATTTAAGCAATTTTGAGCGTGGCATGGTTGTTGGTGCCAGACGGGCCGGTCTGAGTATTTCACAATCTGCTCAGTTACTGGGATTTTCACGCACAACCATTTCTAGGGTTTACAAAGAATGGTGTGAAAAGGGAAAAACATCCAGTATGCGGCAGTCCTGTGGGCGAAAATGCCTTGTTGATGCTAGAGGTCAGAGGAGAATGGGCCGACTGATTCAAGCTGATAGAAGAGCAACTTTGACTGAAATAACCACTCGTTACAACCGAGGTATGCAGCAAAGCATTTGTGAAGCCACAACACGCACAACCTTGAGGTGGATGGGCTATAACAGCAGAAGACCCCACCAGGTACCACTCATCTCCACTACAAATAGGAAAAAGAGGCTACAATTTGCAAGAGCTCACCAAAATTGGACAGTTGAAGACTGGAAAAATGTTACCTGGTCTGATGAGTCTCGATTTCTGTTGAGACATTCAGATGGTAGAGTCAGAATTTGGCGTAAACAGAATGAGAACATGGATCCATCATGCCTTGTTACCACTGTGCAGGCTGGTGGTGTAATGGTGTGGGGGATTTTTTTTTGGCACACTTTAGGCCCCTTAGTGCCAGTTGGGCATCGTTTAACTGCCACGGCCTACCTGAGCATTGTTTCTGACCATGTCCATCACTTTATGACCACCATGTACCCATCCTCTGATGGCTATTTCCAGCAGGATAATGCACCATGTCACAAAGCTTGAATCATTTCAAATTGGTTTCTTGAACACGACAATGAGTTCACTGTACTAAAATGGCCCCCACAGTCACCAGATTTCAACCCAGTAGAGCATCTTTGGGATGTGGTGGAACGGGAGCTTCGTGCCCTGGATGTGCATCCCACAAATCTCCATCAACTGCAAGATGCTATACTATCAATATGGGCCAACATTTCTAAAGAATGCTTTCAGCACCTTGTTGAATCAATGCCACATAGAATTAAGGCAGTTCTGAAAGCGAAAGGGGGTCACACACAGTATTAGTATGGTGTTCCTAATAATCCTTTAGGTGAGTGTATATATATATTAGTAATACATGTGTCTTCTTTGAAACACAATGTTAATCTGAAGTTAAACCTGCCTCCTGGTAGGTTTAATTTAAGCCTCAATTTAGTCCTGGGGTAACTCTAATCTTCCTCCAGGAAATCAGTTTATTAAACTCTGGACTAAACTAAATCTAGGACTATTTAAAGCCATGACAGAGAAAGCAGATTTCTGTTAATCTGGTTTAAAGAGCCATTTAAGTCTAGGACTAGGTTTAATCTCTGTCAGGGAAACCGCCCCTCAGAGTTGATCTGATTTTTTTTTTTAATTGTCACCATTGTTGAGATTCATTTGCTGATTCTTGATGTCTGTGTCAGTATACATGTCCTTATCAAAATGTTTTATGCATAATGATTTCATATAATCTTTCAGAGTATAACAGCAGAACAGATGTTTCTGCAGGAGAATTGGCATAAAAAATAAACAATTTAGTATTAAACAACTTAATCAGAGATTAGACTCTGGTATCAATGAATTGCTATAATAAACATATATCGGAAACATACAGTTAAATCAGCAAAAGAAAAACTTTAGTTAAAGTGTCAAGAGTCAAGAGACTAACTAAACCATGATACTGGTTCCCTGGCACATGATCACCATAATGATGACCTCAAACTTTATTATTTTCAATAAAACATCAACATCTAAACCTCTGTTAATTCTCAATAAAAACCTTAGTACGAGAGAAATAAAGTCTGGATTGTAATAAGTGAAAATGCTGAGATCTTGAGAGATCTGTTACCAACACTGAGAATAAGTACCAACACTAAAACCTATTCAGACCCAGTGCAGGGCCAGTTATAGGTTAGTAGCCTAATTAAAAATCCATGAACATGCAAATGTGTGTGGAATTAATGAAATATTAAGCTAAAATCTGAGCGTTCTGCTGACAAAAACAGTTTGGGAACCTCTGATCTAATTGAAGCCGAGAAAAGGAGCGAGTTACAAAAGAACAAGCGCTCAGAGTTGTGTGTTGCTTGTAGACTGAGAGAGAAAAGCCTGTCGATCGCCCCCTGGAGGAGAAAGACAGAATGACGAGGCTGAGCTGTCCTTTACCACACCGAAAGCAGACAGAAGCCAGAGAGAAAGCAACATGAAAGACAAATAAATGAAGCAATTGAACTGAAAAGGATAAAGGAAGAACCGTGGGAGCCGAGTCATGAAGTGTATTAGTGAATTGATAAAGCAAAAGCTTACAGCACCTGGTATTCCCAGGCGGTCTCCCATCCAAGTACTAACCAGGCCCGACCCTGCTTAGCTTCCGAGATCGGACGAGATCGGGCGTGTTCAGGGTGGTATGGCCGTAGGCGAGAGTCTCAGCCGATAGAGGGATATTTAAAGAAGGGACACGAGGCTCAGCCCGCATTCACACACACTGCAGCTGCAAGACAAACAGCATCCACAAAGCGTTTTCACGTCTTTATACAGCTGCTCAAAATATTCATTCATAAGACCTCTACACGCATTAAATTAATAATAAATTAAATATTTTTGGGATTTTCTAGACTATTTTAAGATGTAGAGTGAGCAGGATATTAAAATGTAGCACATGGATTTATGTATATAAGCATGTATTTTTGATACTAAGCAGAAGCCTCCCCAGCTCTAAAGCGCCCCACAAATTCTCATATGTAAATCTGTGGTGAAAAACAGAACTTCAGAGCTCTAATCAACCTTAGTTCATTTTTAATGTTAGGCATGCAGAGACATCAAGAATCAACATATGAATCCCAACAATGGTGACAATCAAGAAAACTTTTTTGTGACTTTATTAGCTTGTTTTGTGACATTCAGGGGCGGTTTCCCGGACAGGGTTTAAATTAAGACAGGAGTAGGCCTAGGCCTTGATCTAGAATAGTTAATAGTGACTTAAAAAATGGCTTTCTGTAGCACAGATTAAGTACAGATTAGTTACACTTGGACTATGGAGTCCTGAACTAAAATAAACCAGATTAATTTAAAACCAACAGTACTAATCTGAATTAGCATGACAGAGGTTGCCTATAAAACATGGAATGAACCAAGAAAAGCTAAAAATTGCATGGAACTGAGAAGCAAATACAAGGAAAACAATCAGCAAAAGAAAAACTTTAGTTCAAGAGTCAAGAGACTAACTAAACCATGATACTGGTTCCCTGGCACATGATCACCATAATGCTGACGTCAAACTTTATTATTTTCAATAAAACATCAACATCTAAACCTCTGTTAATTCTCAATAAAAACCTTAGTACGAGAGAAATAAAGTCTGGATTGTAATAAGTGAAAATGCTGAGATCTTGAGAGATCTGTTACCAACACTGAGAATAAGTACCAACACTAAAACCTATTCAGACCCAGTGCAGGGCCAGTTATAGGTTAGTAGCCTAATTAAAAATCCATGAACAGGCAAATGTGTGTGGAATTATTGAAATATTAAGCTAAAATCTGAGCGTTGGGCTGACAAAAACAGTGTGGGAACCTCTGGTCTAATTGAAGCTGAGGAAAGGAGCGAGTTACAAAAGAACAAGCGCTCAAGAGTTGTGTGTTGCTTGTAGACTGAAAGAGAAAAGCCTGTCGATCGCCCCCTGGAGGAGAAAGACAGAATGACGAGGCTGAGCTGTCCTTTACCACACCGAAAGCAGACAGAAGCCAGAGAGAAAGCAACATGAAAGACAAATAAATGAAGCAATTGAACTGAAAAGGATAAAGGAAGAACCGTGGGAGCCGAGTCATGAAGTGTATTAGTGAATTGATAAAGCAAAAGCTTACAGCACCTGGTATTCCCAGGCGGTCTCCCATCCAAGTACTAACCAGGCCCGACCCTGCTTAGCTTCCGAGATCGGACGAGATCGGGCGTGTTCAGGGTGGTATGGCCGTAAGCGAGAGTCTCAGCCGATAGAGGGATATTTAAAGAAGGGACACGAGGCTCGGCCCGCATTCACACACACTGCAGCTGCAAGACAAACAGCATCCACAAAGCGTTTTCACGTCTTTATACAGCTGCTCAAAATATTCATTCATAAGACCTCTACACGCATTAAATTAATAATAAATTAAATATTTTGGGGATTTTCTAGACTATTTTAAGATGTAGAGTGAGCAGGATTTTAAAATGTAGCACATGGATTTATGTATATAAGCATGTATTTTTGATACTAAGCAGAAGCCTCTCCAGCTCTAAAGCGCCCCACAAATTCTCATATGTAAATCTGTGGTGAAAAACAGAACTTCAGAGCTCTAATCAACCTTAGTTCATTTTTAATGTTAGGCATGCAGAGACATCAAGAATCAACATATGAATCCCAACAATGGTGACAATCAAGAAAACTTTTTTGTGACTTTATTAGCTTGTTTTGTGACATTCAGGGGCGGTTTCCCGGACAGGGTTTAAATTAAGACAGGAGTAGGCCTAGGCCTTGATCTAGAATAGTTAATAGTGACTTAAAAAATGGCTTTCTGTAGCACAGATTAAGTACAGATTAGTTACACTTGGACTATGGAGTCCTGAACTAAAATAAACCAGATTAATTTAAAACCAACAGTACTAATCTGAATTAGCATGACAGAGGTTGCCTATAAAACATGGAATGAACCAAGAAAAGCTAAAAATTGCATGGAACTGAGAAGCAAATACAAGGAAAACAATCAGCAAAAGAAAAACTTTAGTTCAAGAGTCAAGAGACTAACTAAACCATGATACTGGTTCCCTGGCACATGATCACCATAATGCTGACGTCAAACTTTATTATTTTCAATAAAACATCAACATCTAAACCTCTGTTAATTCTCAATAAAAACCTTAGTACGAGAGAAATAAAGTCTGGATTGTAATAAGTGAAAATGCTGAGATCTTGAGAGATCTGTTACCAACACTGAGAATAAGTACCAACACTAAAACCTATTCAGACCCAGTGCAGGGCCAGTTATAGGTTAGTAGCCTAATTAAAAATCCATGAACAGGCAAATGTGTGTGGAATTATTGAAATATTAAGCTAAAATCTGAGCGTTGGGCTGACAAAAACAGTGTGGGAACCTCTGGTCTAATTGAAGCTGAGGAAAGGAGCGAGTTACAAAAGAACAAGCGCTCAAGAGTTGTGTGTTGCTTGTAGACTGAGAGAGAAAAGCCTGTCGATCGCCCCCTGGAGGAGAAAGACAGAATGACGAGGCTGAGCTGTCCTTTACCACACCGAAAGCAGACAGAAGCCAGAGAGAAAGCAACATGAAAGACAAATAAATGAAGCAATTGATGTTAAAAGGATAACGGAAGAACCGTGGGAGCCGAGCCATGAAGTGTATTAGTGAATTGATAAAGCAAAAGCTTACAGCACCTGGTATTCCCAGGCGGTCTCCCATCCAAGTACTAACCAGGCCCGACCCTGCTTAGCTTCCGAGATCGGACGAGATCGGGCGTGTTCAGGGTGGTATGGCCGTAAGCGAGAGTCTCAGCCGATAGAGGGATATTTAAAGAAGGGACATGAGTCTCGGCCCGCATTCACACACACTGCAGCTGCAAGACATACAGCATCCACAAAGCGTTTTCACGTCTTTATACAGCTGCTCAAAACATTCATTCATAAGACCTCTATATGCATTAAATTAATAATAAATTAAATATTTTTGGGATTTTCTAGACTATTTTAAGACGTAAAGTGAGCAGGATATTAAAATTTAGCACATGGATTTCTGTATATAAGCATGTATTTTTGATACTAAGCAGAAGCCTCCCCAGCTCTACAGCGCCCCACAAATTCTCATATGTAAATCTGTGGTGAAAAACAGAACTGCAGAGCTCTAATCAACCTTAGTTCATTTTTTATGTTAGGCATGCAGAGACATCAAGAATCAACATATGAATCCCAACAATGGTGACAATCAAGAAAACTTTTTTGTGACTTTATTAGCTTGTTTTGTTACATTCAGGGGCGGTTTCCCGGACAGGGTTTAAATTAAGACAGGAGTAGGCCTAGGCCTTAACCTAGAATAGTTAAAAGTGACTTAAAAAATGGCTTTCTGTAGCACAGATTAAGTACAGATTAGTTACACCTGGACTATGGAGTCCTGAACTAAAATAAACCAGATTAATTTAAAACCAACTGTACTAATCTGAATTAGCATGACAGACGTTGCCTATAAAACATGGAATGAACCAAGAAAAGCTAAAAATTGTATGGAACTGAGAAGCAAATACAAGGAAAACAATGGCATCAGAAAAATACTGCAATCAAAAAACTTTACAAAACAAGAGAAAATTATTTTTAAGCAAGCTAAATAAACTGCACACATCAGGTATGGAATAAAAGAAAAGAAATGTAAATACATTTTTTTCCAAACATTTTTGATCATATTTACCAGGGGTGCCATCGATATATATATACACTCACCTAAAGGATTATTAGGAACACCTGTTCAATTTCTCATTAATGCAATTATCTAATCAACCAATCACATGGCAGTTGCTTCAATGCATTTAGGGGTGTGGTCCTGGTCAAGACAATCCCCTGAACTCCAAACTGAATGTCAGAATGGGAAAGAAAGGTGATTTAAGCAATTTTGAGCGTGGCATGGTTGTTGGTGCCAGACGGGCCGGTCTGAGTATTTCACAATCTGCTCAGTTACTGGGATTTTCACGCACAACCATTTCTAGGGTTTACAAAGAATGGTGTGAAAAGGGAAAAACATCCAGTATGCGGCAGTCCTGTGGGCGAAAATGCCTTGTTGATGCTAGAGGTCAGAGGAGAATGGGCCGACTGATTCAAGCTGATAGAAGAGCAACTTTGACTGAAATAACCACTCGTTACAACCGAGGTATGCAGCAAAGCATTTGTGAAGCCACAACACGCACAACCTTGAGGTGGATGGGCTATAACAGCAGAAGACCCCACCAGGTACCACTCATCTCCACTACAAATAGGAAAAAGAGGCTACAATTTGCAAGAGCTCACCAAAATTGGACAGTTGAAGACTGGAAAAATGTTACCTGGTCTGATGAGTCTCGATTTCTGTTGAGACATTCAGATGGTAGAGTCAGAATTTGGCGTAAACAGAATGAGAACATGGATCCATCATGCCTTGTTACCACTGTGCAGGCTGGTGGTGTAATGGTGTGGGGGATTTTTTTTTGGCACACTTTAGGCCCCTTAGTGCCAGTTGGGCATCGTTTAACTGCCACGGCCTACCTGAGCATTGTTTCTGACCATGTCCATCACTTTATGACCACCATGTACCCATCCTCTGATGGCTATTTCCAGCAGGATAATGCACCATGTCACAAAGCTTGAATCATTTCAAATTGGTTTCTTGAACACGACAATGAGTTCACTGTACTAAAATGGCCCCCACAGTCACCAGATTTCAACCCAGTAGAGCATCTTTGGGATGTGGTGGAACGGGAGCTTCGTGCCCTGGATGTGCATCCCACAAATCTCCATCAACTGCAAGATGCTATACTATCAATATGGGCCAACATTTCTAAAGAATGCTTTCAGCACCTTGTTGAATCAATGCCACGTAGAATTAAGGCAGTTCTGAAAGCGAAAGGGGGTCACACACAGTATTAGTATGGTTTTCCTAATAATCCTTTAGGTGAGTGTATATATATATATATATATATATATATATATATATATATATATATATATATATATATATATATATATATATGTATATATATATATTAGTAATACATGTGTCTTCTTTGAAACACAATGTTAATCTGAAGTTAAACCTGCCTCCTGGTAGGTTTAATTTAAGCCTCAATTTAGTCCTGGGGTAACTCTAATCTTCCTCCAGGAAATCAGTTTATTAAACTCTGGACTAAACTAAATCTAGGACTATTTAAAGCCATGACAGAGAAAGCAGATTTCTGTTAATCTGGTTTAAAGAGCCATTTAAGTCTAGGACTAGGTTTAATCTCTGTCAGGGAAACCGCCCCTCAGAGTTGATCTGATTTTTTTTTTTAATTGTCACCATTGTTGAGATTCATTTGCTGATTCTTGATGTCTGTGTCAGTATACATGTCCTTATCAAAATGTTTTATGCATAATGATTTCATATAATCTTTCAGAGTATAACAGCAGAACAGATGTTTCTGCAGGAGAATTGGCATAAAAAATAAACAATTTAGTATTAAACAACTTAATCAGAGATTAGACCCTGGTATCAATGAATTGCTATAATAAACATATATCGGAAACATACAGTTAAATCAGCAAAAGAAAAACTTTAGTTAAAGTGTCAAGAGTCAAGAGACTAACTAAACCATGATACTGGTTCCCTGGCACATGATCACCATAATGATGACCTCAAACTTTATTATTTTCAATAAAACATCAACATCTAAACCTCTGTTAATTCTCAATAAAAACCTTAGTACGAGAGAAATAAAGTCTGGATTGTAATAAGTGAAAATGCTGAGATCTTGAGAGATCTGTTACCAACACTGAGAATAAGTACCAACACTAAAACCTATTCAGACCCAGTGCAGGGCCAGTTATAGGTTAGTAGCCTAATTAAAAATCCATGAACATGCAAATGTGTGTGGAATTAATGAAATATTAAGCTAAAATCTGAGCGTTCTGCTGACAAAAACAGTTTGGGAACCTCTGATCTAATTGAAGCCGAGAAAAGGAGCGAGTTACAAAAGAACAAGCGCTCAGAGTTGTGTGTTGCTTGTAGACTGAGAGAGAAAAGCCTGTCGATCGCCCCCTGGAGGAGAAAGACAGAATGACGAGGCTGAGCTGTCCTTTACCACACCGAAAGCAGACAGAAGCCAGAGAGAAAGCAACATGAAAGACAAATAAATGAAGCAATTGAACTGAAAAGGATAAAGGAAGAACCGTGGGAGCCGAGTCATGAAGTGTATTAGTGAATTGATAAAGCAAAAGCTTACAGCACCTGGTATTCCCAGGCGGTCTCCCATCCAAGTACTAACCAGGCCCGACCCTGCTTAGCTTCCGAGATCGGACGAGATCGGGCGTGTTCAGGGTGGTATGGCCGTAGGCGAGAGTCTCAGCCGATAGAGGGATATTTAAAGAAGGGACACGAGGCTCGGCCCGCATTCACACACACTGCAGCTGCAAGACAAACAGCATCCACAAAGCGTTTTCACGTCTTTATACAGCTGCTCAAAATATTCATTCATAAGACCTCTACACGCATTAAATTAATAATAAATTAAATATTTTTGGGATTTTCTAGACTATTTTAAGATGTAGAGTGAGCAGGATATTAAAATGTAGCACATGGATTTATGTATATAAGCATGTATTTTTGATACTAAGCAGAAGCCTCCCCAGCTCTAAAGCGCCCCACAAATTCTCATATGTAAATCTGTGGTGAAAAACAGAACTTCAGAGCTCTAATCAACCTTAGTTCATTTTTAATGTTAGGCATGCAGAGACATCAAGAATCAACATATGAATCCCAACAATGGTGACAATCAAGAAAACTTTTTTGTGACTTTATTAGCTTGTTTTGTGACATTCAGGGGCGGTTTCCCGGACAGGGTTTAAATTAAGACAGGAGTAGGCCTAGGCCTTGATCTAGAATAGTTAATAGTGACTTAAAAAATGGCTTTCTGTAGCACAGATTAAGTACAGATTAGTTACACTTGGACTATGGAGTCCTGAACTAAAATAAACCAGATTAATTTAAAACCAACAGTACTAATCTGAATTAGCATGACAGAGGTTGCCTATAAAACATGGAATGAACCAAGAAAAGCTAAAAATTGCATGGAACTGAGAAGCAAATACAAGGAAAACAATCAGCAAAAGAAAAACTTTAGTTCAAGAGTCAAGAGACTAACTAAACCATGATACTGGTTCCCTGGCACATGATCACCATAATGCTGACGTCAAACTTTATTATTTTCAATAAAACATCAACATCTAAACCTCTGTTAATTCTCAATAAAAACCTTAGTACGAGAGAAATAAAGTCTGGATTGTAATAAGTGAAAATGCTGAGATCTTGAGAGATCTGTTACCAACACTGAGAATAAGTACCAACACTAAAACCTATTCAGACCCAGTGCAGGGCCAGTTATAGGTTAGTAGCCTAATTAAAAATCCATGAACAGGCAAATGTGTGTGGAATTATTGAAATATTAAGCTAAAATCTGAGCGTTGGGCTGACAAAAACAGTGTGGGAACCTCTGGTCTAATTGAAGCTGAGGAAAGGAGCGAGTTACAAAAGAACAAGCGCTCAAGAGTTGTGTGTTGCTTGTAGACTGAAAGAGAAAAGCCTGTCGATCGCCCCCTGGAGGAGAAAGACAGAATGACGAGGCTGAGCTGTCCTTTACCACACCGAAAGCAGACAGAAGCCAGAGAGAAAGCAACATGAAAGACAAATAAATGAAGCAATTGATGTTAAAAGGATAACGGAAGAACCGTGGGAGCCGAGCCATGAAGTGTATTAGTGAATTGATAAAGCAAAAGCTTACAGCACCTGGTATTCCCAGGCGGTCTCCCATCCAAGTACTAACCAGGCCCGACCCTGCTTAGCTTCCGAGATCGGACGAGATCGGGCGTGTTCAGGGTGGTATGGCCGTAAGCGAGAGTCTCAGCCGATAGAGGGATATTTAAAGAAGGGACATGAGTCTCGGCCCGCATTCACACACACTGCAGCTGCAAGACAAACAGCATCCACAAAGCGTTTTCACGTCTTTATACAGCTGCTCAAAACATTCATTCATAAGACCTCTATACGCATTAAATTAATAATAAATTAAATATTTTTGGGATTTTCTAGACTATTTTAAGACGTAAAGTGAGCAGGATATTAAAATGTAGCACATGGATTTATGTATATTAGCATGTATTTTTGATACTAAGCAGAAGCCTCCCCAGCTCTACAGCGCCCCACAAATTCTCATATGTAAATCTGTGGTGAAAAACAGAACTGCAGAGCTCTAATCAACCTTAGTTCATTTTTAATGTTAGGCATGCAGAGACATCAAGAATCAACATATGAATCCCAACAATGGTGACAATCAAGAAAACTTTTTTGTGACTTTATTAGCTTGTTTTGTTACATTCAGGGGCGGTTTCCCGGACAGGGTTTAAATTAAGACAGGAGTAGGCCTAGGCCTTAACCTAGAATAGTTAAAAGTGACTTACAAAATGGCTTTCTGTAGCACAGATTAAGTACAGATTAGTTACACCTGGACTATGGAGTCCTGAACTAAAATAAACCAGATTAATTTAAAACCAACTGTACTAATCTGAATTAGCATGACAGACGTTGCCTATAAAACATGGAATGAACCAAGAAAAGCTAAAAATTGTATGGAACTGAGAAGCAAATACAAGGAAAACAATGGCATCAGAAAAATACTGCAATCAAAAAACTTTACAAAACAAGAGAAAATTATTTTTAAGCAAGCTAAATAAACTGCACACATCAGGTATGGAATAAAAGAAAAGAAATGTAAATACATTTTTTACAAACATTTTTGATCATATTTACCAGGGGTGCCATCGATATATATATACACTCACCTAAAGGATTATTAGGAACACCTGTTCAATTTCTCATTAATGCAATTATCTAATCAACCAATCACATGGCAGTTGCTTCAATGCATTTAGGGGTGTGGTCCTGGTCAAGACAATCCCCTGAACTCCAAACTGAATGTCAGAATGGGAAAGAAAGGTGATTTAAGCAATTTTGAGCGTGGCATGGTTGTTGGTGCCAGACGGGCCGGTCTGAGTATTTCACAATCTGCTCAGTTACTGGGATTTTCACGCACAACCATTTCTAGGGTTTACAAAGAATGGTGTGAAAAGGGAAAAACATCCAGTATGCGGCAGTCCTGTGGGCGAAAATGCCTTGTTGATGCTAGAGGTCAGAGGAGAATGGGCCGACTGATTCAAGCTGATAGAAGAGCAACTTTGACTGAAATAACCACTCGTTACAACCGAGGTATGCAGCAAAGCATTTGTGAAGCCACAACACGCACAACCTTGAGGTGGATGGGCTATAACAGCAGAAGACCCCACCAGGTACCACTCATCTCCACTACAAATAGGAAAAAGAGGCTACAATTTGCAAGAGCTCACCAAAATTGGACAGTTGAAGACTGGAAAAATGTTACCTGGTCTGATGAGTCTCGATTTCTGTTGAGACATTCAGATGGTAGAGTCAGAATTTGGCGTAAACAGAATGAGAACATGGATCCATCATGCCTTGTTACCACTGTGCAGGCTGGTGGTGTAATGGTGTGGGGGATTTTTTTTTGGCACACTTTAGGCCCCTTAGTGCCAGTTGGGCATCGTTTAACTGCCACGGCCTACCTGAGCATTGTTTCTGACCATGTCCATCACTTTATGACCACCATGTACCCATCCTCTGATGGCTATTTCCAGCAGGATAATGCACCATGTCACAAAGCTTGAATCATTTCAAATTGGTTTCTTGAACACGACAATGAGTTCACTGTACTAAAATGGCCCCCACAGTCACCAGATTTCAACCCAGTAGAGCATCTTTGGGATGTGGTGGAACGGGAGCTTCGTGCCCTGGATGTGCATCCCACAAATCTCCATCAACTGCAAGATGCTATACTATCAATATGGGCCAACATTTCTAAAGAATGCTTTCAGCACCTTGTTGAATCAATGCCACGTAGAATTAAGGCAGTTCTGAAAGCGAAAGGGGGTCACACACAGTATTAGTATGGTGTTCCTAATAATCCTTTAGGTGAGTGTATATATATATATATATATATATATATAATATATATATGTATATATATATATTAGTAATACATGTGTCTTCTTTGAAACACAATGTTAATCTGAAGTTAAACCTGCCTCCTGGTAGGTTTAATTTAAGCCTCAATTTAGTCCTGGGGTAACTCTAATCTTCCTCCAGGAAATCAGTTTATTAAACTCTGGACTAAACTAAATCTAGGACTATTTAAAGCCATGACAGAGAAAGCAGATTTCTGTTAATCTGGTTTAAAGAGCCATTTAAGTCTAGGACTAGGTTTAATCTCTGTCAGGGAAACCGCCCCTCAGAGTTTATCTGATTTTTTTTTTTAATTGTCACCATTGTTGAGATTCATTTGCTGATTCTTGATGTCTGTGTCAGTATACATGTCCTTATCAAAATGTTTTATGAATAATGATTTCATATAATCTTTCAGAGTATAACAGCAGAACAGATGTTTCTGCAGGAGAATTGGCATAAAAAATAAACAATTTAGTATTAAACAACTTAATCAGAGATTAGACTCTGGTATCAATGAATTGCTATAATAAACATATATCGGAAACATACAGTTAAATCAGCAAAAGAAAAACTTTAGTTAAAGTGTCAAGAGTCAAGAGACTAACTAAACCATGATACTGGTTCCCTGGCACATGATCACCATAATGATGACCTCAAACTTTATTATTTTCAATAAAACATCAACATCTAAACCTCTGTTAATTCTCAATAAAAACCTTAGTACGAGAGAAATAAAGTCTGGATTGTAATAAGTGAAAATGCTGAGATCTTGAGAGATCTGTTACCAACACTGAGAATAAGTACCAACACTAAAACCTATTCAGACCCAGTGCAGGGCCAGTTATAGGTTAGTAGCCTAATTAAAAATCCATGAACATGCAAATGTGTGTGGAATTAATGAAATATTAAGCTAAAATCTGAGCGTTCTGCTGACAAAAACAGTTTGGGAACCTCTGATCTAATTGAAGCCGAGAAAAGGAGCGAGTTACAAAAGAACAAGCGCTCAGAGTTGTGTGTTGCTTGTAGACTGAGAGAGAAAAGCCTGTCGATCGCCCCCTGGAGGAGAAAGACAGAATGACGAGGCTGAGCTGTCCTTTACCACACCGAAAGCAGACAGAAGCCAGAGAGAAAGCAACATGAAAGACAAATAAATGAAGCAATTGAACTGAAAAGGATAAAGGAAGAACCGTGGGAGCCGAGTCATGAAGTGTATTAGTGAATTGATAAAGCAAAAGCTTACAGCACCTGGTATTCCCAGGCGGTCTCCCATCCAAGTACTAACCAGGCCCGACCCTGCTTAGCTTCCGAGATCGGACGAGATCGGGCGTGTTCAGGGTGGTATGGCCGTAGGCGAGAGTCTCAGCCGATAGAGGGATATTTAAAGAAGGGACACGAGGCTCGGCCCGCATTCACACACACTGCAGCTGCAAGACAAACAGCATCCACAAAGCGTTTTCACGTCTTTATACAGCTGCTCAAAATATTCATTCATAAGACCTCTACACGCATTAAATTAATAATAAATTAAATATTTTTGGGATTTTCTAGACTATTTTAAGATGTAGAGTGAGCAGGATATTAAAATGTAGCACATGGATTTATGTATATAAGCATGTATTTTTGATACTAAGCAGAAGCCTCCCCAGCTCTAAAGCGCCCCACAAATTCTCATATGTAAATCTGTGGTGAAAAACAGAACTTCAGAGCTCTAATCAACCTTAGTTCATTTTTAATGTTAGGCATGCAGAGACATCAAGAATCAACATATGAATCCCAACAATGGTGACAATCAAGAAAACTTTTTTGTGACTTTATTAGCTTGTTTTGTGACATTCAGGGGCGGTTTCCCGGACAGGGTTTAAATTAAGACAGGAGTAGGCCTAGGCCTTGATCTAGAATAGTTAATAGTGACTTAAAAAATGGCTTTCTGTAGCACAGATTAAGTACAGATTAGTTACACTTGGACTATGGAGTCCTGAACTAAAATAAACCAGATTAATTTAAAACCAACAGTACTAATCTGAATTAGCATGACAGAGGTTGCCTATAAAACATGGAATGAACCAAGAAAAGCTAAAAATTGCATGGAACTGAGAAGCAAATACAAGGAAAACAATCAGCAAAAGAAAAACTTTAGTTCAAGAGTCAAGAGACTAACTAAACCATGATACTGGTTCCCTGGCACATGATCACCATAATGCTGACGTCAAACTTTATTATTTTCAATAAAACATCAACATCTAAACCTCTGTTAATTCTCAATAAAAACCTTAGTACGAGAGAAATAAAGTCTGGATTGTAATAAGTGAAAATGCTGAGATCTTGAGAGATCTGTTACCAACACTGAGAATAAGTACCAACACTAAAACCTATTCAGACCCAGTGCAGGGCCAGTTATAGGTTAGTAGCCTAATTAAAAATCCATGAACAGGCAAATGTGTGTGGAATTATTGAAATATTAAGCTAAAATCTGAGCGTTGGGCTGACAAAAACAGTGTGGGAACCTCTGGTCTAATTGAAGCTGAGGAAAGGAGCGAGTTACAAAAGAACAAGCGCTCAAGAGTTGTGTGTTGCTTGTAGACTGAAAGAGAAAAGCCTGTCGATCGCCCCCTGGAGGAGAAAGACAGAATGACGAGGCTGAGCTGTCCTTTACCACACCGAAAGCAGACAGAAGCCAGAGAGAAAGCAACATGAAAGACAAATAAATGAAGCAATTGATGTTAAAAGGATAACGGAAGAACCGTGGGAGCCGAGCCATGAAGTGTATTAGTGAATTGATAAAGCAAAAGCTTACAGCACCTGGTATTCCCAGGCGGTCTCCCATCCAAGTACTAACCAGGCCCGACCCTGCTTAGCTTCCGAGATCGGACGAGATCGGGCGTGTTCAGGGTGGTATGGCCGTAAGCGAGAGTCTCAGCCGATAGAGGGATATTTAAAGAAGGGACATGAGTCTCGGCCCGCATTCACACACACTGCAGCTGCAAGACAAACAGCATCCACAAAGCGTTTTCACGTCTTTATACAGCTGCTCAAAACATTCATTCATAAGACCTCTATACGCATTAAATTAATAATAAATTAAATATTTTTGGGATTTTCTAGACTATTTTAAGACGTAAAGTGAGCAGGATATTAAAATGTAGCACATGGATTTATGTATATTAGCATGTATTTTTGATACTAAGCAGAAGCCTCCCCAGCTCTACAGCGCCCCACAAATTCTCATATGTAAATCTGTGGTGAAAAACAGAACTGCAGAGCTCTAATCAACCTTAGTTCATTTTTAATGTTAGGCATGCAGAGACATCAAGAATCAACATATGAATCCCAACAATGGTGACAATCAAGAAAACTTTTTTGTGACTTTATTAGCTTGTTTTGTTACATTCAGGGGCGGTTTCCCGGACAGGGTTTAAATTAAGACAGGAGTAGGCCTAGGCCTTAACCTAGAATAGTTAAAAGTGACTTACAAAATGGCTTTCTGTAGCACAGATTAAGTACAGATTAGTTACACCTGGACTATGGAGTCCTGAACTAAAATAAACCAGATTAATTTAAAACCAACTGTACTAATCTGAATTAGCATGACAGACGTTGCCTATAAAACATGGAATGAACCAAGAAAAGCTAAAAATTGTATGGAACTGAGAAGCAAATACAAGGAAAACAATGGCATCAGAAAAATACTGCAATCAAAAAACTTTACAAAACAAGAGAAAATTATTTTTAAGCAAGCTAAATAAACTGCACACATCAGGTATGGAATAAAAGAAAAGAAATGTAAATACATTTTTTACAAACATTTTTGATCATATTTACCAGGGGTGCCATCGATATATATATACACTCACCTAAAGGATTATTAGGAACACCTGTTCAATTTCTCATTAATGCAATTATCTAATCAACCAATCACATGGCAGTTGCTTCAATGCATTTAGGGGTGTGGTCCTGGTCAAGACAATCCCCTGAACTCCAAACTGAATGTCAGAATGGGAAAGAAAGGTGATTTAAGCAATTTTGAGCGTGGCATGGTTGTTGGTGCCAGACGGGCCGGTCTGAGTATTTCACAATCTGCTCAGTTACTGGGATTTTCACGCACAACCATTTCTAGGGTTTACAAAGAATGGTGTGAAAAGGGAAAAACATCCAGTATGCGGCAGTCCTGTGGGCGAAAATGCCTTGTTGATGCTAGAGGTCAGAGGAGAATGGGCCGACTGATTCAAGCTGATAGAAGAGCAACTTTGACTGAAATAACCACTCGTTACAACCGAGGTATGCAGCAAAGCATTTGTGAAGCCACAACACGCACAACCTTGAGGTGGATGGGCTATAACAGCAGAAGACCCCACCAGGTACCACTCATCTCCACTACAAATAGGAAAAAGAGGCTACAATTTGCAAGAGCTCACCAAAATTGGACAGTTGAAGGCTGGAAAAATGTTACCTGGTCTGATGAGTCTCGATTTCTGTTGAGACATTCAGATGGTAGAGTCAGAATTTGGCGTAAACAGAATGAGAACATGGATCCATCATGCCTTGTTACCACTGTGCAGGCTGGTGGTGTAATGGTGTGGGGGATTTTTTTTTGGCACACTTTAGGCCCCTTAGTGCCAGTTGGGCATCGTTTAACTGCCACGGCCTACCTGAGCATTGTTTCTGACCATGTCCATCACTTTATGACCACCATGTACCCATCCTCTGATGGCTATTTCCAGCAGGATAATGCACCATGTCACAAAGCTTGAATCATTTCAAATTGGTTTCTTGAACACGACAATGAGTTCACTGTACTAAAATGGCCCCCACAGTCACCAGATTTCAACCCAGTAGAGCATCTTTGGGATGTGGTGGAACGGGAGCTTCGTGCCCTGGATGTGCATCCCACAAATCTCCATCAACTGCAAGATGCTATACTATCAATATGGGCCAACATTTCTAAAGAATGCTTTCAGCACCTTGTTGAATCAATGCCACGTAGAATTAAGGCAGTTCTGAAAGCGAAAGGGGGTCACACACAGTATTAGTATGGTGTTCCTAATAATCCTTTAGGTGAGTGTATATATATATATATATATATATATATATAATATATATATGTATATATATATATTAGTAATACATGTGTCTTCTTTGAAACACAATGTTAATCTGAAGTTAAACCTGCCTCCTGGTAGGTTTAATTTAAGCCTCAATTTAGTCCTGGGGTAACTCTAATCTTCCTCCAGGAAATCAGTTTATTAAACTCTGGACTAAACTAAATCTAGGACTATTTAAAGCCATGACAGAGAAAGCAGATTTCTGTTAATCTGGTTTAAAGAGCCATTTAAGTCTAGGACTAGGTTTAATCTCTGTCAGGGAAACCGCCCCTCAGAGTTTATCTGATTTTTTTTTTTAATTGTCACCATTGTTGAGATTCATTTGCTGATTCTTGATGTCTGTGTCAGTATACATGTCCTTATCAAAATGTTTTATGAATAATGATTTCATATAATCTTTCAGAGTATAACAGCAGAACAGATGTTTCTGCAGGAGAATTGGCATAAAAAATAAACAATTTAGTATTAAACAACTTAATCAGAGATTAGACTCTGGTATCAATGAATTGCTATAATAAACATATATCGGAAACATACAGTTAAATCAGCAAAAGAAAAACTTTAGTTAAAGTGTCAAGAGTCAAGAGACTAACTAAACCATGATACTGGTTCCCTGGCACATGATCACCATAATGATGACCTCAAACTTTATTATTTTCAATAAAACATCAACATCTAAACCTCTGTTAATTCTCAATAAAAACCTTAGTACGAGAGAAATAAAGTCTGGATTGTAATAAGTGAAAATGCTGAGATCTTGAGAGATCTGTTACCAACACTGAGAATAAGTACCAACACTAAAACCTATTCAGACCCAGTGCAGGGCCAGTTATAGGTTAGTAGCCTAATTAAAAATCCATGAACATGCAAATGTGTGTGGAATTAATGAAATATTAAGCTAAAATCTGAGCGTTCTGCTGACAAAAACAGTTTGGGAACCTCTGATCTAATTGAAGCCGAGAAAAGGAGCGAGTTACAAAAGAACAAGCGCTCAGAGTTGTGTGTTGCTTGTAGACTGAGAGAGAAAAGCCTGTCGATCGCCCCCTGGAGGAGAAAGACAGAATGACGAGGCTGAGCTGTCCTTTACCACACCGAAAGCAGACAGAAGCCAGAGAGAAAGCAACATGAAAGACAAATAAATGAAGCAATTGAACTGAAAAGGATAAAGGAAGAACCGTGGGAGCCGAGTCATGAAGTGTATTAGTGAATTGATAAAGCAAAAGCTTACAGCACCTGGTATTCCCAGGCGGTCTCCCATCCAAGTACTAACCAGGCCCGACCCTGCTTAGCTTCCGAGATCGGACGAGATCGGGCGTGTTCAGGGTGGTATGGCCGTAGGCGAGAGTCTCAGCCGATAGAGGGATATTTAAAGAAGGGACACGAGGCTCGGCCCGCATTCACACACACTGCAGCTGCAAGACAAACAGCATCCACAAAGCGTTTTCACGTCTTTATACAGCTGCTCAAAATATTCATTCATAAGACCTCTACACGCATTAAATTAATAATAAATTAAATATTTTTGGGATTTTCTAGACTATTTTAAGATGTAGAGTGAGCAGGATATTAAAATGTAGCACATGGATTTATGTATATAAGCATGTATTTTTGATACTAAGCAGAAGCCTCCCCAGCTCTAAAGCGCCCCACAAATTCTCATATGTAAATCTGTGGTGAAAAACAGAACTTCAGAGCTCTAATCAACCTTAGTTCATTTTTAATGTTAGGCATGCAGAGACATCAAGAATCAACATATGAATCCCAACAATGGTGACAATCAAGAAAACTTTTTTGTGACTTTATTAGCTTGTTTTGTGACATTCAGGGGCGGTTTCCCGGACAGGGTTTAAATTAAGACAGGAGTAGGCCTAGGCCTTGATCTAGAATAGTTAATAGTGACTTAAAAAATGGCTTTCTGTAGCACAGATTAAGTACAGATTAGTTACACTTGGACTATGGAGTCCTGAACTAAAATAAACCAGATTAATTTAAAACCAACAGTACTAATCTGAATTAGCATGACAGAGGTTGCCTATAAAACATGGAATGAACCAAGAAAAGCTAAAAATTGCATGGAACTGAGAAGCAAATACAAGGAAAACAATCAGCAAAAGAAAAACTTTAGTTCAAGAGTCAAGAGACTAACTAAACCATGATACTGGTTCCCTGGCACATGATCACCATAATGCTGACGTCAAACTTTATTATTTTCAATAAAACATCAACATCTAAACCTCTGTTAATTCTCAATAAAAACCTTAGTACGAGAGAAATAAAGTCTGGATTGTAATAAGTGAAAATGCTGAGATCTTGAGAGATCTGTTACCAACACTGAGAATAAGTACCAACACTAAAACCTATTCAGACCCAGTGCAGGGCCAGTTATAGGTTAGTAGCCTAATTAAAAATCCATGAACAGGCAAATGTGTGTGGAATTATTGAAATATTAAGCTAAAATCTGAGCGTTGGGCTGACAAAAACAGTGTGGGAACCTCTGGTCTAATTGAAGCTGAGGAAAGGAGCGAGTTACAAAAGAACAAGCGCTCAAGAGTTGTGTGTTGCTTGTAGACTGAAAGAGAAAAGCCTGTCGATCGCCCCCTGGAGGAGAAAGACAGAATGACGAGGCTGAGCTGTCCTTTACCACACCGAAAGCAGACAGAAGCCAGAGAGAAAGCAACATGAAAGACAAATAAATGAAGCAATTGATGTTAAAAGGATAACGGAAGAACCGTGGGAGCCGAGCCATGAAGTGTATTAGTGAATTGATAAAGCAAAAGCTTACAGCACCTGGTATTCCCAGGCGGTCTCCCATCCAAGTACTAACCAGGCCCGACCCTGCTTAGCTTCCGAGATCGGACGAGATCGGGCGTGTTCAGGGTGGTATGGCCGTAAGCGAGAGTCTCAGCCGATAGAGGGATATTTAAAGAAGGGACATGAGTCTCGGCCCGCATTCACACACACTGCAGCTGCAAGACAAACAGCATCCACAAAGCGTTTTCACGTCTTTATACAGCTGCTCAAAACATTCATTCATAAGACCTCTATACGCATTAAATTAATAATAAATTAAATATTTTTGGGATTTTCTAGACTATTTTAAGACGTAAAGTGAGCAGGATATTAAAATGTAGCACATGGATTTATGTATATTAGCATGTATTTTTGATACTAAGCAGAAGCCTCCCCAGCTCTACAGCGCCCCACAAATTCTCATATGTAAATCTGTGGTGAAAAACAGAACTGCAGAGCTCTAATCAACCTTAGTTCATTTTTAATGTTAGGCATGCAGAGACATCAAGAATCAACATATGAATCCCAACAATGGTGACAATCAAGAAAACTTTTTTGTGACTTTATTAGCTTGTTTTGTTACATTCAGGGGCGGTTTCCCGGACAGGGTTTAAATTAAGACAGGAGTAGGCCTAGGCCTTAACCTAGAATAGTTAAAAGTGACTTACAAAATGGCTTTCTGTAGCACAGATTAAGTACAGATTAGTTACACCTGGACTATGGAGTCCTGAACTAAAATAAACCAGATTAATTTAAAACCAACTGTACTAATCTGAATTAGCATGACAGACGTTGCCTATAAAACATGGAATGAACCAAGAAAAGCTAAAAATTGTATGGAACTGAGAAGCAAATACAAGGAAAACAATGGCATCAGAAAAATACTGCAATCAAAAAACTTTACAAAACAAGAGAAAATTATTTTTAAGCAAGCTAAATAAACTGCACACATCAGGTATGGAATAAAAGAAAAGAAATGTAAATACATTTTTTACAAACATTTTTGATCATATTTACCAGGGGTGCCATCGATATATATATACACTCACCTAAAGGATTATTAGGAACACCTGTTCAATTTCTCATTAATGCAATTATCTAATCAACCAATCACATGGCAGTTGCTTCAATGCATTTAGGGGTGTGGTCCTGGTCAAGACAATCCCCTGAACTCCAAACTGAATGTCAGAATGGGAAAGAAAGGTGATTTAAGCAATTTTGAGCGTGGCATGGTTGTTGGTGCCAGACGGGCCGGTCTGAGTATTTCACAATCTGCTCAGTTACTGGGATTTTCACGCACAACCATTTCTAGGGTTTACAAAGAATGGTGTGAAAAGGGAAAAACATCCAGTATGCGGCAGTCCTGTGGGCGAAAATGCCTTGTTGATGCTAGAGGTCAGAGGAGAATGGGCCGACTGATTCAAGCTGATAGAAGAGCAACTTTGACTGAAATAACCACTCGTTACAACCGAGGTATGCAGCAAAGCATTTGTGAAGCCACAACACGCACAACCTTGAGGTGGATGGGCTATAACAGCAGAAGACCCCACCAGGTACCACTCATCTCCACTACAAATAGGAAAAAGAGGCTACAATTTGCAAGAGCTCACCAAAATTGGACAGTTGAAGGCTGGAAAAATGTTACCTGGTCTGATGAGTCTCGATTTCTGTTGAGACATTCAGATGGTAGAGTCAGAATTTGGCGTAAACAGAATGAGAACATGGATCCATCATGCCTTGTTACCACTGTGCAGGCTGGTGGTGTAATGGTGTGGGGGATTTTTTTTTGGCACACTTTAGGCCCCTTAGTGCCAGTTGGGCATCGTTTAACTGCCACGGCCTACCTGAGCATTGTTTCTGACCATGTCCATCACTTTATGACCACCATGTACCCATCCTCTGATGGCTATTTCCAGCAGGATAATGCACCATGTCACAAAGCTTGAATCATTTCAAATTGGTTTCTTGAACACGACAATGAGTTCACTGTACTAAAATGGCCCCCACAGTCACCAGATTTCAACCCAGTAGAGCATCTTTGGGATGTGGTGGAACGGGAGCTTCGTGCCCTGGATGTGCATCCCACAAATCTCCATCAACTGCAAGATGCTATACTATCAATATGGGCCAACATTTCTAAAGAATGCTTTCAGCACCTTGTTGAATCAATGCCACGTAGAATTAAGGCAGTTCTGAAAGCGAAAGGGGGTCACACACAGTATTAGTATGGTGTTCCTAATAATCCTTTAGGTGAGTGTATATATATATATATATATATATATATATAATATATATATGTATATATATATATTAGTAATACATGTGTCTTCTTTGAAACACAATGTTAATCTGAAGTTAAACCTGCCTCCTGGTAGGTTTAATTTAAGCCTCAATTTAGTCCTGGGGTAACTCTAATCTTCCTCCAGGAAATCAGTTTATTAAACTCTGGACTAAACTAAATCTAGGACTATTTAAAGCCATGACAGAGAAAGCAGATTTCTGTTAATCTGGTTTAAAGAGCCATTTAAGTCTAGGACTAGGTTTAATCTCTGTCAGGGAAACCGCCCCTCAGAGTTGATCTGATTTTTTTTTTTAATTGTCACCATTGTTGAGATTCATTTGCTGATTCTTGATGTCTGTGTCAGTATACATGTCCTTATCAAAATGTTTTATGAATAATGATTTCATATAATCTTTCAGAGTATAACAGCAGAACAGATGTTTCTGCAGGAGAATTGGCATAAAAAATAAACAATTTAGTATTAAACAACTTAATCAGAGATTAGACTCTGGTATCAATGAATTGCTATAATAAACATATATCGGAAACATACAGTTAAATCAGCAAAAGAAAAACTTTAGTTAAAGTGTCAAGAGTCAAGAGACTAACTAAACCATGATACTGGTTCCCTGGCACATGATCACCATAATGATGACCTCAAACTTTATTATTTTCAATAAAACATCAACATCTAAACCTCTGTTAATTCTCAATAAAAACCTTAGTACGAGAGAAATAAAGTCTGGATTGTAATAAGTGAAAATGCTGAGATCTTGAGAGATCTGTTACCAACACTGAGAATAAGTACCAACACTAAAACCTATTCAGACCCAGTGCAGGGCCAGTTATAGGTTAGTAGCCTAATTAAAAATCCATGAACATGCAAATGTGTGTGGAATTAATGAAATATTAAGCTAAAATCTGAGCGTTCTGCTGACAAAAACAGTTTGGGAACCTCTGATCTAATTGAAGCCGAGAAAAGGAGCGAGTTACAAAAGAACAAGCGCTCAGAGTTGTGTGTTGCTTGTAGACTGAGAGAGAAAAGCCTGTCGATCGCCCCCTGGAGGAGAAAGACAGAATGACGAGGCTGAGCTGTCCTTTACCACACCGAAAGCAGACAGAAGCCAGAGAGAAAGCAACATGAAAGACAAATAAATGAAGCAATTGAACTGAAAAGGATAAAGGAAGAACCGTGGGAGCCGAGTCATGAAGTGTATTAGTGAATTGATAAAGCAAAAGCTTACAGCACCTGGTATTCCCAGGCGGTCTCCCATCCAAGTACTAACCAGGCCCGACCCTGCTTAGCTTCCGAGATCGGACGAGATCGGGCGTGTTCAGGGTGGTATGGCCGTAGGCGAGAGTCTCAGCTGATAGAGGGATATTTAAAGAAGGGACACGAGGCTCGGCCCGCATTCACACACACTGCAGCTGCAAGACAAACAGCATCCACAAAGCGTTTTCACGTCTTTATACAGCTGCTCAAAATATTCATTCATAAGACCTCTACACGCATTAAATTAATAATAAATTAAATATTTTTGGGATTTTCTAGACTATTTTAAGACGAGAGTGAGCAGGATATTAAAATGTAGCACATGGATTTATGTATATAAGCATGTATTTTTGATACTAAGCAGAAGCCTCCCCAGCTCTAAAGCACCCCACAAATTCTCATATGTAAATCTGTGGTGAAAAACAGAACTTCAGAGCTCTAATCAACCTTAGTTCATTTTTAATGTTAGGCATGCAGAGACATCAAGAATCAACATATGAATCCCAACAATGGTGACAATCAAGAAAACTTTTTTGTGACTTTATTAGCTTGTTTTGTGACATTCAGGGGCGGTTTCCCGGACAGGGTTTAAATTAAGACAGGAGTAGGCCTAGGCCTTGATCTAGAATAGTTAATAGTGACTTAAAAAATGGCTTTCTGTAGCACAGATTAAGTACAGATTAGTTACACTTGGACTATGGAGTCCTGAACTAAAATAAACCAGATTAATTTAAAACCAACAGTACTAATCTGAATTAGCATGACAGAGGTTGCCTATAAAACATGGAATGAACCAAGAAAAGCTAAAAATTGCATGGAACTGAGAAGCAAATACAAGGAAAACAATCAGCAAAAGAAAAACTTTAGTTCAAGAGTCAAGAGACTAACTAAACCATGATACTGGTTCCCTGGCACATGATCACCATAATGCTGACGTCAAACTTTATTATTTTCAATAAAACATCAACATCTAAACCTCTGTTAATTCTCAATAAAAACCTTAGTACGAGAGAAATAAAGTCTGGATTGTAATAAGTGAAAATGCTGAGATCTTGAGAGATCTGTTACCAACACTGAGAATAAGTACCAACACTAAAACCTATTCAGACCCAGTGCAGGGCCAGTTATAGGTTAGTAGCCTAATTAAAAATCCATGAACAGGCAAATGTGTGTGGAATTATTGAAATATTAAGCTAAAATCTGAGCGTTGGGCTGACAAAAACAGTGTGGGAACCTCTGGTCTAATTGAAGCTGAGGAAAGGAGCGAGTTACAAAAGAACAAGCGCTCAAGAGTTGTGTGTTGCTTGTAGACTGAAAGAGAAAAGCCTGTCGATCGCCCCCTGGAGGAGAAAGACAGAATGACGAGGCTGAGCTGTCCTTTACCACACCGAAAGCAGACAGAAGCCAGAGAGAAAGCAACATGAAAGACAAATAAATGAAGCAATTGATGTTAAAAGGATAACGGAAGAACCGTGGGAGCCGAGCCATGAAGTGTATTAGTGAATTGATAAAGCAAAAGCTTACAGCACCTGGTATTCCCAGGCGGTCTCCCATCCAAGTACTAACCAGGCCCGACCCTGCTTAGCTTCCGAGATCGGACGAGATCGGGCGTGTTCAGGGTGGTATGGCCGTAAGCGAGAGTCTCAGCCGATAGAGGGATATTTAAAGAAGGGACATGAGTCTCGGCCCGCATTCACACACACTGCAGCTGCAAGACAAACAGCATCCACAAAGCGTTTTCACGTCTTTATACAGCTGCTCAAAACATTCATTCATAAGACCTCTATACGCATTAAATTAATAATAAATTAAATATTTTTGGGATTTTCTAGACTATTTTAAGACGTAAAGTGAGCAGGATATTAAAATGTAGCACATGGATTTATGTATATTAGCATGTATTTTTGATACTAAGCAGAAGCCTCCCCAGCTCTACAGCGCCCCACAAATTCTCATATGTAAATCTGTGGTGAAAAACAGAACTGCAGAGCTCTAATCAACCTTAGTTCATTTTTAATGTTAGGCATGCAGAGACATCAAGAATCAACATATGAATCCCAACAATGGTGACAATCAAGAAAACTTTTTTGTGACTTTATTAGCTTGTTTTGTTACATTCAGGGGCGGTTTCCCGGACAGGGTTTAAATTAAGACAGGAGTAGGCCTAGGCCTTAACCTAGAATAGTTAAAAGTGACTTACAAAATGGCTTTCTGTAGCACAGATTAAGTACAGATTAGTTACACCTGGACTATGGAGTCCTGAACTAAAATAAACCAGATTAATTTAAAACCAACTGTACTAATCTGAATTAGCATGACAGACGTTGCCTATAAAACATGGAATGAACCAAGAAAAGCTAAAAATTGTATGGAACTGAGAAGCAAATACAAGGAAAACAATGGCATCAGAAAAATACTGCAATCAAAAAACTTTACAAAACAAGAGAAAATTATTTTTAAGCAAGCTAAATAAACTGCACACATCAGGTATGGAATAAAAGAAAAGAAATGTAAATACATTTTTTACAAACATTTTTGATCATATTTACCAGGGGTGCCATCGATATATATATACACTCACCTAAAGGATTATTAGGAACACCTGTTCAATTTCTCATTAATGCAATTATCTAATCAACCAATCACATGGCAGTTGCTTCAATGCATTTAGGGGTGTGGTCCTGGTCAAGACAATCCCCTGAACTCCAAACTGAATGTCAGAATGGGAAAGAAAGGTGATTTAAGCAATTTTGAGCGTGGCATGGTTGTTGGTGCCAGACGGGCCGGTCTGAGTATTTCACAATCTGCTCAGTTACTGGGATTTTCACGCACAACCATTTCTAGGGTTTACAAAGAATGGTGTGAAAAGGGAAAAACATCCAGTATGCGGCAGTCCTGTGGGCGAAAATGCCTTGTTGATGCTAGAGGTCAGAGGAGAATGGGCCGACTGATTCAAGCTGATAGAAGAGCAACTTTGACTGAAATAACCACTCGTTACAACCGAGGTATGCAGCAAAGCATTTGTGAAGCCACAACACGCACAACCTTGAGGTGGATGGGCTATAACAGCAGAAGACCCCACCAGGTACCACTCATCTCCACTACAAATAGGAAAAAGAGGCTACAATTTGCAAGAGCTCACCAAAATTGGACAGTTGAAGACTGGAAAAATGTTACCTGGTCTGATGAGTCTCGATTTCTGTTGAGACATTCAGATGGTAGAGTCAGAATTTGGCGTAAACAGAATGAGAACATGGATCCATCATGCCTTGTTACCACTGTGCAGGCTGGTGGTGTAATGGTGTGGGGGATTTTTTTTTGGCACACTTTAGGCCCCTTAGTGCCAGTTGGGCATCGTTTAACTGCCACGGCCTACCTGAGCATTGTTTCTGACCATGTCCATCACTTTATGACCACCATGTACCCATCCTCTGATGGCTATTTCCAGCAGGATAATGCACCATGTCACAAAGCTTGAATCATTTCAAATTGGTTTCTTGAACACGACAATGAGTTCACTGTACTAAAATGGCCCCCACAGTCACCAGATTTCAACCCAGTAGAGCATCTTTGGGATGTGGTGGAACGGGAGCTTCGTGCCCTGGATGTGCATCCCACAAATCTCCATCAACTGCAAGATGCTATACTATCAATATGGGCCAACATTTCTAAAGAATGCTTTCAGCACCTTGTTGAATCAATGCCACGTAGAATTAAGGCAGTTCTGAAAGCGAAAGGGGGTCACACACAGTATTAGTATGGTGTTCCTAATAATCCTTTAGGTGAGTGTATATATATATTAGTAATACATGTGTCTTCTTTGAAACACAATGTTAATCTGAAGTTAAACCTGCCTCCTGGTAGGTTTAATTTAAGCCTCAATTTAGTCCTGGGGTAACTCTAATCTTCCTCCAGGAAATCAGTTTATTAAACTCTGGACTAAACTAAATCTAGGACTATTTAAAGCCATGACAGAGAAAGCAGATTTCTGTTAATCTGGTTTAAAGAGCCATTTAAGTCTAGGACTAGGTTTAATCTCTGTCAGGGAAACCGCCCCTCAGAGTTGATCTGATTTTTTTTTTTAATTGTCACCATTGTTGAGATTCATTTGCTGATTCTTGATGTCTGTGTCAGTATACATGTCCTTATCAAAATGTTTTATGCATAATGATTTCATATAATCTTTCAGAGTATAACAGCAGAACAGATGTTTCTGCAGGAGAATTGGCATAAAAAATAAACAATTTAGTATTAAACAACTTAATCAGAGATTAGACTCTGGTATCAATGAATTGCTATAATAAACATATATCGGAAACATACAGTTAAATCAGCAAAAGAAAAACTTTAGTTAAAGTGTCAAGAGTCAAGAGACTAACTAAACCATGATACTGGTTCCCTGGCACATGATCACCATAATGATGACCTCAAACTTTATTATTTTCAATAAAACATCAACATCTAAACCTCTGTTAATTCTCAATAAAAACCTTAGTACGAGAGAAATAAAGTCTGGATTGTAATAAGTGAAAATGCTGAGATCTTGAGAGATCTGTTACCAACACTGAGAATAAGTACCAACACTAAAACCTATTCAGACCCAGTGCAGGGCCAGTTATAGGTTAGTAGCCTAATTAAAAATCCATGAACATGCAAATGTGTGTGGAATTAATGAAATATTAAGCTAAAATCTGAGCGTTCTGCTGACAAAAACAGTTTGGGAACCTCTGATCTAATTGAAGCCGAGAAAAGGAGCGAGTTACAAAAGAACAAGCGCTCAGAGTTGTGTGTTGCTTGTAGACTGAGAGAGAAAAGCCTGTCGATCGCCCCCTGGAGGAGAAAGACAGAATGACGAGGCTGAGCTGTCCTTTACCACACCGAAAGCAGACAGAAGCCAGAGAGAAAGCAACATGAAAGACAAATAAATGAAGCAATTGAACTGAAAAGGATAAAGGAAGAACCGTGGGAGCCGAGTCATGAAGTGTATTAGTGAATTGATAAAGCAAAAGCTTACAGCACCTGGTATTCCCAGGCGGTCTCCCATCCAAGTACTAACCAGGCCCGACCCTGCTTAGCTTCCGAGATCGGACGAGATCGGGCGTGTTCAGGGTGGTATGGCCGTAGGCGAGAGTCTCAGCCGATAGAGGGATATTTAAAGAAGGGACACGAGGCTCGGCCCGCATTCACACACACTGCAGCTGCAAGACAAACAGCATCCACAAAGCGTTTTCACGTCTTTATACAGCTGCTCAAAATATTCATTCATAAGACCTCTACACGCATTAAATTAATAATAAATTAAATATTTTTGGGATTTTCTAGACTATTTTAAGATGTAGAGTGAGCAGGATATTAAAATGTAGCACATGGATTTATGTATATAAGCATGTATTTTTGATACTAAGCAGAAGCCTCCCCAGCTCTAAAGCGCCCCACAAATTCTCATATGTAAATCTGTGGTGAAAAACAGAACTTCAGAGCTCTAATCAACCTTAGTTCATTTTTAATGTTAGGCATGCAGAGACATCAAGAATCAACATATGAATCCCAACAATGGTGACAATCAAGAAAACTTTTTTGTGACTTTATTAGCTTGTTTTGTGACATTCAGGGGCGGTTTCCCGGACAGGGTTTAAATTAAGACAGGAGTAGGCCTAGGCCTTGATCTAGAATAGTTAATAGTGACTTAAAAAATGGCTTTCTGTAGCACAGATTAAGTACAGATTAGTTACACTTGGACTATGGAGTCCTGAACTAAAATAAACCAGATTAATTTAAAACCAACAGTACTAATCTGAATTAGCATGACAGAGGTTGCCTATAAAACATGGAATGAACCAAGAAAAGCTAAAAATTGCATGGAACTGAGAAGCAAATACAAGGAAAACAATCAGCAAAAGAAAAACTTTAGTTCAAGAGTCAAGAGACTAACTAAACCATGATACTGGTTCCCTGGCACATGATCACCATAATGCTGACGTCAAACTTTATTATTTTCAATAAAACATCAACATCTAAACCTCTGTTAATTCTCAATAAAAACCTTAGTACGAGAGAAATAAAGTCTGGATTGTAATAAGTGAAAATGCTGAGATCTTGAGAGATCTGTTACCAACACTGAGAATAAGTACCAACACTAAAACCTATTCAGACCCAGTGCAGGGCCAGTTATAGGTTAGTAGCCTAATTAAAAATCCATGAACAGGCAAATGTGTGTGGAATTATTGAAATATTAAGCTAAAATCTGAGCGTTGGGCTGACAAAAACAGTGTGGGAACCTCTGGTCTAATTGAAGCTGAGGAAAGGAGCGAGTTACAAAAGAACAAGCGCTCAAGAGTTGTGTGTTGCTTGTAGACTGAGAGAGAAAAGCCTGTCGATCGCCCCCTGGAGGAGAAAGACAGAATGACGAGGCTGAGCTGTCCTTTACCACACCGAAAGCAGACAGAAGCCAGAGAGAAAGCAACATGAAAGACAAATAAATGAAGCAATTGATGTTAAAAGGATAACGGAAGAACCGTGGGAGCCGAGCCATGAAGTGTATTAGTGAATTGATAAAGCAAAAGCTTACAGCACCTGGTATTCCCAGGCGGTCTCCCATCCAAGTACTAACCAGGCCCGACCCTGCTTAGCTTCCGAGATCGGACGAGATCGGGCGTGTTCAGGGTGGTATGGCCGTAAGCGAGAGTCTCAGCCGATAGAGGGATATTTAAAGAAGGGACATGAGTCTCGGCCCGCATTCACACACACTGCAGCTGCAAGACAAACAGCATCCACAAAGCGTTTTCACGTCTTTATACAGCTGCTCAAAACATTCATTCATAAGACCTCTATACGCATTAAATTAATAATAAATTAAATATTTTTGGGATTTTCTAGACTATTTTAAGACGTAAAGTGAGCAGGATATTAAAATGTAGCACATGGATTTATGTATATTAGCATGTATTTTTGATACTAAGCAGAAGCCTCCCCAGCTCTACAGCGCCCCACAAATTCTCATATGTAAATCTGTGGTGAAAAACAGAACTGCAGAGCTCTAATCAACCTTAGTTCATTTTTAATGTTAGGCATGCAGAGACATCAAGAATCAACATATGAATCCCAACAATGGTGACAAT
This sequence comes from Gila orcuttii, assembly GCA_026230005.1. Lineage (NCBI taxonomy): Eukaryota > Metazoa > Chordata > Actinopteri > Cypriniformes > Leuciscidae > Gila > Gila orcuttii. The sequence goes on along the minus strand of JAPDVR010000008.1, from coordinate 41,894,214 downwards.
CAAGAAAACTTTTTTGTGACTTTATTAGCTTGTTTTGTTACATTCAGGGGCGGTTTCCCGGACAGGGTTTAAATTAAGACAGGAGTAGGCCTAGGCCTTAACCTAGAATAGTTAAAAGTGACTTACAAAATGGCTTTCTGTAGCACAGATTAAGTACAGATTAGTTACACCTGGACTATGGAGTCCTGAACTAAAATAAACCAGATTAATTTAAAACCAACTGTACTAATCTGAATTAGCATGACAGACGTTGCCTATAAAACATGGAATGAACTAAGAAAAGCTAAAAATTGTATGGAACTGAGAAGCAAATACAAGGAAAACAATGGCATCAGAAAAATACTGCAATCAAAAAACTTTACAAAACAAGAGAAAATTATTTTTAAGCAAGCTAACTAAACTGCACACATCAGGTATGGAATAAAAGAAAAGAAATGTAAATACATTTTTTACAAACATTTTTGATCATATTTACCAGGGGTGCCATCGATATATATATACACTCACCTAAAGGATTATTAGGAACACCTGTTCAATTTCTCATTAATGCAATTATCTAATCAACCAATCACATGGCAGTTGCTTCAATGCATTTAGGGGTGTGGTCCTGGTCAAGACAATCCCCTGAACTCCAAACTGAATGTCAGAATGGGAAAGAAAGGTGATTTAAGCAATTTTGAGCGTGGCATGGTTGTTGGTGCCAGACGGGCCGGTCTGAGTATTTCACAATCTGCTCAGTTACTGGGATTTTCACGCACAACCATTTCTAGGGTTTACAAAGAATGGTGTGAAAAGGGAAAAACATCCAGTATGCGGCAGTCCTGTGGGCGAAAATGCCTTGTTGATGCTAGAGGTCAGAGGAGAATGGGCCGACTGATTCAAGCTGATAGAAGAGCAACTTTGACTGAAATAACCACTCGTTACAACCGAGGTATGCAGCAAAGCATTTGTGAAGCCACAACACGCACAACCTTGAGGTGGATGGGCTATAACAGCAGAAGACCCCACCAGGTACCACTCATCTCCACTACAAATAGGAAAAAGAGGCTACAATTTGCAAGAGCTCACCAAAATTGGACAGTTGAAGACTGGAAAAATGTTACCTGGTCTGATGAGTCTCGATTTCTGTTGAGACATTCAGATGGTAGAGTCAGAATTTGGCGTAAACAGAATGAGAACATGGATCCATCATGCCTTGTTACCACTGTGCAGGCTGGTGGTGTAATGGTGTGGGGGATTTTTTTTTGGCACACTTTAGGCCCCTTAGTGCCAGTTGGGCATCGTTTAACTGCCACGGCCTACCTGAGCATTGTTTCTGACCATGTCCATCACTTTATGACCACCATGTACCCATCCTCTGATGGCTATTTCCAGCAGGATAATGCACCATGTCACAAAGCTTGAATCATTTCAAATTGGTTTCTTGAACACGACAATGAGTTCACTGTACTAAAATGGCCCCCACAGTCACCAGATTTCAACCCAGTAGAGCATCTTTGGGATGTGGTGGAACGGGAGCTTCGTGCCCTGGATGTGCATCCCACAAATCTCCATCAACTGCAAGATGCTATACTATCAATATGGGCCAACATTTCTAAAGAATGCTTTCAGCACCTTGTTGAATCAATGCCACGTAGAATTAAGGCAGTTCTGAAAGCGAAAGGGGGTCACACACAGTATTAGTATGGTGTTCCTAATAATCCTTTAGGTGAGTGTATATATATATTAGTAATACATGTGTCTTCTTTGAAACACAATGTTAATCTGAAGTTAAACCTGCCTCCTGGTAGGTTTAATTTAAGCCTCAATTTAGTCCTGGGGTAACTCTAATCTTCCTCCAGGAAATCAGTTTATTAAACTCTGGACTAAACTAAATCTAGGACTATTTAAAGCCATGACAGAGAAAGCAGATTTCTGTTAATCTGGTTTAAAGAGCCATTTAAGTCTAGGACTAGGTTTAATCTCTGTCAGGGAAACCGCCCCTCAGAGTTGATCTGATTTTTTTTTTTAATTGTCACCATTGTTGAGATTCATTTGCTGATTCTTGATGTCTGTGTCAGTATACATGTCCTTATCAAAATGTTTTATGCATAATGATTTCATATAATCTTTCAGAGTATAACAGCAGAACAGATGTTTCTGCAGGAGAATTGGCATAAAAAATAAACAATTTAGTATTAAACAACTTAATCAGAGATTAGACTCTGGTATCAATGAATTGCTATAATAAACATATATCGGAAACATACAGTTAAATCAGCAAAAGAAAAACTTTAGTTAAAGTGTCAAGAGTCAAGAGACTAACTAAACCATGATACTGGTTCCCTGGCACATGATCACCATAATGATGACCTCAAACTTTATTATTTTCAATAAAACATCAACATCTAAACCTCTGTTAATTCTCAATAAAAACCTTAGTACGAGAGAAATAAAGTCTGGATTGTAATAAGTGAAAATGCTGAGATCTTGAGAGATCTGTTACCAACACTGAGAATAAGTACCAACACTAAAACCTATTCAGACCCAGTGCAGGGCCAGTTATAGGTTAGTAGCCTAATTAAAAATCCATGAACATGCAAATGTGTGTGGAATTAATGAAATATTAAGCTAAAATCTGAGCGTTCTGCTGACAAAAACAGTTTGGGAACCTCTGATCTAATTGAAGCCGAGAAAAGGAGCGAGTTACAAAAGAACAAGCGCTCAGAGTTGTGTGTTGCTTGTAGACTGAGAGAGAAAAGCCTGTCGATCGCCCCCTGGAGGAGAAAGACAGAATGACGAGGCTGAGCTGTCCTTTACCACACCGAAAGCAGACAGAAGCCAGAGAGAAAGCAACATGAAAGACAAATAAATGAAGCAATTGAACTGAAAAGGATAAAGGAAGAACCGTGGGAGCCGAGTCATGAAGTGTATTAGTGAATTGATAAAGCAAAAGCTTACAGCACCTGGTATTCCCAGGCGGTCTCCCATCCAAGTACTAACCAGGCCCGACCCTGCTTAGCTTCCGAGATCGGACGAGATCGGGCGTGTTCAGGGTGGTATGGCCGTAGGCGAGAGTCTCAGCCGATAGAGGGATATTTAAAGAAGGGACACGAGGCTCGGCCCGCATTCACACACACTGCAGCTGCAAGACAAACAGCATCCACAAAGCGTTTTCACGTCTTTATACAGCTGCTCAAAATATTCATTCATAAGACCTCTACACGCATTAAATTAATAATAAATTAAATATTTTTGGGATTTTCTAGACTATTTTAAGATGTAGAGTGAGCAGGATATTAAAATGTAGCACATGGATTTATGTATATAAGCATGTATTTTTGATACTAAGCAGAAGCCTCCCCAGCTCTAAAGCACCCCACAAATTCTCATATGTAAATCTGTGGTGAAAAACAGAACTTCAGAGCTCTAATCAACCTTAGTTCATTTTTAATGTTAGGCATGCAGAGACATCAAGAATCAACATATGAATCCCAACAATGGTGACAATCAAGAAAACTTTTTTGTGACTTTATTAGCTTGTTTTGTGACATTCAGGGGCGGTTTCCCGGACAGGGTTTAAATTAAGACAGGAGTAGGCCTAGGCCTTGATCTAGAATAGTTAATAGTGACTTAAAAAATGGCTTTCTGTAGCACAGATTAAGTACAGATTAGTTACACTTGGACTATGGAGTCCTGAACTAAAATAAACCAGATTAATTTAAAACCAACAGTACTAATCTGAATTAGCATGACAGAGGTTGCCTATAAAACATGGAATGAACCAAGAAAAGCTAAAAATTGCATGGAACTGAGAAGCAAATACAAGGAAAACAATCAGCAAAAGAAAAACTTTAGTTCAAGAGTCAAGAGACTAACTAAACCATGATACTGGTTCCCTGGCACATGATCACCATAATGCTGACGTCAAACTTTATTATTTTCAATAAAACATCAACATCTAAACCTCTGTTAATTCTCAATAAAAACCTTAGTACGAGAGAAATAAAGTCTGGATTGTAATAAGTGAAAATGCTGAGATCTTGAGAGATCTGTTACCAACACTGAGAATAAGTACCAACACTAAAACCTATTCAGACCCAGTGCAGGGCCAGTTATAGGTTAGTAGCCTAATTAAAAATCCATGAACAGGCAAATGTGTGTGGAATTATTGAAATATTAAGCTAAAATCTGAGCGTTGGGCTGACAAAAACAGTGTGGGAACCTCTGGTCTAATTGAAGCTGAGGAAAGGAGCGAGTTACAAAAGAACAAGCGCTCAAGAGTTGTGTGTTGCTTGTAGACTGAGAGAGAAAAGCCTGTCGATCGCCCCCTGGAGGAGAAAGACAGAATGACGAGGCTGAGCTGTCCTTTACCACACCGAAAGCAGACAGAAGCCAGAGAGAAAGCAACATGAAAGACAAATAAATGAAGCAATTGATGTTAAAAGGATAACGGAAGAACCGTGGGAGCCGAGCCATGAAGTGTATTAGTGAATTGATAAAGCAAAAGCTTACAGCACCTGGTATTCCCAGGCGGTCTCCCATCCAAGTACTAACCAGGCCCGACCCTGCTTAGCTTCCGAGATCGGACGAGATCGGGCGTGTTCAGGGTGGTATGGCCGTAAGCGAGAGTCTCAGCCGATAGAGGGATATTTAAAGAAGGGACATGAGTCTCGGCCCGCATTCACACACACTGCAGCTGCAAGACAAACAGCATCCACAAAGCGTTTTCACGTCTTTATACAGCTGCTCAAAACATTCATTCATAAGACCTCTATACGCATTAAATTAATAATAAATTAAATATTTTTGGGATTTTCTAGACTATTTTAAGACGTAAAGTGAGCAGGATATTAAAATGTAGCACATGGATTTATGTATATTAGCATGTATTTTTGATACTAAGCAGAAGCCTCCCCAGCTCTACAGCGCCCCACAAATTCTCATATGTAAATCTGTGGTGAAAAACAGAACTGCAGAGCTCTAATCAACCTTAGTTCATTTTTAATGTTAGGCATGCAGAGACATCAAGAATCAACATATGAATCCCAACAATGGTGACAATCAAGAAAACTTTTTTGTGACTTTATTAGCTTGTTTTGTTACATTCAGGGGCGGTTTCCCGGACAGGGTTTAAATTAAGACAGGAGTAGGCCTAGGCCTTAACCTAGAATAGTTAAAAGTGACTTACAAAATGGCTTTCTGTAGCACAGATTAAGTACAGATTAGTTACACCTGGACTATGGAGTCCTGAACTAAAATAAACCAGATTAATTTAAAACCAACTGTACTAATCTGAATTAGCATGACAGACGTTGCCTATAAAACATGGAATGAACCAAGAAAAGCTAAAAATTGTATGGAACTGAGAAGCAAATACAAGGAAAACAATGGCATCAGAAAAATACTGCAATCAAAAAACTTTACAAAACAAGAGAAAATTATTTTTAAGCAAGCTAAATAAACTGCACACATCAGGTATGGAATAAAAGAAAAGAAATGTAAATACATTTTTTACAAACATTTTTGATCATATTTACCAGGGGTGCCATCGATATATATATACACTCACCTAAAGGATTATTAGGAACACCTGTTCAATTTCTCATTAATGCAATTATCTAATCAACCAATCACATGGCAGTTGCTTCAATGCATTTAGGGGTGTGGTCCTGGTCAAGACAATCCCCTGAACTCCAAACTGAATGTCAGAATGGGAAAGAAAGGTGATTTAAGCAATTTTGAGCGTGGCATGATTGTTGGTGCCAGACGGGCCGGTCTGAGTATTTCACAATCTGCTCAGTTACTGGGATTTTCATGCACAACCATTTCTAGGGTTTACAAAGAATGGTGTGAAAAGGGAAAAACATCCAGTATGCGGCAGTCCTGTGGGCGAAAATGCCTTGTTGATGCTAGAGGTCAGAGGAGAATGGGCCGACTGATTCAAGCTGATAGAAGAGCAACTTTGACTGAAATAACCACTCGTTACAACCGAGGTATGCAGCAAAGCATTTGTGAAGCCACAACACGCACAACCTTGAGGTGGATGGGCTATAACAGCAGAAGACCCCACCAGGTACCACTCATCTCCACTACAAATAGGAAAAAGAGGCTACAATTTGCAAGAGCTCACCAAAATTGGACAGTTGAAGACTGGAAAAATGTTACCTGGTCTGATGAGTCTCGATTTCTGTTGAGACATTCAGATGGTAGAGTCAGAATTTGGCGTAAACAGAATGAGAACATGGATCCATCATGCCTTGTTACCACTGTGCAGGCTGGTGGTGGTGGTGTAATGGTGTGGGGGATTTTTTTTTGGCACACTTTAGGCCCCTTAGTGCCAGTTGGGCATCGTTTAACTGCCGCGGCCTACCTGAGCATTGTTTCTGACCATGTCCATCACTTTATGACCACCATGTACCCATCCTCTGATGGCTATTTCCAGCAGGATAATGCACCATGTCACAAAGCTTGAATCATTTCAAATTGGTTTCTTGAACACGACAATGAGTTCACTGTACTAAAATGGCCCCCACAGTCACCAGATTTCAACCCAGTAGAGCATCTTTGGGATGTGGTGGAACGGGAGCTTCGTGCCCTGGATGTGCATCCCACAAATCTCCATCAACTGCAAGATGCTATACTATCAATATGGGCCAACATTTCTAAAGAATGCTTTCAGCACCTTGTTGAATCAATGCCACGTAGAATTAAGGCAGTTCTGAAAGCGAAAGGGGGTCACACACAGTATTAGTATGGTGTTCCTAATAATCCTTTAGGTGAGTGTATATATATATATATATATATATATATATATAATATATATATGTATATATATATATATTAGTAATACATGTGTCTTCTTTGAAACACAATGTTAATCTGAAGTTAAACCTGCCTCCTGGTAGGTTTAATTTAAGCCTCAATTTAGTCCTGGGGTAACTCTAATCTTCCTCCAGGAAATCAGTTTATTAAACTCTGGACTAAACTAAATCTAGGACTATTTAAAGCCATGACAGAGAAAGCAGATTTCTGTTAATCTGGTTTAAAGAGCCATTTAAGTCTAGGACTAGGTTTAATCTCTGTCAGGGAAACCGCCCCTCAGAGTTGATCTGATTTTTTTTTTTAATTGTCACCATTGTTGAGATTCATTTGCTGATTCTTGATGTCTGTGTCAGTATACATGTCCTTATCAAAATGTTTTATGCATAATGATTTCATATAATCTTTCAGAGTATAACAGCAGAACAGATGTTTCTGCAGGAGAATTGGCATAAAAAATAAACAATTTAGTATTAAACAACTTAATCAGAGATTAGACTCTGGTATCAATGAATTGCTATAATAAACATATATCGGAAACATACAGTTAAATCAGCAAAAGAAAAACTTTAGTTAAAGTGTCAAGAGTCAAGAGACTAACTAAACCATGATACTGGTTCCCTGGCACATGATCACCATAATGATGACCTCAAACTTTATTATTTTCAATAAAACATCAACATCTAAACCTCTGTTAATTCTCAATAAAAACCTTAGTACGAGAGAAATAAAGTCTGGATTGTAATAAGTGAAAATGCTGAGATCTTGAGAGATCTGTTACCAACACTGAGAATAAGTACCAACACTAAAACCTATTCAGACCCAGTGCAGGGCCAGTTATAGGTTAGTAGCCTAATTAAAAATCCATGAACATGCAAATGTGTGTGGAATTAATGAAATATTAAGCTAAAATCTGAGCGTTCTGCTGACAAAAACAGTTTGGGAACCTCTGATCTAATTGAAGCCGAGAAAAGGAGCGAGTTACAAAAGAACAAGCGCTCAGAGTTGTGTGTTGCTTGTAGACTGAGAGAGAAAAGCCTGTCGATCGCCCCCTGGAGGAGAAAGACAGAATGACGAGGCTGAGCTGTCCTTTACCACACCGAAAGCAGACAGAAGCCAGAGAGAAAGCAACATGAAAGACAAATAAATGAAGCAATTGAACTGAAAAGGATAAAGGAAGAACCGTGGGAGCCGAGTCATGAAGTGTATTAGTGAATTGATAAAGCAAAAGCTTACAGCACCTGGTATTCCCAGGCGGTCTCCCATCCAAGTACTAACCAGGCCCGACCCTGCTTAGCTTCCGAGATCGGACGAGATCGGGCGTGTTCAGGGTGGTATGGCCGTAGGCGAGAGTCTCAGCCGATAGAGGGATATTTAAAGAAGGGACACGAGGCTCGGCCCGCATTCACACACACTGCAGCTGCAAGACAAACAGCATCCACAAAGCGTTTTCACGTCTTTATACAGCTGCTCAAAATATTCATTCATAAGACCTCTACACGCATTAAATTAATAATAAATTAAATATTTTTGGGATTTTCTAGACTATTTTAAGATGTAGAGTGAGCAGGATATTAAAATGTAGCACATGGATTTATGTATATAAGCATGTACTTTTGATACTAAGCAGAAGCCTCCCCAGCTCTAAAGCACCCCACAAATTCTCATATGTAAATCTGTGGTGAAAAACAGAACTTCAGAGCTCTAATCAACCTTAGTTCATTTTTAATGTTAGGCATGCAGAGACATCAAGAATCAACATATGAATCCCAACAATGGTGACAATCAAGAAAACTTTTTTGTGACTTTATTAGCTTGTTTTGTGACATTCAGGGGCGGTTTCCCGGACAGGGTTTAAATTAAGACAGGAGTAGGCCTAGGCCTTGATCTAGAATAGTTAATAGTGACTTAAAAAATGGCTTTCTGTAGCACAGATTAAGTACAGATTAGTTACACTTGGACTATGGAGTCCTGAACTAAAATAAACCAGATTAATTTAAAACCAACAGTACTAATCTGAATTAGCATGACAGAGGTTGCCTATAAAACATGGAATGAACCAAGAAAAGCTAAAAATTGCATGGAACTGAGAAGCAAATACAAGGAAAACAATCAGCAAAAGAAAAACTTTAGTTCAAGAGTCAAGAGACTAACTAAACCATGATACTGGTTCCCTGGCACATGATCACCATAATGCTGACGTCAAACTTTATTATTTTCAATAAAACATCAACATCTAAACCTCTGTTAATTCTCAATAAAAACCTTAGTACGAGAGAAATAAAGTCTGGATTGTAATAAGTGAAAATGCTGAGATCTTGAGAGATCTGTTACCAACACTGAGAATAAGTACCAACACTAAAACCTATTCAGACCCAGTGCAGGGCCAGTTATAGGTTAGTAGCCTAATTAAAAATCCATGAACAGGCAAATGTGTGTGGAATTATTGAAATATTAAGCTAAAATCTGAGCGTTGGGCTGACAAAAACAGTGTGGGAACCTCTGGTCTAATTGAAGCTGAGGAAAGGAGCGAGTTACAAAAGAACAAGCGCTCAAGAGTTGTGTGTTGCTTGTAGACTGAAAGAGAAAAGCCTGTCGATCGCCCCCTGGAGGAGAAAGACAGAATGACGAGGCTGAGCTGTCCTTTACCACACCGAAAGCAGACAGAAGCCAGAGAGAAAGCAACATGAAAGACAAATAAATGAAGCAATTGATGTTAAAAGGATAACGGAAGAACCGTGGGAGCCGAGCCATGAAGTGTATTAGTGAATTGATAAAGCAAAAGCTTACAGCACCTGGTATTCCCAGGCGGTCTCCCATCCAAGTACTAACCAGGCCCGACCCTGCTTAGCTTCCGAGATCGGACGAGATCGGGCGTGTTCAGGGTGGTATGGCCGTAAGCGAGAGTCTCAGCCGATAGAGGGATATTTAAAGAAGGGACATGAGTCTCGGCCCGCATTCACACACACTGCAGCTGCAAGACAAACAGCATCCACAAAGCGTTTTCACGTCTTTATACAGCTGCTCAAAACATTCATTCATAAGACCTCTATACGCATTAAATTAATAATAAATTAAATATTTTTGGGATTTTCTAGACTATTTTAAGACGTAAAGTGAGCAGGATATTAAAATGTAGCACATGGATGTATGTATATTAGCATGTATTTTTGATACTAAGCAGAAGCCTCCCCAGCTCTACAGCGCCCCACAAATTCTCATATGTAAATCTGTGGTGAAAAACAGAACTGCAGAGCTCTAATCAACCTTAGTTCATTTTTAATGTTAGGCATGCAGAGACATCAAGAATCAACATATGAATCCCAACAATGGTGACAATCAAGAAAACTTTTTTGTGACTTTATTAGCTTGTTTTGTTACATTCAGGGGCGGTTTCCCGGACAGGGTTTAAATTAAGACAGGAGTAGGCCTAGGCCTTAACCTAGAATAGTTAAAAGTGACTTACAAAATGGCTTTCTGTAGCACAGATTAAGTACAGATTAGTTACACCTGGACTATGGAGTCCTGAACTAAAATAAACCAGATTAATTTAAAACCAACTGTACTAATCTGAATTAGCATGACAGACGTTGCCTATAAAACATGGAATGAACCAAGAAAAGCTAAAAATTGTATGGAACTGAGAAGCAAATACAAGGAAAACAATGGCATCAGAAAAATACTGCAATCAAAAAACTTTACAAAACAAGAGAAAATTATTTTTAAGCAAGCTAAATAAACTGCACACATCAGGTATGGAATAAAAGAAAAGAAATGTAAATACATTTTTTACAAACATTTTTGATCATATTTACCAGGGGTGCCATCGATATATATATACACTCACCTAAAGGATTATTAGGAACACCTGTTCAATTTCTCATTAATGCAATTATCTAATCAACCAATCACATGGCAGTTGCTTCAATGCATTTAGGGGTGTGGTCCTGGTCAAGACAATCCCCTGAACTCCAAACTGAATGTCAGAATGGGAAAGAAAGGTGATTTAAGCAATTTTGAGCGTGGCATGGTTGTTGGTGCCAGACGGGCCGGTCTGAGTATTTCACAATCTGCTCAGTTACTGGGATTTTCACGCACAACCATTTCTAGGGTTTACAAAGAATGGTGTGAAAAGGGAAAAACATCCAGTATGCGGCAGTCCTGTGGGCGAAAATGCCTTGTTGATGCTAGAGGTCAGAGGAGAATGGGCCGACTGATTCAAGCTGATAGAAGAGCAACTTTGACTGAAATAACCACTCGTTACAACCGAGGTATGCAGCAAAGCATTTGTGAAGCCACAACACGCACAACCTTGAGGTGGATGGGCTATAACAGCAGAAGACCCCACCAGGTACCACTCATCTCCACTACAAATAGGAAAAAGAGGCTACAATTTGCAAGAGCTCACCAAAATTGGACAGTTGAAGACTGGAAAAATGTTACCTGGTCTGATGAGTCTCGATTTCTGTTGAGACATTCAGATGGTAGAGTCAGAATTTGGCGTAAACAGAATGAGAACATGGATCCATCATGCCTTGTTACCACTGTGCAGGCTGGTGGTGTAATGGTGTGGGGGATTTTTTTTTGGCACACTTTAGGCCCCTTAGTGCCAGTTGGGCATCGTTTAACTGCCACGGCCTACCTGAGCATTGTTTCTGACCATGTCCATCACTTTATGACCACCATGTACCCATCCTCTGATGGCTATTTCCAGCAGGATAATGCACCATGTCACAAAGCTTGAATCATTTCAAATTGGTTTCTTGAACACGACAATGAGTTCACTGTACTAAAATGGCCCCCACAGTCACCAGATTTCAACCCAGTAGAGCATCTTTGGGATGTGGTGGAACGGGAGCTTCGTGCCCTGGATGTGCATCCCACAAATCTCCATCAACTGCAAGATGCTATACTATCAATATGGGCCAACATTTCTAAAGAATGCTTTCAGCACCTTGTTGAATCAATGCCACGTAGAATTAAGGCAGTTCTGAAAGCGAAAGGGGGTCACACACAGTATTAGTATGGTGTTCCTAATAATCCTTTAGGTGAGTGTATATATATATTAGTAATACATGTGTCTTCTTTGAAACACAATGTTAATCTGAAGTTAAACCTGCCTCCTGGTAGGTTTAATTTAAGCCTCAATTTAGTCCTGGGGTAACTCTAATCTTCCTCCAGGAAATCAGTTTATTAAACTCTGGACTAAACTAAATCTAGGACTATTTAAAGCCATGACAGAGAAAGCAGATTTCTGTTAATCTGGTTTAAAGAGCCATTTAAGTCTAGGACTAGGTTTAATCTCTGTCAGGGAAACCGCCCCTCAGAGTTGATCTGATTTTTTTTTTTAATTGTCACCATTGTTGAGATTCATTTGCTGATTCTTGATGTCTGTGTCAGTATACATGTCCTTATCAAAATGTTTTATGCATAATGATTTCATATAATCTTTCAGAGTATAACAGCAGAACAGATGTTTCTGCAGGAGAATTGGCATAAAAAATAAACAATTTAGTATTAAACAACTTAATCAGAGATTAGACTCTGGTATCAATGAATTGCTATAATAAACATATATCGGAAACATACAGTTAAATCAGCAAAAGAAAAACTTTAGTTAAAGTGTCAAGAGTCAAGAGACTAACTAAACCATGATACTGGTTCCCTGGCACATGATCACCATAATGATGACCTCAAACTTTATTATTTTCAATAAAACATCAACATCTAAACCTCTGTTAATTCTCAATAAAAACCTTAGTACGAGAGAAATAAAGTCTGGATTGTAATAAGTGAAAATGCTGAGATCTTGAGAGATCTGTTACCAACACTGAGAATAAGTACCAACACTAAAACCTATTCAGACCCAGTGCAGGGCCAGTTATAGGTTAGTAGCCTAATTAAAAATCCATGAACATGCAAATGTGTGTGGAATTAATGAAATATTAAGCTAAAATCTGAGCGTTCTGCTGACAAAAACAGTTTGGGAACCTCTGATCTAATTGAAGCCGAGAAAAGGAGCGAGTTACAAAAGAACAAGCGCTCAGAGTTGTGTGTTGCTTGTAGACTGAGAGAGAAAAGCCTGTCGATCGCCCCCTGGAGGAGAAAGACAGAATGACGAGGCTGAGCTGTCCTTTACCACACCGAAAGCAGACAGAAGCCAGAGAGAAAGCAACATGAAAGACAAATAAATGAAGCAATTGAACTGAAAAGGATAAAGGAAGAACCGTGGGAGCCGAGTCATGAAGTGTATTAGTGAATTGATAAAGCAAAAGCTTACAGCACCTGGTATTCCCAGGCGGTCTCCCATCCAAGTACTAACCAGGCCCGACCCTGCTTAGCTTCCGAGATCGGGCGTGTTCAGGGTGGTATGGCCGTAGGCGAGAGTCTCAGCCGATAGAGGGATATTTAAAGAAGGGACACGAGGCTCGGCCCGCATTCACACACACTGCAGCTGCAAGACAAACAGCATCCACAAAGCGTTTTCACGTCTTTATACAGCTGCTCAAAATATTCATTCATAAGACCTCTACACGCATTAAATTAATAATAAATTAAATATTTTTGGGATTTTCTAGACTATTTTAAGATGTAGAGTGAGCAGGATATTAAAATGTAGCACATGGATTTATGTATATAAGCATGTATTTTTGATACTAAGCAGAAGCCTCCCCAGCTCTAAAGCGCCCCACAAATTCTCATATGTAAATCTGTGGTGAAAAACAGAACTTCAGAGCTCTAATCAACCTTAGTTCATTTTTAATGTTAGGCATGCAGAGACATCAAGAATCAACATATGAATCCCAACAATGGTGACAATCAAGAAAACTTTTTTGTGACTTTATTAGCTTGTTTTGTGACATTCAGGGGCGGTTTCCCGGACAGGGTTTAAATTAAGACAGGAGTAGGCCTAGGCCTTGATCTAGAATAGTTAATAGTGACTTAAAAAATGGCTTTCTGTAGCACAGATTAAGTACAGATTAGTTACACTTGGACTATGGAGTCCTGAACTAAAATAAACCAGATTAATTTAAAACCAACAGTACTAATCTGAATTAGCATGACAGAGGTTGCCTATAAAACATGGAATGAACCAAGAAAAGCTAAAAATTGCATGGAACTGAGAAGCAAATACAAGGAAAACAATCAGCAAAAGAAAAACTTTAGTTCAAGAGTCAAGAGACTAACTAAACCATGATACTGGTTCCCTGGCACATGATCACCATAATGCTGACGTCAAACTTTATTATTTTCAATAAAACATCAACATCTAAACCTCTGTTAATTCTCAATAAAAACCTTAGTACGAGAGAAATAAAGTCTGGATTGTAATAAGTGAAAATGCTGAGATCTTGAGAGATCTGTTACCAACACTGAGAATAAGTACCAACACTAAAACCTATTCAGACCCAGTGCAGGGCCAGTTATAGGTTAGTAGCCTAATTAAAAATCCATGAACAGGCAAATGTGTGTGGAATTATTGAAATATTAAGCTAAAATCTGAGCGTTGGGCTGACAAAAACAGTGTGGGAACCTCTGGTCTAATTGAAGCTGAGGAAAGGAGCGAGTTACAAAAGAACAAGCGCTCAAGAGTTGTGTGTTGCTTGTAGACTGAGAGAGAAAAGCCTGTCGATCGCCCCCTGGAGGAGAAAGACAGAATGACGAGGCTGAGCTGTCCTTTACCACACCGAAAGCAGACAGAAGCCAGAGAGAAAGCAACATGAAAGACAAATAAATGAAGCAATTGATGTTAAAAGGATAACGGAAGAACCGTGGGAGCCGAGCCATGAAGTGTATTAGTGAATTGATAAAGCAAAAGCTTACAGCACCTGGTATTCCCAGGCGGTCTCCCATCCAAGTACTAACCAGGCCCGACCCTGCTTAGCTTCCGAGATCGGACGAGATCGGGCGTGTTCAGGGTGGTATGGCCGTAAGCGAGAGTCTCAGCCGATAGAGGGATATTTAAAGAAGGGACATGAGTCTCGGCCCGCATTCACACACACTGCAGCTGCAAGACAAACAGCATCCACAAAGCGTTTTCACGTCTTTATACAGCTGCTCAAAACATTCATTCATAAGACCTCTATACGCATTAAATTAATAATAAATTAAATATTTTTGGGATTTTCTAGACTATTTTAAGACGTAAAGTGAGCAGGATATTAAAATGTAGCACATGGATTTATGTATATTAGCATGTATTTTTGATACTAAGCAGAAGCCTCCCCAGCTCTACAGCGCCCCACAAATTCTCATATGTAAATCTGTGGTGAAAAACAGAACTGCAGAGCTCTAATCAACCTTAGTTCATTTTTAATGTTAGGCATGCAGAGACATCAAGAATCAACATATGAATCCCAACAATGGTGACAATCAAGAAAACTTTTTTGTGACTTTATTAGCTTGTTTTGTTACATTCAGGGGCGGTTTCCCGGACAGGGTTTAAATTAAGACAGGAGTAGGCCTAGGCCTTAACCTAGAATAGTTAAAAGTGACTTACAAAATGGCTTTCTGTAGCACAGATTAAGTACAGATTAGTTACACCTGGACTATGGAGTCCTGAACTAAAATAAACCAGATTAATTTAAAACCAACTGTACTAATCTGAATTAGCATGACAGACGTTGCCTATAAAACATGGAATGAACTAAGAAAAGCTAAAAATTGTATGGAACTGAGAAGCAAATACAAGGAAAACAATGGCATCAGAAAAATACTGCAATCAAAAAACTTTACAAAACAAGAGAAAATTATTTTTAAGCAAGCTAAATAAACTGCACACATCAGGTATGGAATAAAAGAAAAGAAATGTAAATACATTTTTTACAAACATTTTTGATCATATTTACCAGGGGTGCCATCGATATATATATACACTCACCTAAAGGATTATTAGGAACACCTGTTCAATTTCTCATTAATGCAATTATCTAATCAACCAATCACATGGCAGTTGCTTCAATGCATTTAGGGGTGTGGTCCTGGTCAAGACAATCCCCTGAACTCCAAACTGAATGTCAGAATGGGAAAGAAAGGTGATTTAAGCAATTTTGAGCGTGGCATGGTTGTTGGTGCCAGACGGGCCGGTCTGAGTATTTCACAATCTGCTCAGTTACTGGGATTTTCACGCACAACCATTTCTAGGGTTTACAAAGAATGGTGTGAAAAGGGAAAAACATCCAGTATGCGGCAGTCCTGTGGGCGAAAATGCCTTGTTGATGCTAGAGGTCAGAGGAGAATGGGCCGACTGATTCAAGCTGATAGAAGAGCAACTTTGACTGAAATAACCACTCGTTACAACCGAGGTATGCAGCAAAGCATTTGTGAAGCCACAACACGCACAACCTTGAGGTGGATGGGCTATAACAGCAGAAGACCCCACCAGGTACCACTCATCTCCACTACAAATAGGAAAAAGAGGCTACAATTTGCAAGAGCTCACCAAAATTGGACAGTTGAAGACTGGAAAAATGTTACCTGGTCTGATGAGTCTCGATTTCTGTTGAGACATTCAGATGGTAGAGTCAGAATTTGGCGTAAACAGAATGAGAACATGGATCCATCATGCCTTGTTACCACTGTGCAGGCTGGTGGTGTAATGGTGTGGGGGATTTTTTTTTGGCACACTTTAGGCCCCTTAGTGCCAGTTGGGCATCGTTTAACTGCCACGGCCTACCTGAGCATTGTTTCTGACCATGTCCATCACTTTATGACCACCATGTACCCATCCTCTGATGGCTATTTCCAGCAGGATAATGCACCATGTCACAAAGCTTGAATCATTTCAAATTGGTTTCTTGAACACGACAATGAGTTCACTGTACTAAAATGGCCCCCACAGTCACCAGATTTCAACCCAGTAGAGCATCTTTGGGATGTGGTGGAACGGGAGCTTCGTGCCCTGGATGTGCATCCCACAAATCTCCATCAACTGCAAGATGCTATACTATCAATATGGGCCAACATTTCTAAAGAATGCTTTCAGCACCTTGTTGAATCAATGCCACGTAGAATTAAGGCAGTTCTGAAAGCGAAAGGGGGTCACACACAGTATTAGTATGGTGTTCCTAATAATCCTTTAGGTGAGTGTATATATATATTAGTAATACATGTGTCTTCTTTGAAACACAATGTTAATCTGAAGTTAAACCTGCCTCCTGGTAGGTTTAATTTAAGCCTCAATTTAGTCCTGGGGTAACTCTAATCTTCCTCCAGGAAATCAGTTTATTAAACTCTGGACTAAACTAAATCTAGGACTATTTAAAGCCATGACAGAGAAAGCAGATTTCTGTTAATCTGGTTTAAAGAGCCATTTAAGTCTAGGACTAGGTTTAATCTCTGTCAGGGAAACCGCCCCTCAGAGTTGATCTGATTTTTTTTTTTAATTGTCACCATTGTTGAGATTCATTTGCTGATTCTTGATGTCTGTGTCAGTATACATGTCCTTATCAAAATGTTTTATGCATAATGATTTCATATAATCTTTCAGAGTATAACAGCAGAACAGATGTTTCTGCAGGAGAATTGGCATAAAAAATAAACAATTTAGTATTAAACAACTTAATCAGAGATTAGACTCTGGTATCAATGAATTGCTATAATAAACATATATCGGAAACATACAGTTAAATCAGCAAAAGAAAAACTTTAGTTAAAGTGTCAAGAGTCAAGAGACTAACTAAACCATGATACTGGTTCCCTGGCACATGATCACCATAATGATGACCTCAAACTTTATTATTTTCAATAAAACATCAACATCTAAACCTCTGTTAATTCTCAATAAAAACCTTAGTACGAGAGAAATAAAGTCTGGATTGTAATAAGTGAAAATGCTGAGATCTTGAGAGATCTGTTACCAACACTGAGAATAAGTACCAACACTAAAACCTATTCAGACCCAGTGCAGGGCCAGTTATAGGTTAGTAGCCTAATTAAAAATCCATGAACATGCAAATGTGTGTGGAATTAATGAAATATTAAGCTAAAATCTGAGCGTTCTGCTGACAAAAACAGTTTGGGAACCTCTGATCTAATTGAAGCCGAGAAAAGGAGCGAGTTACAAAAGAACAAGCGCTCAGAGTTGTGTGTTGCTTGTAGACTGAGAGAGAAAAGCCTGTCGATCGCCCCCTGGAGGAGAAAGACAGAATGACGAGGCTGAGCTGTCCTTTACCACACCGAAAGCAGACAGAAGCCAGAGAGAAAGCAACATGAAAGACAAATAAATGAAGCAATTGAACTGAAAAGGATAAAGGAAGAACCGTGGGAGCCGAGTCATGAAGTGTATTAGTGAATTGATAAAGCAAAAGCTTACAGCACCTGGTATTCCCAGGCGGTCTCCCATCCAAGTACTAACCAGGCCCGACCCTGCTTAGCTTCCGAGATCGGACGAGATCGGGCGTGTTCAGGGTGGTATGGCCGTAGGCGAGAGTCTCAGCCGATAGAGGGATATTTAAAGAAGGGACACGAGGCTCGGCCCGCATTCACACACACTGCAGCTGCAAGACAAACAGCATCCACAAAGCGTTTTCACGTCTTTATACAGCTGCTCAAAATATTCATTCATAAGACCTCTACACGCATTAAATTAATAATAAATTAAATATTTTTGGGATTTTCTAGACTATTTTAAGATGTAGAGTGAGCAGGATATTAAAATGTAGCACATGGATTTATGTATATAAGCATGTATTTTTGATACTAAGCAGAAGCCTCCCCAGCTCTAAAGCACCCCACAAATTCTCATATGTAAATCTGTGGTGAAAAACAGAACTTCAGAGCTCTAATCAACCTTAGTTCATTTTTAATGTTAGGCATGCAGAGACATCAAGAATCAACATATGAATCCCAACAATGGTGACAATCAAGAAAACTTTTTTGTGACTTTATTAGCTTGTTTTGTGACATTCAGGGGCGGTTTCCCGGACAGGGTTTAAATTAAGACAGGAGTAGGCCTAGGCCTTGATCTAGAATAGTTAATAGTGACTTAAAAAATGGCTTTCTGTAGCACAGATTAAGTACAGATTAGTTACACTTGGACTATGGAGTCCTGAACTAAAATAAACCAGATTAATTTAAAACCAACAGTACTAATCTGAATTAGCATGACAGAGGTTGCCTATAAAACATGGAATGAACCAAGAAAAGCTAAAAATTGCATGGAACTGAGAAGCAAATACAAGGAAAACAATCAGCAAAGAAAAACTTTAGTTCAAGAGTCAAGAGACTAACTAAACCATGATACTGGTTCCCTGGCACATGATCACCATAATGCTGACGTCAAACTTTATTATTTTCAATAAAACATCAACATCTAAACCTCTGTTAATTCTCAATAAAAACCTTAGTACGAGAGAAATAAAGTCTGGATTGTAATAAGTGAAAATGCTGAGATCTTGAGAGATCTGTTACCAACACTGAGAATAAGTACCAACACTAAAACCTATTCAGACCCAGTGCAGGGCCAGTTATAGGTTAGTAGCCTAATTAAAAATCCATGAACAGGCAAATGTGTGTGGAATTATTGAAATATTAAGCTAAAATCTGAGCGTTGGGCTGACAAAAACAGTGTGGGAACCTCTGGTCTAATTGAAGCTGAGGAAAGGAGCGAGTTACAAAAGAACAAGCGCTCAAGAGTTGTGTGTTGCTTGTAGACTGAGAGAGAAAAGCCTGTCGATCGCCCCCTGGAGGAGAAAGACAGAATGACGAGGCTGAGCTGTCCTTTACCACACCGAAAGCAGACAGAAGCCAGAGAGAAAGCAACATGAAAGACAAATAAATGAAGCAATTGATGTTAAAAGGATAACGGAAGAACCGTGGGAGCCGAGCCATGAAGTGTATTAGTGAATTGATAAAGCAAAAGCTTACAGCACCTGGTATTCCCAGGCGGTCTCCCATCCAAGTACTAACCAGGCCCGACCCTGCTTAGCTTCCGAGATCGGACGAGATCGGGCGTGTTCAGGGTGGTATGGCCGTAAGCGAGAGTCTCAGCCGATAGAGGGATATTTAAAGAAGGGACATGAGTCTCGGCCCGCATTCACACACACTGCAGCTGCAAGACAAACAGCATCCACAAAGCGTTTTCACGTCTTTATACAGCTGCTCAAAACATTCATTCATAAGACCTCTATACGCATTAAATTAATAATAAATTAAATATTTTTGGGATTTTCTAGACTATTTTAAGACGTAAAGTGAGCAGGATATTAAAATGTAGCACATGGATTTATGTATATTAGCATGTATTTTTGATACTAAGCAGAAGCCTCCCCAGCTCTACAGCGCCCCACAAATTCTCATATGTAAATCTGTGGTGAAAAACAGAACTGCAGAGCTCTAATCAACCTTAGTTCATTTTTAATGTTAGGCATGCAGAGACATCAAGAATCAACATATGAATCCCAACAATGGTGACAATCAAGAAAACTTTTTTGTGACTTTATTAGCTTGTTTTGTTACATTCAGGGGCGGTTTCCCGGACAGGGTTTAAATTAAGACAGGAGTAGGCCTAGGCCTTAACCTAGAATAGTTAAAAGTGACTTACAAAATGGCTTTCTGTAGCACAGATTAAGTACAGATTAGTTACACCTGGACTATGGAGTCCTGAACTAAAATAAACCAGATTAATTTAAAACCAACTGTACTAATCTGAATTAGCATGACAGACGTTGCCTATAAAACATGGAATGAACCAAGAAAAGCTAAAAATTGTATGGAACTGAGAAGCAAATACAAGGAAAACAATGGCATCAGAAAAATACTGCAATCAAAAAACTTTACAAAACAAGAGAAAATTATTTTTAAGCAAGCTAAATAAACTGCACACATCAGGTATGGAATAAAAGAAAAGAAATGTAAATACATTTTTTACAAACATTTTTGATCATATTTACCAGGGGTGCCATCGATATATATATACACTCACCTAAAGGATTATTAGGAACACCTGTTCAATTTCTCATTAATGCAATTATCTAATCAACCAATCACATGGCAGTTGCTTCAATGCATTTAGGGGTGTGGTCCTGGTCAAGACAATCCCCTGAACTCCAAACTGAATGTCAGAATGGGAAAGAAAGGTGATTTAAGCAATTTTGAGCGTGGCATGGTTGTTGGTGCCAGACGGGCCGGTCTGAGTATTTCACAATCTGCTCAGTTACTGGGATTTTCACGCACAACCATTTCTAGGGTTTACAAAGAATGGTGTGAAAAGGGAAAAACATCCAGTATGCGGCAGTCCTGTGGGCGAAAATGCCTTGTTGATGCTAGAGGTCAGAGGAGAATGGGCCGACTGATTCAAGCTGATAGAAGAGCAACTTTGACTGAAATAACCACTCGTTACAACCGAGGTATGCAGCAAAGCATTTGTGAAGCCACAACACGCACAACCTTGAGGTGGATGGGCTATAACAGCAGAAGACCCCACCAGGTACCACTCATCTCCACTACAAATAGGAAAAAGAGGCTACAATTTGCAAGAGCTCACCAAAATTGGACAGTTGAAGACTGGAAAAATGTTACCTGGTCTGATGAGTCTCGATTTCTGTTGAGACATTCAGATGGTAGAGTCAGAATTTGGCGTAAACAGAATGAGAACATGGATCCATCATGCCTTGTTACCACTGTGCAGGCTGGTGGTGTAATGGTGTGGGGGATTTTTTTTTGGCACACTTTAGGCCCCTTAGTGCCAGTTGGGCATCGTTTAACTGCCACGGCCTACCTGAGCATTGTTTCTGACCATGTCCATCACTTTATGACCACCATGTACCCATCCTCTGATGGCTATTTCCAGCAGGATAATGCACCATGTCACAAAGCTTGAATCATTTCAAATTGGTTTCTTGAACACGACAATGAGTTCACTGTACTAAAATGGCCCCCACAGTCACCAGATTTCAACCCAGTAGAGCATCTTTGGGATGTGGTGGAACGGGAGCTTCGTGCCCTGGATGTGCATCCCACAAATCTCCATCAACTGCAAGATGCTATACTATCAATATGGGCCAACATTTCTAAAGAATGCTTTCAGCACCTTGTTGAATCAATGCCACGTAGAATTAAGGCAGTTCTGAAAGCGAAAGGGGGTCACACACAGTATTAGTATGGTGTTCCTAATAATCCTTTAGGTGAGTGTATATATATATTAGTAATACATGTGTCTTCTTTGAAACACAATGTTAATCTGAAGTTAAACCTGCCTCCTGGTAGGTTTAATTTAAGCCTCAATTTAGTCCTGGGGTAACTCTAATCTTCCTCCAGGAAATCAGTTTATTAAACTCTGGACTAAACTAAATCTAGGACTATTTAAAGCCATGACAGAGAAAGCAGATTTCTGTTAATCTGGTTTAAAGAGCCATTTAAGTCTAGGACTAGGTTTAATCTCTGTCAGGGAAACCGCCCCTCAGAGTTGATCTGATTTTTTTTTTTAATTGTCACCATTGTTGAGATTCATTTGCTGATTCTTGATGTCTGTGTCAGTATACATGTCCTTATCAAAATGTTTTATGCATAATGATTTCATATAATCTTTCAGAGTATAACAGCAGAACAGATGTTTCTGCAGGAGAATTGGCATAAAAAATAAACAATTTAGTATTAAACAACTTAATCAGAGATTAGACTCTGGTATCAATGAATTGCTATAATAAACATATATCGGAAACATACAGTTAAATCAGCAAAAGAAAAACTTTAGTTAAAGTGTCAAGAGTCAAGAGACTAACTAAACCATGATACTGGTTCCCTGGCACATGATCACCATAATGATGACCTCAAACTTTATTATTTTCAATAAAACATCAACATCTAAACCTCTGTTAATTCTCAATAAAAACCTTAGTACGAGAGAAATAAAGTCTGGATTGTAATAAGTGAAAATGCTGAGATCTTGAGAGATCTGTTACCAACACTGAGAATAAGTACCAACACTAAAACCTATTCAGACCCAGTGCAGGGCCAGTTATAGGTTAGTAGCCTAATTAAAAATCCATGAACATGCAAATGTGTGTGGAATTAATGAAATATTAAGCTAAAATCTGAGCGTTCTGCTGACAAAAACAGTTTGGGAACCTCTGATCTAATTGAAGCCGAGAAAAGGAGCGAGTTACAAAAGAACAAGCGCTCAGAGTTGTGTGTTGCTTGTAGACTGAGAGAGAAAAGCCTGTCGATCGCCCCCTGGAGGAGAAAGACAGAATGACGAGGCTGAGCTGTCCTTTACCACACCGAAAGCAGACAGAAGCCAGAGAGAAAGCAACATGAAAGACAAATAAATGAAGCAATTGAACTGAAAAGGATAAAGGAAGAACCGTGGGAGCCGAGTCATGAAGTGTATTAGTGAATTGATAAAGCAAAAGCTTACAGCACCTGGTATTCCCAGGCGGTCTCCCATCCAAGTACTAACCAGGCCCGACCCTGCTTAGCTTCCGAGATCGGACGAGATCGGGCGTGTTCAGGGTGGTATGGCCGTAGGCGAGAGTCTCAGCCGATAGAGGGATATTTAAAGAAGGGACACGAGGCTCGGCCCGCATTCACACACACTGCAGCTGCAAGACAAACAGCATCCACAAAGCGTTTTCACGTCTTTATACAGCTGCTCAAAATATTCATTCATAAGACCTCTACACGCATTAAATTAATAATAAATTAAATATTTTTGGGATTTTCTAGACTATTTTAAGATGTAGAGTGAGCAGGATATTAAAATGTAGCACATGGATTTATGTATATAAGCATGTATTTTTGATACTAAGCAGAAGCCTCCCCAGCTCTAAAGCGCCCCACAAATTCTCATATGTAAATCTGTGGTGAAAAACAGAACTTCAGAGCTCTAATCAACCTTAGTTCATTTTTAATGTTAGGCATGCAGAGACATCAAGAATCAACATATGAATCCCAACAATGGTGACAATCAAGAAAACTTTTTTGTGACTTTATTAGCTTGTTTTGTGACATTCAGGGGCGGTTTCCCGGACAGGGTTTAAATTAAGACAGGAGTAGGCCTAGGCCTTGATCTAGAATAGTTAATAGTGACTTAAAAAATGGCTTTCTGTAGCACAGATTAAGTACAGATTAGTTACACTTGGACTATGGAGTCCTGAACTAAAATAAACCAGATTAATTTAAAACCAACAGTACTAATCTGAATTAGCATGACAGAGGTTGCCTATAAAACATGGAATGAACCAAGAAAAGCTAAAAATTGCATGGAACTGAGAAGCAAATACAAGGAAAACAATCAGCAAAAGAAAAACTTTAGTTCAAGAGTCAAGAGACTAACTAAACCATGATACTGGTTCCCTGGCACATGATCACCATAATGCTGACGTCAAACTTTATTATTTTCAATAAAACATCAACATCTAAACCTCTGTTAATTCTCAATAAAAACCTTAGTACGAGAGAAATAAAGTCTGGATTGTAATAAGTGAAAATGCTGAGATCTTGAGAGATCTGTTACCAACACTGAGAATAAGTACCAACACTAAAACCTATTCAGACCCAGTGCAGGGCCAGTTATAGGTTAGTAGCCTAATTAAAAATCCATGAACAGGCAAATGTGTGTGGAATTATTGAAATATTAAGCTAAAATCTGAGCGTTGGGCTGACAAAAACAGTGTGGGAACCTCTGGTCTAATTGAAGCTGAGGAAAGGAGCGAGTTACAAAAGAACAAGCGCTCAAGAGTTGTGTGTTGCTTGTAGACTGAGAGAGAAAAGCCTGTCGATCGCCCCCTGGAGGAGAAAGACAGAATGACGAGGCTGAGCTGTCCTTTACCACACCGAAAGCAGACAGAAGCCAGAGAGAAAGCAACATGAAAGACAAATAAATGAAGCAATTGATGTTAAAAGGATAACGGAAGAACCGTGGGAGCCGAGCCATGAAGTGTATTAGTGAATTGATAAAGCAAAAGCTTACAGCACCTGGTATTCCCAGGCGGTCTCCCATCCAAGTACTAACCAGGCCCGACCCTGCTTAGCTTCCGAGATCGGACGAGATCGGGCGTGTTCAGGGTGGTATGGCCGTAAGCGAGAGTCTCAGCCGATAGAGGGATATTTAAAGAAGGGACATGAGTCTCGGCCCGCATTCACACACACTGCAGCTGCAAGACAAACAGCATCCACAAAGCGTTTTCACGTCTTTATACAGCTGCTCAAAACATTCATTCATAAGACCTCTATACGCATTAAATTAATAATAAATTAAATATTTTTGGGATTTTCTAGACTATTTTAAGACGTAAAGTGAGCAGGATATTAAAATGTAGCACATGGATTTATGTATATTAGCATGTATTTTTGATACTAAGCAGAAGCCTCCCCAGCTCTACAGCGCCCCACAAATTCTCATATGTAAATCTGTGGTGAAAAACAGAACTGCAGAGCTCTAATCAACCTTAGTTCATTTTTAATGTTAGGCATGCAGAGACATCAAGAATCAACATATGAATCCCAACAATGGTGACAATCAAGAAAACTTTTTTGTGACTTTATTAGCTTGTTTTGTTACATTCAGGGGCGGTTTCCCGGACAGGGTTTAAATTAAGACAGGAGTAGGCCTAGGCCTTAACCTAGAATAGTTAAAAGTGACTTACAAAATGGCTTTCTGTAGCACAGATTAAGTACAGATTAGTTACACCTGGACTATGGAGTCCTGAACTAAAATAAACCAGATTAATTTAAAACCAACTGTACTAATCTGAATTAGCATGACAGACGTTGCCTATAAAACATGGAATGAACTAAGAAAAGCTAAAAATTGTATGGAACTGAGAAGCAAATACAAGGAAAACAATGGCATCAGAAAAATACTGCAATCAAAAAACTTTACAAAACAAGAGAAAATTATTTTTAAGCAAGCTAAATAAACTGCACACATCAGGTATGGAATAAAAGAAAAGAAATGTAAATACATTTTTTACAAACATTTTTGATCATATTTACCAGGGGTGCCATCGATATATATATACACTCACCTAAAGGATTATTAGGAACACCTGTTCAATTTCTCATTAATGCAATTATCTAATCAACCAATCACATGGCAGTTGCTTCAATGCATTTAGGGGTGTGGTCCTGGTCAAGACAATCCCCTGAACTCCAAACTGAATGTCAGAATGGGAAAGAAAGGTGATTTAAGCAATTTTGAGCGTGGCATGGTTGTTGGTGCCAGACGGGCCGGTCTGAGTATTTCACAATCTGCTCAGTTACTGGGATTTTCACGCACAACCATTTCTAGGGTTTACAAAGAATGGTGTGAAAAGGGAAAAACATCCAGTATGCGGCAGTCCTGTGGGCGAAAATGCCTTGTTGATGCTAGAGGTCAGAGGAGAATGGGCCGACTGATTCAAGCTGATAGAAGAGCAACTTTGACTGAAATAACCACTCGTTACAACCGAGGTATGCAGCAAAGCATTTGTGAAGCCACAACACGCACAACCTTGAGGTGGATGGGCTATAACAGCAGAAGACCCCACCAGGTACCACTCATCTCCACTACAAATAGGAAAAAGAGGCTACAATTTGCAAGAGCTCACCAAAATTGGACAGTTGAAGACTGGAAAAATGTTACCTGGTCTGATGAGTCTCGATTTCTGTTGAGACATTCAGATGGTAGAGTCAGAATTTGGCGTAAACAGAATGAGAACATGGATCCATCATGCCTTGTTACCACTGTGCAGGCTGGTGGTGTAATGGTGTGGGGGATTTTTTTTTGGCACACTTTAGGCCCCTTAGTGCCAGTTGGGCATCGTTTAACTGCCACGGCCTACCTGAGCATTGTTTCTGACCATGTCCATCACTTTATGACCACCATGTACCCATCCTCTGATGGCTATTTCCAGCAGGATAATGCACCATGTCACAAAGCTTGAATCATTTCAAATTGGTTTCTTGAACACGACAATGAGTTCACTGTACTAAAATGGCCCCCACAGTCACCAGATTTCAACCCAGTAGAGCATCTTTGGGATGTGGTGGAACGGGAGCTTCGTGCCCTGGATGTGCATCCCACAAATCTCCATCAACTGCAAGATGCTATACTATCAATATGGGCCAACATTTCTAAAGAATGCTTTCAGCACCTTGTTGAATCAATGCCACGTAGAATTAAGGCAGTTCTGAAAGCGAAAGGGGGTCACACACAGTATTAGTATGGTGTTCCTAATAATCCTTTAGGTGAGTGTATATATATATTAGTAATACATGTGTCTTCTTTGAAACACAATGTTAATCTGAAGTTAAACCTGCCTCCTGGTAGGTTTAATTTAAGCCTCAATTTAGTCCTGGGGTAACTCTAATCTTCCTCCAGGAAATCAGTTTATTAAACTCTGGACTAAACTAAATCTAGGACTATTTAAAGCCATGACAGAGAAAGCAGATTTCTGTTAATCTGGTTTAAAGAGCCATTTAAGTCTAGGACTAGGTTTAATCTCTGTCAGGGAAACCGCCCCTCAGAGTTGATCTGATTTTTTTTTTTAATTGTCACCATTGTTGAGATTCATTTGCTGATTCTTGATGTCTGTGTCAGTATACATGTCCTTATCAAAATGTTTTATGCATAATGATTTCATATAATCTTTCAGAGTATAACAGCAGAACAGATGTTTCTGCAGGAGAATTGGCATAAAAAATAAACAATTTAGTATTAAACAACTTAATCAGAGATTAGACTCTGGTATCAATGAATTGCTATAATAAACATATATCGGAAACATACAGTTAAATCAGCAAAAGAAAAACTTTAGTTAAAGTGTCAAGAGTCAAGAGACTAACTAAACCATGATACTGGTTCCCTGGCACATGATCACCATAATGATGACCTCAAACTTTATTATTTTCAATAAAACATCAACATCTAAACCTCTGTTAATTCTCAATAAAAACCTTAGTACGAGAGAAATAAAGTCTGGATTGTAATAAGTGAAAATGCTGAGATCTTGAGAGATCTGTTACCAACACTGAGAATAAGTACCAACACTAAAACCTATTCAGACCCAGTGCAGGGCCAGTTATAGGTTAGTAGCCTAATTAAAAATCCATGAACATGCAAATGTGTGTGGAATTAATGAAATATTAAGCTAAAATCTGAGCGTTCTGCTGACAAAAACAGTTTGGGAACCTCTGATCTAATTGAAGCCGAGAAAAGGAGCGAGTTACAAAAGAACAAGCGCTCAGAGTTGTGTGTTGCTTGTAGACTGAGAGAGAAAAGCCTGTCGATCGCCCCCTGGAGGAGAAAGACAGAATGACGAGGCTGAGCTGTCCTTTACCACACCGAAAGCAGACAGAAGCCAGAGAGAAAGCAACATGAAAGACAAATAAATGAAGCAATTGAACTGAAAAGGATAAAGGAAGAACCGTGGGAGCCGAGTCATGAAGTGTATTAGTGAATTGATAAAGCAAAAGCTTACAGCACCTGGTATTCCCAGGCGGTCTCCCATCCAAGTACTAACCAGGCCCGACCCTGCTTAGCTTCCGAGATCGGACGAGATCGGGCGTGTTCAGGGTGGTATGGCCGTAGGCGAGAGTCTCAGCCGATAGAGGGATATTTAAAGAAGGGACACGAGGCTCGGCCCGCATTCACACACACTGCAGCTGCAAGACAAACAGCATCCACAAAGCGTTTTCACGTCTTTATACAGCTGCTCAAAATATTCATTCATAAGACCTCTACACGCATTAAATTAATAATAAATTAAATATTTTTGGGATTTTCTAGACTATTTTAAGATGTAGAGTGAGCAGGATATTAAAATGTAGCACATGGATTTATGTATATAAGCATGTATTTTTGATACTAAGCAGAAGCCTCCCCAGCTCTAAAGCACCCCACAAATTCTCATATGTAAATCTGTGGTGAAAAACAGAACTTCAGAGCTCTAATCAACCTTAGTTCATTTTTAATGTTAGGCATGCAGAGACATCAAGAATCAACATATGAATCCCAACAATGGTGACAATCAAGAAAACTTTTTTGTGACTTTATTAGCTTGTTTTGTGACATTCAGGGGCGGTTTCCCGGACAGGGTTTAAATTAAGACAGGAGTAGGCCTAGGCCTTGATCTAGAATAGTTAATAGTGACTTAAAAAATGGCTTTCTGTAGCACAGATTAAGTACAGATTAGTTACACTTGGACTATGGAGTCCTGAACTAAAATAAACCAGATTAATTTAAAACCAACAGTACTAATCTGAATTAGCATGACAGAGGTTGCCTATAAAACATGGAATGAACCAAGAAAAGCTAAAAATTGCATGGAACTGAGAAGCAAATACAAGGAAAACAATCAGCAAAAGAAAAACTTTAGTTCAAGAGTCAAGAGACTAACTAAACCATGATACTGGTTCCCTGGCACATGATCACCATAATGCTGACGTCAAACTTTATTATTTTCAATAAAACATCAACATCTAAACCTCTGTTAATTCTCAATAAAAACCTTAGTACGAGAGAAATAAAGTCTGGATTGTAATAAGTGAAAATGCTGAGATCTTGAGAGATCTGTTACCAACACTGAGAATAAGTACCAACACTAAAACCTATTCAGACCCAGTGCAGGGCCAGTTATAGGTTAGTAGCCTAATTAAAAATCCATGAACAGGCAAATGTGTGTGGAATTATTGAAATATTAAGCTAAAATCTGAGCGTTGGGCTGACAAAAACAGTGTGGGAACCTCTGGTCTAATTGAAGCTGAGGAAAGGAGCGAGTTACAAAAGAACAAGCGCTCAAGAGTTGTGTGTTGCTTGTAGACTGAGAGAGAAAAGCCTGTCGATCGCCCCCTGGAGGAGAAAGACAGAATGACGAGGCTGAGCTGTCCTTTACCACACCGAAAGCAGACAGAAGCCAGAGAGAAAGCAACATGAAAGACAAATAAATGAAGCAATTGATGTTAAAAGGATAACGGAAGAACCGTGGGAGCCGAGCCATGAAGTGTATTAGTGAATTGATAAAGCAAAAGCTTACAGCACCTGGTATTCCCAGGCGGTCTCCCATCCAAGTACTAACCAGGCCCGACCCTGCTTAGCTTCCGAGATCGGACGAGATCGGGCGTGTTCAGGGTGGTATGGCCGTAAGCGAGAGTCTCAGCCGATAGAGGGATATTTAAAGAAGGGACATGAGTCTCGGCCCGCATTCACACACACTGCAGCTGCAAGACAAACAGCATCCACAAAGCGTTTTCACGTCTTTATACAGCTGCTCAAAACATTCATTCATAAGACCTCTATACGCATTAAATTAATAATAAATTAAATATTTTTGGGATTTTCTAGACTATTTTAAGACGTAAAGTGAGCAGGATATTAAAATGTAGCACATGGATTTATGTATATTAGCATGTATTTTTGATACTAAGCAGAAGCCTCCCCAGCTCTACAGCGCCCCACAAATTCTCATATGTAAATCTGTGGTGAAAAACAGAACTGCAGAGCTCTAATCAACCTTAGTTCATTTTTAATGTTAGGCATGCAGAGACATCAAGAATCAACATATGAATCCCAACAATGGTGACAATCAAGAAAACTTTTTTGTGACTTTATTAGCTTGTTTTGTTACATTCAGGGGCGGTTTCCCGGACAGGGTTTAAATTAAGACAGGAGTAGGCCTAGGCCTTAACCTAGAATAGTTAAAAGTGACTTACAAAATGGCTTTCTGTAGCACAGATTAAGTACAGATTAGTTACACCTGGACTATGGAGTCCTGAACTAAAATAAACCAGATTAATTTAAAACCAACTGTACTAATCTGAATTAGCATGACAGACGTTGCCTATAAAACATGGAATGAACTAAGAAAAGCTAAAAATTGTA
This sequence comes from Gila orcuttii, assembly GCA_026230005.1. Lineage (NCBI taxonomy): Eukaryota > Metazoa > Chordata > Actinopteri > Cypriniformes > Leuciscidae > Gila > Gila orcuttii. The sequence continues at coordinate 41,863,613 of JAPDVR010000008.1, read as the reverse complement.
TGGAACTGAGAAGCAAATACAAGGAAAACAATGGCATCAGAAAAATACTGCAATCAAAAAACTTTACAAAACAAGAGAAAATTATTTTTAAGCAAGCTAAATAAACTGCACACATCAGGTATGGAATAAAAGAAAAGAAATGTAAATACATTTTTTACAAACATTTTTGATCATATTTACCAGGGGTGCCATCGATATATATATACACTCACCTAAAGGATTATTAGGAACACCTGTTCAATTTCTCATTAATGCAATTATCTAATCAACCAATCACATGGCAGTTGCTTCAATGCATTTAGGGGTGTGGTCCTGGTCAAGACAATCCCCTGAACTCCAAACTGAATGTCAGAATGGGAAAGAAAGGTGATTTAAGCAATTTTGAGCGTGGCATGGTTGTTGGTGCCAGACGGGCCGGTCTGAGTATTTCACAATCTGCTCAGTTACTGGGATTTTCACGCACAACCATTTCTAGGGTTTACAAAGAATGGTGTGAAAAGGGAAAAACATCCAGTATGCGGCAGTCCTGTGGGCGAAAATGCCTTGTTGATGCTAGAGGTCAGAGGAGAATGGGCCGACTGATTCAAGCTGATAGAAGAGCAACTTTGACTGAAATAACCACTCGTTACAACCGAGGTATGCAGCAAAGCATTTGTGAAGCCACAACACGCACAACCTTGAGGTGGATGGGCTATAACAGCAGAAGACCCCACCAGGTACCACTCATCTCCACTACAAATAGGAAAAAGAGGCTACAATTTGCAAGAGCTCACCAAAATTGGACAGTTGAAGACTGGAAAAATGTTACCTGGTCTGATGAGTCTCGATTTCTGTTGAGACATTCAGATGGTAGAGTCAGAATTTGGCGTAAACAGAATGAGAACATGGATCCATCATGCCTTGTTACCACTGTGCAGGCTGGTGGTGTAATGGTGTGGGGGATTTTTTTTTGGCACACTTTAGGCCCCTTAGTGCCAGTTGGGCATCGTTTAACTGCCACGGCCTACCTGAGCATTGTTTCTGACCATGTCCATCACTTTATGACCACCATGTACCCATCCTCTGATGGCTATTTCCAGCAGGATAATGCACCATGTCACAAAGCTTGAATCATTTCAAATTGGTTTCTTGAACACGACAATGAGTTCACTGTACTAAAATGGCCCCCACAGTCACCAGATTTCAACCCAGTAGAGCATCTTTGGGATGTGGTGGAACGGGAGCTTCGTGCCCTGGATGTGCATCCCACAAATCTCCATCAACTGCAAGATGCTATACTATCAATATGGGCCAACATTTCTAAAGAATGCTTTCAGCACCTTGTTGAATCAATGCCACGTAGAATTAAGGCAGTTCTGAAAGCGAAAGGGGGTCACACACAGTATTAGTATGGTGTTCCTAATAATCCTTTAGGTGAGTGTATATATATATTAGTAATACATGTGTCTTCTTTGAAACACAATGTTAATCTGAAGTTAAACCTGCCTCCTGGTAGGTTTAATTTAAGCCTCAATTTAGTCCTGGGGTAACTCTAATCTTCCTCCAGGAAATCAGTTTATTAAACTCTGGACTAAACTAAATCTAGGACTATTTAAAGCCATGACAGAGAAAGCAGATTTCTGTTAATCTGGTTTAAAGAGCCATTTAAGTCTAGGACTAGGTTTAATCTCTGTCAGGGAAACCGCCCCTCAGAGTTGATCTGATTTTTTTTTTTAATTGTCACCATTGTTGAGATTCATTTGCTGATTCTTGATGTCTGTGTCAGTATACATGTCCTTATCAAAATGTTTTATGCATAATGATTTCATATAATCTTTCAGAGTATAACAGCAGAACAGATGTTTCTGCAGGAGAATTGGCATAAAAAATAAACAATTTAGTATTAAACAACTTAATCAGAGATTAGACTCTGGTATCAATGAATTGCTATAATAAACATATATCGGAAACATACAGTTAAATCAGCAAAAGAAAAACTTTAGTTAAAGTGTCAAGAGTCAAGAGACTAACTAAACCATGATACTGGTTCCCTGGCACATGATCACCATAATGATGACCTCAAACTTTATTATTTTCAATAAAACATCAACATCTAAACCTCTGTTAATTCTCAATAAAAACCTTAGTACGAGAGAAATAAAGTCTGGATTGTAATAAGTGAAAATGCTGAGATCTTGAGAGATCTGTTACCAACACTGAGAATAAGTACCAACACTAAAACCTATTCAGACCCAGTGCAGGGCCAGTTATAGGTTAGTAGCCTAATTAAAAATCCATGAACATGCAAATGTGTGTGGAATTAATGAAATATTAAGCTAAAATCTGAGCGTTCTGCTGACAAAAACAGTTTGGGAACCTCTGATCTAATTGAAGCCGAGAAAAGGAGCGAGTTACAAAAGAACAAGCGCTCAGAGTTGTGTGTTGCTTGTAGACTGAGAGAGAAAAGCCTGTCGATCGCCCCCTGGAGGAGAAAGACAGAATGACGAGGCTGAGCTGTCCTTTACCACACCGAAAGCAGACAGAAGCCAGAGAGAAAGCAACATGAAAGACAAATAAATGAAGCAATTGAACTGAAAAGGATAAAGGAAGAACCGTGGGAGCCGAGTCATGAAGTGTATTAGTGAATTGATAAAGCAAAAGCTTACAGCACCTGGTATTCCCAGGCGGTCTCCCATCCAAGTACTAACCAGGCCCGACCCTGCTTAGCTTCCGAGATCGGACGAGATCGGGCGTGTTCAGGGTGGTATGGCCGTAGGCGAGAGTCTCAGCCGATAGAGGGATATTTAAAGAAGGGACACGAGGCTCGGCCCGCATTCACACACACTGCAGCTGCAAGACAAACAGCATCCACAAAGCGTTTTCACGTCTTTATACAGCTGCTCAAAATATTCATTCATAAGACCTCTACACGCATTAAATTAATAATAAATTAAATATTTTTGGGATTTTCTAGACTATTTTAAGATGTAGAGTGAGCAGGATATTAAAATGTAGCACATGGATTTATGTATATAAGCATGTATTTTTGATACTAAGCAGAAGCCTCCCCAGCTCTAAAGCACCCCACAAATTCTCATATGTAAATCTGTGGTGAAAAACAGAACTTCAGAGCTCTAATCAACCTTAGTTCATTTTTAATGTTAGGCATGCAGAGACATCAAGAATCAACATATGAATCCCAACAATGGTGACAATCAAGAAAACTTTTTTGTGACTTTATTAGCTTGTTTTGTGACATTCAGGGGCGGTTTCCCGGACAGGGTTTAAATTAAGACAGGAGTAGGCCTAGGCCTTGATCTAGAATAGTTAATAGTGACTTAAAAAATGGCTTTCTGTAGCACAGATTAAGTACAGATTAGTTACACTTGGACTATGGAGTCCTGAACTAAAATAAACCAGATTAATTTAAAACCAACAGTACTAATCTGAATTAGCATGACAGAGGTTGCCTATAAAACATGGAATGAACCAAGAAAAGCTAAAAATTGCATGGAACTGAGAAGCAAATACAAGGAAAACAATCAGCAAAAGAAAAACTTTAGTTCAAGAGTCAAGAGACTAACTAAACCATGATACTGGTTCCCTGGCACATGATCACCATAATGCTGACGTCAAACTTTATTATTTTCAATAAAACATCAACATCTAAACCTCTGTTAATTCTCAATAAAAACCTTAGTACGAGAGAAATAAAGTCTGGATTGTAATAAGTGAAAATGCTGAGATCTTGAGAGATCTGTTACCAACACTGAGAATAAGTACCAACACTAAAACCTATTCAGACCCAGTGCAGGGCCAGTTATAGGTTAGTAGCCTAATTAAAAATCCATGAACAGGCAAATGTGTGTGGAATTATTGAAATATTAAGCTAAAATCTGAGCGTTGGGCTGACAAAAACAGTGTGGGAACCTCTGGTCTAATTGAAGCTGAGGAAAGGAGCGAGTTACAAAAGAACAAGCGCTCAAGAGTTGTGTGTTGCTTGTAGACTGAGAGAGAAAAGCCTGTCGATCGCCCCCTGGAGGAGAAAGACAGAATGACGAGGCTGAGCTGTCCTTTACCACACCGAAAGCAGACAGAAGCCAGAGAGAAAGCAACATGAAAGACAAATAAATGAAGCAATTGATGTTAAAAGGATAACGGAAGAACCGTGGGAGCCGAGCCATGAAGTGTATTAGTGAATTGATAAAGCAAAAGCTTACAGCACCTGGTATTCCCAGGCGGTCTCCCATCCAAGTACTAACCAGGCCCGACCCTGCTTAGCTTCCGAGATCGGACGAGATCGGGCGTGTTCAGGGTGGTATGGCCGTAAGCGAGAGTCTCAGCCGATAGAGGGATATTTAAAGAAGGGACATGAGTCTCGGCCCGCATTCACACACACTGCAGCTGCAAGACAAACAGCATCCACAAAGCGTTTTCACGTCTTTATACAGCTGCTCAAAACATTCATTCATAAGACCTCTATACGCATTAAATTAATAATAAATTAAATATTTTTGGGATTTTCTAGACTATTTTAAGACGTAAAGTGAGCAGGATATTAAAATGTAGCACATGGATTTATGTATATTAGCATGTATTTTTGATACTAAGCAGAAGCCTCCCCAGCTCTACAGCGCCCCACAAATTCTCATATGTAAATCTGTGGTGAAAAACAGAACTGCAGAGCTCTAATCAACCTTAGTTCATTTTTAATGTTAGGCATGCAGAGACATCAAGAATCAACATATGAATCCCAACAATGGTGACAATCAAGAAAACTTTTTTGTGACTTTATTAGCTTGTTTTGTTACATTCAGGGGCGGTTTCCCGGACAGGGTTTAAATTAAGACAGGAGTAGGCCTAGGCCTTAACCTAGAATAGTTAAAAGTGACTTACAAAATGGCTTTCTGTAGCACAGATTAAGTACAGATTAGTTACACCTGGACTATGGAGTCCTGAACTAAAATAAACCAGATTAATTTAAAACCAACTGTACTAATCTGAATTAGCATGACAGACGTTGCCTATAAAACATGGAATGAACCAAGAAAAGCTAAAAATTGTATGGAACTGAGAAGCAAATACAAGGAAAACAATGGCATCAGAAAAATACTGCAATCAAAAAACTTTACAAAACAAGAGAAAATTATTTTTAAGCAAGCTAAATAAACTGCACACATCAGGTATGGAATAAAAGAAAAGAAATGTAAATACATTTTTTACAAACATTTTTGATCATATTTACCAGGGGTGCCATCGATATATATATACACTCACCTAAAGGATTATTAGGAACACCTGTTCAATTTCTCATTAATGCAATTATCTAATCAACCAATCACATGGCAGTTGCTTCAATGCATTTAGGGGTGTGGTCCTGGTCAAGACAATCCCCTGAACTCCAAACTGAATGTCAGAATGGGAAAGAAAGGTGATTTAAGCAATTTTGAGCGTGGCATGGTTGTTGGTGCCAGATGGGCCGGTCTGAGTATTTCACAATCTGCTCAGTTACTGGGATTTTCATGCACAACCATTTCTAGGGTTTACAAAGAATGGTGTGAAAAGGGAAAAACATCCAGTATGCGGCAGTCCTGTGGGCGAAAATGCCTTGTTGATGCTAGAGGTCAGAGGAGAATGGGCCGACTGATTCAAGCTGATAGAAGAGCAACTTTGACTGAAATAACCACTCGTTACAACCGAGGTATGCAGCAAAGCATTTGTGAAGCCACAACACGCACAACCTTGAGGTGGATGGGCTATAACAGCAGAAGACCCCACCAGGTACCACTCATCTCCACTACAAATAGGAAAAAGAGGCTACAATTTGCAAGAGCTCACCAAAATTGGACAGTTGAAGACTGGAAAAATGTTACCTGGTCTGATGAGTCTCGATTTCTGTTGAGACATTCAGATGGTAGAGTCAGAATTTGGCGTAAACAGAATGAGAACATGGATCCATCATGCCTTGTTACCACTGTGCAGGCTGGTGGTGGTGGTGTAATGGTGTGGGGGATTTTTTTTTGGCACACTTTAGGCCCCTTAGTGCCAGTTGGGCATCGTTTAACTGCCACGGCCTACCTGAGCATTGTTTCTGACCATGTCCATCACTTTATGACCACCATGTACCCATCCTCTGATGGCTATTTCCAGCAGGATAATGCACCATGTCACAAAGCTTGAATCATTTCAAATTGGTTTCTTGAACACGACAATGAGTTCACTGTACTAAAATGGCCCCCACAGTCACCAGATTTCAACCCAGTAGAGCATCTTTGGGATGTGGTGGAACGGGAGCTTCGTGCCCTGGATGTGCATCCCACAAATCTCCATCAACTGCAAGATGCTATACTATCAATATGGGCCAACATTTCTAAAGAATGCTTTCAGCACCTTGTTGAATCAATGCCACGTAGAATTAAGGCAGTTCTGAAAGCGAAAGGGGGTCACACACAGTATTAGTATGGTGTTCCTAATAATCCTTTAGGTGAGTGTATATATATATATATATATATATATATATATATAATATATATATGTATATATATATATATATTAGTAATACATGTGTCTTCTTTGAAACACAATGTTAATCTGAAGTTAAACCTGCCTCCTGGTAGGTTTAATTTAAGCCTCAATTTAGTCCTGGGGTAACTCTAATCTTCCTCCAGGAAATCAGTTTATTAAACTCTGGACTAAACTAAATCTAGGACTATTTAAAGCCATGACAGAGAAAGCAGATTTCTGTTAATCTGGTTTAAAGAGCCATTTAAGTCTAGGACTAGGTTTAATCTCTGTCAGGGAAACCGCCCCTCAGAGTTGATCTGATTTTTTTTTTTAATTGTCACCATTGTTGAGATTCATTTGCTGATTCTTGATGTCTGTGTCAGTATACATGTCCTTATCAAAATGTTTTATGCATAATGATTTCATATAATCTTTCAGAGTATAACAGCAGAACAGATGTTTCTGCAGGAGAATTGGCATAAAAAATAAACAATTTAGTATTAAACAACTTAATCAGAGATTAGACTCTGGTATCAATGAATTGCTATAATAAACATATATCGGAAACATACAGTTAAATCAGCAAAAGAAAAACTTTAGTTAAAGTGTCAAGAGTCAAGAGACTAACTAAACCATGATACTGGTTCCCTGGCACATGATCACCATAATGATGACCTCAAACTTTATTATTTTCAATAAAACATCAACATCTAAACCTCTGTTAATTCTCAATAAAAACCTTAGTACGAGAGAAATAAAGTCTGGATTGTAATAAGTGAAAATGCTGAGATCTTGAGAGATCTGTTACCAACACTGAGAATAAGTACCAACACTAAAACCTATTCAGACCCAGTGCAGGGCCAGTTATAGGTTAGTAGCCTAATTAAAAATCCATGAACATGCAAATGTGTGTGGAATTAATGAAATATTAAGCTAAAATCTGAGCGTTCTGCTGACAAAAACAGTTTGGGAACCTCTGATCTAATTGAAGCCGAGAAAAGGAGCGAGTTACAAAAGAACAAGCGCTCAGAGTTGTGTGTTGCTTGTAGACTGAGAGAGAAAAGCCTGTCGATCGCCCCCTGGAGGAGAAAGACAGAATGACGAGGCTGAGCTGTCCTTTACCACACCGAAAGCAGACAGAAGCCAGAGAGAAAGCAACATGAAAGACAAATAAATGAAGCAATTGAACTGAAAAGGATAAAGGAAGAACCGTGGGAGCCGAGTCATGAAGTGTATTAGTGAATTGATAAAGCAAAAGCTTACAGCACCTGGTATTCCCAGGCGGTCTCCCATCCAAGTACTAACCAGGCCCGACCCTGCTTAGCTTCCGAGATCGGACGAGATCGGGCGTGTTCAGGGTGGTATGGCCGTAGGCGAGAGTCTCAGCCGATAGAGGGATATTTAAAGAAGGGACACGAGGCTCGGCCCGCATTCACACACACTGCAGCTGCAAGACAAACAGCATCCACAAAGCGTTTTCACGTCTTTATACAGCTGCTCAAAATATTCATTCATAAGACCTCTACACGCATTAAATTAATAATAAATTAAATATTTTTGGGATTTTCTAGACTATTTTAAGATGTAGAGTGAGCAGGATATTAAAATGTAGCACATGGATTTATGTATATAAGCATGTACTTTTGATACTAAGCAGAAGCCTCCCCAGCTCTAAAGCACCCCACAAATTCTCATATGTAAATCTGTGGTGAAAAACAGAACTTCAGAGCTCTAATCAACCTTAGTTCATTTTTAATGTTAGGCATGCAGAGACATCAAGAATCAACATATGAATCCCAACAATGGTGACAATCAAGAAAACTTTTTTGTGACTTTATTAGCTTGTTTTGTGACATTCAGGGGCGGTTTCCCGGACAGGGTTTAAATTAAGACAGGAGTAGGCCTAGGCCTTGATCTAGAATAGTTAATAGTGACTTAAAAAATGGCTTTCTGTAGCACAGATTAAGTACAGATTAGTTACACTTGGACTATGGAGTCCTGAACTAAAATAAACCAGATTAATTTAAAACCAACAGTACTAATCTGAATTAGCATGACAGAGGTTGCCTATAAAACATGGAATGAACCAAGAAAAGCTAAAAATTGCATGGAACTGAGAAGCAAATACAAGGAAAACAATCAGCAAAAGAAAAACTTTAGTTCAAGAGTCAAGAGACTAACTAAACCATGATACTGGTTCCCTGGCACATGATCACCATAATGCTGACGTCAAACTTTATTATTTTCAATAAAACATCAACATCTAAACCTCTGTTAATTCTCAATAAAAACCTTAGTACGAGAGAAATAAAGTCTGGATTGTAATAAGTGAAAATGCTGAGATCTTGAGAGATCTGTTACCAACACTGAGAATAAGTACCAACACTAAAACCTATTCAGACCCAGTGCAGGGCCAGTTATAGGTTAGTAGCCTAATTAAAAATCCATGAACAGGCAAATGTGTGTGGAATTATTGAAATATTAAGCTAAAATCTGAGCGTTGGGCTGACAAAAACAGTGTGGGAACCTCTGGTCTAATTGAAGCTGAGGAAAGGAGCGAGTTACAAAAGAACAAGCGCTCAAGAGTTGTGTGTTGCTTGTAGACTGAAAGAGAAAAGCCTGTCGATCGCCCCCTGGAGGAGAAAGACAGAATGACGAGGCTGAGCTGTCCTTTACCACACCGAAAGCAGACAGAAGCCAGAGAGAAAGCAACATGAAAGACAAATAAATGAAGCAATTGATGTTAAAAGGATAACGGAAGAACCGTGGGAGCCGAGCCATGAAGTGTATTAGTGAATTGATAAAGCAAAAGCTTACAGCACCTGGTATTCCCAGGCGGTCTCCCATCCAAGTACTAACCAGGCCCGACCCTGCTTAGCTTCCGAGATCGGACGAGATCGGGCGTGTTCAGGGTGGTATGGCCGTAAGCGAGAGTCTCAGCCGATAGAGGGATATTTAAAGAAGGGACATGAGTCTCGGCCCGCATTCACACACACTGCAGCTGCAAGACAAACAGCATCCACAAAGCGTTTTCACGTCTTTATACAGCTGCTCAAAACATTCATTCATAAGACCTCTATACGCATTAAATTAATAATAAATTAAATATTTTTGGGATTTTCTAGACTATTTTAAGACGTAAAGTGAGCAGGATATTAAAATGTAGCACATGGATGTATGTATATTAGCATGTATTTTTGATACTAAGCAGAAGCCTCCCCAGCTCTACAGCGCCCCACAAATTCTCATATGTAAATCTGTGGTGAAAAACAGAACTGCAGAGCTCTAATCAACCTTAGTTCATTTTTAATGTTAGGCATGCAGAGACATCAAGAATCAACATATGAATCCCAACAATGGTGACAATCAAGAAAACTTTTTTGTGACTTTATTAGCTTGTTTTGTTACATTCAGGGGCGGTTTCCCGGACAGGGTTTAAATTAAGACAGGAGTAGGCCTAGGCCTTAACCTAGAATAGTTAAAAGTGACTTACAAAATGGCTTTCTGTAGCACAGATTAAGTACAGATTAGTTACACCTGGACTATGGAGTCCTGAACTAAAATAAACCAGATTAATTTAAAACCAACTGTACTAATCTGAATTAGCATGACAGACGTTGCCTATAAAACATGGAATGAACCAAGAAAAGCTAAAAATTGTATGGAACTGAGAAGCAAATACAAGGAAAACAATGGCATCAGAAAAATACTGCAATCAAAAAACTTTACAAAACAAGAGAAAATTATTTTTAAGCAAGCTAAATAAACTGCACACATCAGGTATGGAATAAAAGAAAAGAAATGTAAATACATTTTTTACAAACATTTTTGATCATATTTACCAGGGGTGCCATCGATATATATATACACTCACCTAAAGGATTATTAGGAACACCTGTTCAATTTCTCATTAATGCAATTATCTAATCAACCAATCACATGGCAGTTGCTTCAATGCATTTAGGGGTGTGGTCCTGGTCAAGACAATCCCCTGAACTCCAAACTGAATGTCAGAATGGGAAAGAAAGGTGATTTAAGCAATTTTGAGCGTGGCATGGTTGTTGGTGCCAGACGGGCCGGTCTGAGTATTTCACAATCTGCTCAGTTACTGGGATTTTCACGCACAACCATTTCTAGGGTTTACAAAGAATGGTGTGAAAAGGGAAAAACATCCAGTATGCGGCAGTCCTGTGGGCGAAAATGCCTTGTTGATGCTAGAGGTCAGAGGAGAATGGGCCGACTGATTCAAGCTGATAGAAGAGCAACTTTGACTGAAATAACCACTCGTTACAACCGAGGTATGCAGCAAAGCATTTGTGAAGCCACAACACGCACAACCTTGAGGTGGATGGGCTATAACAGCAGAAGACCCCACCAGGTACCACTCATCTCCACTACAAATAGGAAAAAGAGGCTACAATTTGCAAGAGCTCACCAAAATTGGACAGTTGAAGACTGGAAAAATGTTACCTGGTCTGATGAGTCTCGATTTCTGTTGAGACATTCAGATGGTAGAGTCAGAATTTGGCGTAAACAGAATGAGAACATGGATCCATCATGCCTTGTTACCACTGTGCAGGCTGGTGGTGTAATGGTGTGGGGGATTTTTTTTTGGCACACTTTAGGCCCCTTAGTGCCAGTTGGGCATCGTTTAACTGCCACGGCCTACCTGAGCATTGTTTCTGACCATGTCCATCACTTTATGACCACCATGTACCCATCCTCTGATGGCTATTTCCAGCAGGATAATGCACCATGTCACAAAGCTTGAATCATTTCAAATTGGTTTCTTGAACACGACAATGAGTTCACTGTACTAAAATGGCCCCCACAGTCACCAGATTTCAACCCAGTAGAGCATCTTTGGGATGTGGTGGAACGGGAGCTTCGTGCCCTGGATGTGCATCCCACAAATCTCCATCAACTGCAAGATGCTATACTATCAATATGGGCCAACATTTCTAAAGAATGCTTTCAGCACCTTGTTGAATCAATGCCACGTAGAATTAAGGCAGTTCTGAAAGCGAAAGGGGGTCACACACAGTATTAGTATGGTGTTCCTAATAATCCTTTAGGTGAGTGTATATATATATATATATATATATATATATATATAATATATATATGTATATATATATATTAGTAATACATGTGTCTTCTTTGAAACACAATGTTAATCTGAAGTTAAACCTGCCTCCTGGTAGGTTTAATTTAAGCCTCAATTTAGTCCTGGGGTAACTCTAATCTTCCTCCAGGAAATCAGTTTATTAAACTCTGGACTAAACTAAATCTAGGACTATTTAAAGCCATGACAGAGAAAGCAGATTTCTGTTAATCTGGTTTAAAGAGCCATTTAAGTCTAGGACTAGGTTTAATCTCTGTCAGGGAAACCGCCCCTCAGAGTTGATCTGATTTTTTTTTTTAATTGTCACCATTGTTGAGATTCATTTGCTGATTCTTGATGTCTGTGTCAGTATACATGTCCTTATCAAAATGTTTTATGCATAATGATTTCATATAATCTTTCAGAGTATAACAGCAGAACAGATGTTTCTGCAGGAGAATTGGCATAAAAAATAAACAATTTAGTATTAAACAACTTAATCAGAGATTAGACTCTGGTATCAATGAATTGCTATAATAAACATATATCGGAAACATACAGTTAAATCAGCAAAAGAAAAACTTTAGTTAAAGTGTCAAGAGTCAAGAGACTAACTAAACCATGATACTGGTTCCCTGGCACATGATCACCATAATGATGACCTCAAGCTTTATTATTTTCAATAAAACATCAACATCTAAACCTCTGTTAATTCTCAATAAAAACCTTAGTACGAGAGAAATAAAGTCTGGATTGTAATAAGTGAAAATGCTGAGATCTTGAGAGATCTGTTACCAACACTGAGAATAAGTACCAACACTAAAACCTATTCAGACCCAGTGCAGGGCCAGTTATAGGTTAGTAGCCTAATTAAAAATCCATGAACATGCAAATGTGTGTGGAATTAATGAAATATTAAGCTAAAATCTGAGCGTTCTGCTGACAAAAACAGTTTGGGAACCTCTGATCTAATTGAAGCCGAGAAAAGGAGCGAGTTACAAAAAAACAAGCGCTCAGAGTTGTGTGTTGCTTGTAGACTGAGAGAGAAAAGCCTGTCGATCGCCCCCTGGAGGAGAAAGACAGAATGACGAGGCTGAGCTGTCCTTTACCACACCGAAAGCAGACAGAAGCCAGAGAGAAAGCAACATGAAAGACAAATAAATGAAGCAATTGAACTGAAAAGGATAAAGGAAGAACCGTGGGAGCCGAGTCATGAAGTGTATTAGTGAATTGATAAAGCAAAAGCTTACAGCACCTGGTATTCCCAGGCGGTCTCCCATCCAAGTACTAACCAGGCCCGACCCTGCTTAGCTTCCGAGATCGGACGAGATCGGGCGTGTTCAGGGTGGTATGGCCGTAGGCGAGAGTCTCAGCCGATAGAGGGATATTTAAAGAAGGGACACAAGGCTCGGCCCGCATTCACACACACTGCAGCTGCAAGACAAACAGCATCCACAAAGCGTTTTCACGTCTTTATACAGCTGCTCAAAATATTCATTCATAAGACCTCTACACGCATTAAATTAATAATAAATTAAATATTTTTGGGATTTTCTAGACTATTTTAAGATGTAGAGTGAGCAGGATATTAAAATGTAGCACATGGATTTATGTATATAAGCATGTATTTTTGATACTAAGCAGAAGCCTCCCCAGCTCTAAAGCACCCCACAAATTCTCATATGTAAATCTGTGGTGAAAAACAGAACTTCAGAGCTCTAATCAACCTTAGTTCATTTTTAATGTTAGGCATGCAGAGACATCAAGAATCAACATATGAATCCCAACAATGGTGACAATCAAGAAAACTTTTTTGTGACTTTATTAGCTTGTTTTGTGACATTCAGGGGCGGTTTCCCGGACAGGGTTTAAATTAAGACAGGAGTAGGCCTAGGCCTTGATCTAGAATAGTTAATAGTGACTTAAAAAATGGCTTTCTGTAGCACAGATTAAGTACAGATTAGTTACACTTGGACTATGGAGTCCTGAACTAAAATAAACCAGATTAATTTAAAACCAACAGTACTAATCTGAATTAGCATGACAGACGTTGCCTATAAAACATGGAATGAACCAAGAAAAGCTAAAAATTGCATGGAACTGAGAAGCAAATACAAGGAAAACAATCAGCAAAAGAAAAACTTTAGTTCAAGAGTCAAGAGACTAACTAAACCATGATACTGGTTCCCTGGCACATGATCACCATAATGCTGACGTCAAACTTTATTATTTTCAATAAAACATCAACATCTAAACCTCTGTTAATTCTCAATAAAAACCTTAGTACGAGAGAAATAAAGTCTGGATTGTAATAAGTGAAAATGCTGAGATCTTGAGAGATCTGTTACCAACACTGAGAATAAGTACCAAAACTAAAACCTATTCAGACCCAGTGCAGGGCCAGTTATAGGTTAGTAGCCTAATTAAAAATCCATGAACAGGCAAATGTGTGTGGAATTATTGAAATATTAAGCTAAAATCTGAGCGTTGGGCTGACAAAAACAGTGTGGGAACCTCTGGTCTAATTGAAGCTGAGGAAAGGAGCGAGTTACAAAAGAACAAGCGCTCAAGAGTTGTGTGTTGCTTGTAGACTGAGAGAGAAAAGCCTGTCGATCGCCCCCTGGAGGAGAAAGACAGAATGACGAGGCTGAGCTGTCCTTTACCACACCGAAAGCAGACAGAAGCCAGAGAGAAAGCAACATGAAAGACAAATAAATGAAGCAATTGATGTTAAAAGGATAACGGAAGAACCGTGGGAGCCGAGCCATGAAGTGTATTAGTGAATTGATAAAGCAAAAGCTTACAGCACCTGGTATTCCCAGGCGGTCTCCCATCCAAGTACTAACCAGGCCCGACCCTGCTTAGCTTCCGAGATCGGACGAGATCGGGCGTGTTCAGGGTGGTATGGCCGTAAGCGAGAGTCTCAGCCGATAGAGGGATATTTAAAGAAGGGACATGAGTCTCGGCCCGCATTCACACACACTGCAGCTGCAAGACAAACAGCATCCACAAAGCGTTTTCACGTCTTTATACAGCTGCTCAAAACATTCATTCATAAGACCTCTATACGCATTAAATTAATAATAAATTAAATATTTTTGGGATTTTCTAGACTATTTTAAGACGTAAAGTGAGCAGGATATTAAAATGTAGCACATGGATTTATGTATATTAGCATGTATTTTTGATACTAAGCAGAAGCCTCCCCAGCTCTACAGCGCCCCACAAATTCTCATATGTAAATCTGTGGTGAAAAACAGAACTGCAGAGCTCTAATCAACCTTAGTTCATTTTTAATGTTAGGCATGCAGAGACATCAAGAATCAACATATGAATCCCAACAATGGTGACAATCAAGAAAACTTTTTTGTGACTTTATTAGCTTGTTTTGTTACATTCAGGGGCGGTTTCCCGGACAGGGTTTAAATTAAGACAGGAGTAGGCCTAGGCCTTAACCTAGAATAGTTAAAAGTGACTTACAAAATGGCTTTCTGTAGCACAGATTAAGTACAGATTAGTTACACCTGGACTATGGAGTCCTGAACTAAAATAAACCAGATTAATTTAAAACCAACTGTACTAATCTGAATTAGCATGACAGACGTTGCCTATAAAACATGGAATGAACCAAGAAAAGCTAAAAATTGTATGGAACTGAGAAGCAAATACAAGGAAAACAATGGCATCAGAAAAATACTGCAATCAAAAAACTTTACAAAACAAGAGAAAATTATTTTTAAGCAAGCTAAATAAACTGCACACATCAGGTATGGAATAAAAGAAAAGAAATGTAAATACATTTTTTACAAACATTTTTGATCATATTTACCAGGGGTGCCATCGATATATATATACACTCACCTAAAGGATTATTAGGAACACCTGTTCAATTTCTCATTAATGCAATTATCTAATCAACCAATCACATGGCAGTTGCTTCAATGCATTTAGGGGTGTGGTCCTGGTCAAGACAATCCCCTGAACTCCAAACTGAATGTCAGAATGGGAAAGAAAGGTGATTTAAGCAATTTTGAGCGTGGCATGGTTGTTGGTGCCAGACGGGCCGGTCTGAGTATTTCACAATCTGCTCAGTTACTGGGATTTTCATGCACAACCATTTCTAGGGTTTACAAAGAATGGTGTGAAAAGGGAAAAACATCCAGTATGCGGCAGTCCTGTGGGCGAAAATGCCTTGTTGATGCTAGAGGTCAGAGGAGAATGGGCCGACTGATTCAAGCTGATAGAAGAGCAACTTTGACTGAAATAACCACTCGTTACAACCGAGGTATGCAGCAAAGCATTTGTGAAGCCACAACACGCACAACCTTGAGGTGGATGGGCTATAACAGCAGAAGACCCCACCAGGTACCACTCATCTCCACTACAAATAGGAAAAAGAGGCTACAATTTGCAAGAGCTCACCAAAATTGGACAGTTGAAGACTGGAAAAATGTTACCTGGTCTGATGAGTCTCGATTTCTGTTGAGACATTCAGATGGTAGAGTCAGAATTTGGCGTAAACAGAATGAGAACATGGATCCATCATGCCTTGTTACCACTGTGCAGGCTGGTGGTGGTGGTGTAATGGTGTGGGGGATTTTTTTTTGGCACACTTTAGGCCCCTTAGTGCCAGTTGGGCATCGTTTAACTGCCACGGCCTACCTGAGCATTGTTTCTGACCATGTCCATCACTTTATGACCACCATGTACCCATCCTCTGATGGCTATTTCCAGCAGGATAATGCACCATGTCACAAAGCTTGAATCATTTCAAATTGGTTTCTTGAACACGACAATGAGTTCACTGTACTAAAATGGCCCCCACAGTCACCAGATTTCAACCCAGTAGAGCATCTTTGGGATGTGGTGGAACGGGAGCTTCGTGCCCTGGATGTGCATCCCACAAATCTCCATCAACTGCAAGATGCTATACTATCAATATGGGCCAACATTTCTAAAGAATGCTTTCAGCACCTTGTTGAATCAATGCCACGTAGAATTAAGGCAGTTCTGAAAGCGAAAGGGGGTCACACACAGTATTAGTATGGTGTTCCTAATAATCCTTTAGGTGAGTGTATATATATATATATATATATATATATATAATATATATATGTATATATATATATTAGTAATACATGTGTCTTCTTTGAAACACAATGTTAATCTGAAGTTAAACCTGCCTCCTGGTAGGTTTAATTTAAGCCTCAATTTAGTCCTGGGGTAACTCTAATCTTCCTCCAGGAAATCAGTTTATTAAACTCTGGACTAAACTAAATCTAGGACTATTTAAAGCCATGACAGAGAAAGCAGATTTCTGTTAATCTGGTTTAAAGAGCCATTTAAGTCTAGGACTAGGTTTAATCTCTGTCAGGGAAACCGCCCCTCAGAGTTGATCTGATTTTTTTTTTTAATTGTCACCATTGTTGAGATTCATTTGCTGATTCTTGATGTCTGTGTCAGTATACATGTCCTTATCAAAATGTTTTATGCATAATGATTTCATATAATCTTTCAGAGTATAACAGCAGAACAGATGTTTCTGCAGGAGAATTGGCATAAAAAATAAACAATTTAGTATTAAACAACTTAATCAGAGATTAGACTCTGGTATCAATGAATTGCTATAATAAACATATATCGGAAACATACAGTTAAATCAGCAAAAGAAAAACTTTAGTTAAAGTGTCAAGAGTCAAGAGACTAACTAAACCATGATACTGGTTCCCTGGCACATGATCACCATAATGATGACCTCAAACTTTATTATTTTCAATAAAACATCAACATCTAAACCTCTGTTAATTCTCAATAAAAACCTTAGTACAAGAGAAATAAAGTCTGGATTGTAATAAGTGAAAATGCTGAGATCTTGAGAGATCTGTTACCAACACTGAGAATAAGTACCAACACTAAAACCTATTCAGACCCAGTGCAGGGCCAGTTATAGGTTAGTAGCCTAATTAAAAATCCATGAACATGCAAATGTGTGTGGAATTAATGAAATATTAAGCTAAAATCTGAGCGTTCTGCTGACAAAAACAGTTTGGGAACCTCTGATCTAATTGAAGCCGAGAAAAGGAGCGAGTTACAAAAAAACAAGCGCTCAGAGTTGTGTGTTGCTTGTAGACTGAGAGAGAAAAGCCTGTCGATCGCCCCCTGGAGGAGAAAGACAGAATGACGAGGCTGAGCTGTCCTTTACCACACCGAAAGCAGACAGAAGCCAGAGAGAAAGCAACATGAAAGACAAATAAATGAAGCAATTGAACTGAAAAGGATAAAGGAAGAACCGTGGGAGCCGAGTCATGAAGTGTATTAGTGAATTGATAAAGCAAAAGCTTACAGCACCTGGTATTCCCAGGCGGTCTCCCATCCAAGTACTAACCAGGCCCGACCCTGCTTAGCTTCCGAGATCGGACGAGATCGGGCGTGTTCAGGGTGGTATGGCCGTAGGCGAGAGTCTCAGCCGATAGAGGGATATTTAAAGAAGGGACACGAGGCTCGGCCCGCATTCACACACACTGCAGCTGCAAGACAAACAGCATCCACAAAGCGTTTTCACGTCTTTATACAGCTGCTCAAAATATTCATTCATAAGACCTCTACACGCATTAAATTAATAATAAATTAAATATTTTTGGGATTTTCTAGACTATTTTAAGATGTAGAGTGAGCAGGATATTAAAATGTAGCACATGGATTTATGTATATAAGCATGTATTTTTGATACTAAGCAGAAGCCTCCCCAGCTCTAAAGCACCCCACAAATTCTCATATGTAAATCTGTGGTGAAAAACAGAACTTCAGAGCTCTAATCAACCTTAGTTCATTTTTAATGTTAGGCATGCAGAGACATCAAGAATCAACATATGAATCCCAACAATGGTGACAATCAAGAAAACTTTTTTGTGACTTTATTAGCTTGTTTTGTGACATTCAGGGGCGGTTTCCCGGACAGGGTTTAAATTAAGACAGGAGTAGGCCTAGGCCTTGATCTAGAATAGTTAATAGTGACTTAAAAAATGGCTTTCTGTAGCACAGATTAAGTACAGATTAGTTACACTTGGACTATGGAGTCCTGAACTAAAATAAACCAGATTAATTTAAAACCAACAGTACTAATCTGAATTAGCATGACAGAGGTTGCCTATAAAACATGGAATGAACCAAGAAAAGCTAAAAATTGCATGGAACTGAGAAGCAAATACAAGGAAAACAATCAGCAAAAGAAAAACTTTAGTTCAAGAGTCAAGAGACTAACTAAACCATGATACTGGTTCCCTGGCACATGATCACCATAATGCTGACGTCAAACTTTATTATTTTCAATAAAACATCAACATCTAAACCTCTGTTAATTCTCAATAAAAACCTTAGTACGAGAGAAATAAAGTCTGGATTGTAATAAGTGAAAATGCTGAGATCTTGAGAGATCTGTTACCAACACTGAGAATAAGTACCAACACTAAAACCTATTCAGACCCAGTGCAGGGCCAGTTATAGGTTAGTAGCCTAATTAAAAATCCATGAACAGGCAAATGTGTGTGGAATTATTGAAATATTAAGCTAAAATCTGAGCGTTGGGCTGACAAAAACAGTGTGGGAACCTCTGGTCTAATTGAAGCTGAGGAAAGGAGCGAGTTACAAAAGAACAAGCGCTCAAGAGTTGTGTGTTGCTTGTAGACTGAAAGAGAAAAGCCTGTCGATCGCCCCCTGGAGGAGAAAGACAGAATGACGAGGCTGAGCTGTCCTTTACCACACCGAAAGCAGACAGAAGCCAGAGAGAAAGCAACATGAAAGACAAATAAATGAAGCAATTGATGTTAAAAGGATAACGGAAGAACCGTGGGAGCCGAGCCATGAAGTGTATTAGTGAATTGATAAAGCAAAAGCTTACAGCACCTGGTATTCCCAGGCGGTCTCCCATCCAAGTACTAACCAGGCCCGACCCTGCTTAGCTTCCGAGATCGGACGAGATCGGGCGTGTTCAGGGTGGTATGGCCGTAAGCGAGAGTCTCAGCCGATAGAGGGATATTTAAAGAAGGGACATGAGTCTCGGCCCGCATTCACACACACTGCAGCTGCAAGACAAACAGCATCCACAAAGCGTTTTCACGTCTTTATACAGCTGCTCAAAACATTCATTCATAAGACCTCTATACGCATTAAATTAATAATAAATTAAATATTTTTGGGATTTTCTAGACTATTTTAAGACGTAAAGTGAGCAGGATATTAAAATGTAGCACATGGATTTATGTATATTAGCATGTATTTTTGATACTAAGCAGAAGCCTCCCCAGCTCTAAAGCGCTCCACAACTTCTCATATGGAAATCTGTGGTGAAAAACAGAACTGCAGAGCTCTAATCAACCTTAGTTCATTTTTAATGTTAGGCATGCAGAGACATCAAGAATCAACATATGAATCCCAACAATGGTGACAATCAAGAAAACTTTTTTGTGACTTTATTAGCTTGTTTTGTTACATTCAGGGGCGGTTTCCCGGACAGGGTTTAAATTAAGACAGGAGTAGGCCTAGGCCTTAACCTAGAATAGTTAAAAGTGACTTACAAAATGGCTTTCTGTAGCACAGATTAAGTACAGATTAGTTACACCTGGACTATGGAGTCCTGAACTAAAATAAACCAGATTAATTTAAAACCAACTGTACTAATCTGAATTAGCATGACAGACGTTGCCTATAAAACATGGAATGAACCAAGAAAAGCTAAAAATTGTATGGAACTGAGAAGCAAATACAAGGAAAACAATGGCATCAGAAAAATACTGCAATCAAAAAACTTTACAAAACAAGAGAAAATTATTTTTAAGCAAGCTAAATAAACTGCACACATCAGGTATGGAATAAAAGAAAAGAAATGTAAATACATTTTTTACAAACATTTTTGATCATATTTACCAGGGGTGCCATCGATATATATATACACTCACCTAAAGGATTATTAGGAACACCTGTTCAATTTCTCATTAATGCAATTATCTAATCAACCAATCACATGGCAGTTGCTTCAATGCATTTAGGGGTGTGGTCCTGGTCAAGACAATCCCCTGAACTCCAAACTGAATGTCAGAATGGGAAAGAAAGGTGATTTAAGCAATTTTGAGCGTGGCATGGTTGTTGGTGCCAGACGGGCCGGTCTGAGTATTTCACAATCTGCTCAGTTACTGGGATTTTCATGCACAACCATTTCTAGGGTTTACAAAGAATGGTGTGAAAAGGGAAAAACATCCAGTATGCGGCAGTCCTGTGGGCGAAAATGCCTTGTTGATGCTAGAGGTCAGAGGAGAATGGGCCGACTGATTCAAGCTGATAGAAGAGCAACTTTGACTGAAATAACCACTCGTTACAACCGAGGTATGCAGCAAAGCATTTGTGAAGCCACAACACGCACAACCTTGAGGTGGATGGGCTATAACAGCAGAAGACCCCACCAGGTACCACTCATCTCCACTACAAATAGGAAAAAGAGGCTACAATTTGCAAGAGCTCACCAAAATTGGACAGTTGAAGACTGGAAAAATGTTACCTGGTCTGATGAGTCTCGATTTCTGTTGAGACATTCAGATGGTAGAGTCAGAATTTGGCGTAAACAGAATGAGAACATGGATCCATCATGCCTTGTTACCACTGTGCAGGCTGGTGGTGGTGGTGTAATGGTGTGGGGGATTTTTTTTTGGCACACTTTAGGCCCCTTAGTGCCAGTTGGGCATCGTTTAACTGCCACGGCCTACCTGAGCATTGTTTCTGACCATGTCCATCACTTTATGACCACCATGTACCCATCCTCTGATGGCTATTTCCAGCAGGATAATGCACCATGTCACAAAGCTTGAATCATTTCAAATTGGTTTCTTGAACACGACAATGAGTTCACTGTACTAAAATGGCCCCCACAGTCACCAGATTTCAACCCAGTAGAGCATCTTTGGGATGTGGTGGAACGGGAGCTTCGTGCCCTGGATGTGCATCCCACAAATCTCCATCAACTGCAAGATGCTATACTATCAATATGGGCCAACATTTCTAAAGAATGCTTTCAGCACCTTGTTGAATCAATGCCACGTAGAATTAAGGCAGTTCTGAAAGCGAAAGGGGGTCACACACAGTATTAGTATGGTGTTCCTAATAATCCTTTAGGTGAGTGTATATATATATATATATATATATATATATAATATATATATGTATATATATATATTAGTAATACATGTGTCTTCTTTGAAACACAATGTTAATCTGAAGTTAAACCTGCCTCCTGGTAGGTTTAATTTAAGCCTCAATTTAGTCCTGGGGTAACTCTAATCTTCCTCCAGGAAATCAGTTTATTAAACTCTGGACTAAACTAAATCTAGGACTATTTAAAGCCATGACAGAGAAAGCAGATTTCTGTTAATCTGGTTTAAAGAGCCATTTAAGTCTAGGACTAGGTTTAATCTCTGTCAGGGAAACCGCCCCTCAGAGTTGATCTGATTTTTTTTTTTAATTGTCACCATTGTTGAGATTCATTTGCTGATTCTTGATGTCTGTGTCAGTATACATGTCCTTATCAAAATGTTTTATGCATAATGATTTCATATAATCTTTCAGAGTATAACAGCAGAACAGATGTTTCTGCAGGAGAATTGGCATAAAAAATAAACAATTTAGTATTAAACAACTTAATCAGAGATTAGACTCTGGTATCAATGAATTGCTATAATAAACATATATCGGAAACATACAGTTAAATCAGCAAAAGAAAAACTTTAGTTAAAGTGTCAAGAGTCAAGAGACTAACTAAACCATGATACTGGTTCCCTGGCACATGATCACCATAATGATGACCTCAAACTTTATTATTTTCAATAAAACATCAACATCTAAACCTCTGTTAATTCTCAATAAAAACCTTAGTACAAGAGAAATAAAGTCTGGATTGTAATAAGTGAAAATGCTGAGATCTTGAGAGATCTGTTACCAACACTGAGAATAAGTACCAACACTAAAACCTATTCAGACCCAGTGCAGGGCCAGTTATAGGTTAGTAGCCTAATTAAAAATCCATGAACATGCAAATGTGTGTGGAATTAATGAAATATTAAGCTAAAATCTGAGCGTTCTGCTGACAAAAACAGTTTGGGAACCTCTGATCTAATTGAAGCCGAGAAAAGGAGCGAGTTACAAAAAAACAAGCGCTCAGAGTTGTGTGTTGCTTGTAGACTGAGAGAGAAAAGCCTGTCGATCGCCCCCTGGAGGAGAAAGACAGAATGACGAGGCTGAGCTGTCCTTTACCACACCGAAAGCAGACAGAAGCCAGAGAGAAAGCAACATGAAAGACAAATAAATGAAGCAATTGAACTGAAAAGGATAAAGGAAGAACCGTGGGAGCCGAGTCATGAAGTGTATTAGTGAATTGATAAAGCAAAAGCTTACAGCACCTGGTATTCCCAGGCGGTCTCCCATCCAAGTACTAACCAGGCCCGACCCTGCTTAGCTTCCGAGATCGGACGAGATCGGGCGTGTTCAGGGTGGTATGGCCGTAGGCGAGAGTCTCAGCCGATAGAGGGATATTTAAAGAAGGGACACGAGGCTCGGCCCGCATTCACACACACTGCAGCTGCAAGACAAACAGCATCCACAAAGCGTTTTCACGTCTTTATACAGCTGCTCAAAATATTCATTCATAAGACCTCTACACGCATTAAATTAATAATAAATTAAATATTTTTGGGATTTTCTAGACTATTTTAAGATGTAGAGTGAGCAGGATATTAAAATGTAGCACATGGATTTATGTATATAAGCATGTATTTTTGATACTAAGCAGAAGCCTCCCTAGCTCTAAAGCACCCCACAAATTCTCATATGTAAATCTGTGGTGAAAAACAGAACTTCAGAGCTCTAATCAACCTTAGTTCATTTTTAATGTTAGGCATGCAGAGACATCAAGAATCAACATATGAATCCCAACAATGGTGACAATCAAGAAAACTTTTTTGTGACTTTATTAGCTTGTTTTGTGACATTCAGGGGCGGTTTCCCGGACAGGGTTTAAATTAAGACAGGAGTAGGCCTAGGCCTTGATCTAGAATAGTTAATAGTGACTTAAAAAATGGCTTTCTGTAGCACAGATTAAGTACAGATTAGTTACACTTGGACTATGGAGTCCTGAACTAAAATAAACCAGATTAATTTAAAACCAACAGTACTAATCTGAATTAGCATGACAGAGGTTGCCTATAAAACATGGAATGAACCAAGAAAAGCTAAAAATTGCATGGAACTGAGAAGCAAATACAAGGAAAACAATCAGCAAAAGAAAAACTTTAGTTCAAGAGTCAAGAGACTAACTAAACCATGATACTGGTTCCCTGGCACATGATCACCATAATGCTGACGTCAAACTTTATTATTTTCAATAAAACATCAACATCTAAACCTCTGTTAATTCTCAATAAAAACCTTAGTACGAGAGAAATAAAGTCTGGATTGTAATAAGTGAAAATGCTGAGATCTTGAGAGATCTGTTACCAACACTGAGAATAAGTACCAACACTAAAACCTATTCAGACCCAGTGCAGGGCCAGTTATAGGTTAGTAGCCTAATTAAAAATCCATGAACAGGCAAATGTGTGTGGAATTATTGAAATATTAAGCTAAAATCTGAGCGTTGGGCTGACAAAAACAGTGTGGGAACCTCTGGTCTAATTGAAGCTGAGGAAAGGAGCGAGTTACAAAAGAACAAGCGCTCAAGAGTTGTGTGTTGCTTGTAGACTGAAAGAGAAAAGCCTGTCGATCGCCCCCTGGAGGAGAAAGACAGAATGACGAGGCTGAGCTGTCCTTTACCACACCGAAAGCAGACAGAAGCCAGAGAGAAAGCAACATGAAAGACAAATAAATGAAGCAATTGATGTTAAAAGGATAACGGAAGAACCGTGGGAGCCGAGCCATGAAGTGTATTAGTGAATTGATAAAGCAAAAGCTTACAGCACCTGGTATTCCCAGGCGGTCTCCCATCCAAGTACTAACCAGGCCCGACCCTGCTTAGCTTCCGAGATCGGACGAGATCGGGCGTGTTCAGGGTGGTATGGCCGTAAGCGAGAGTCTCAGCCGATAGAGGGATATTTAAAGAAGGGACATGAGTCTCGGCCCGCATTCACACACACTGCAGCTGCAAGACAAACAGCATCCACAAAGCGTTTTCACGTCTTTATACAGCTGCTCAAAACATTCATTCATAAGACCTCTATACGCATTAAATTAATAATAAATTAAATATTTTTGGGATTTTCTAGACTATTTTAAGACGTAAAGTGAGCAGGATATTAAAATGTAGCACATGGATTTATGTATATTAGCATGTATTTTTGATACTAAGCAGAAGCCTCCCCAGCTCTAAAGCGCTCCACAACTTCTCATATGGAAATCTGTGGTGAAAAACAGAACTGCAGAGCTCTAATCAACCTTAGTTCATTTTTAATGTTAGGCATGCAGAGACATCAAGAATCAACATATGAATCCCAACAATGGTGACAATCAAGAAAACTTTTTTGTGACTTTATTAGCTTGTTTTGTTACATTCAGGGGCGGTTTCCCGGACAGGGTTTAAATTAAGACAGGAGTAG
The DNA here is from genome assembly GCA_026230005.1 of Gila orcuttii. Lineage (NCBI taxonomy): Eukaryota > Metazoa > Chordata > Actinopteri > Cypriniformes > Leuciscidae > Gila > Gila orcuttii. The sequence continues at coordinate 41,838,398 of JAPDVR010000008.1, read as the reverse complement.
GCCTAGGCCTTAACCTAGAATAGTTAAAAGTGACTTACAAAATGGCTTTCTGTAGCACAGATTAAGTACAGATTAGTTACACCTGGACTATGGAGTCCTGAACTAAAATAAACCAGATTAATTTAAAACCAACTGTACTAATCTGAATTAGCATGACAGACGTTGCCTATAAAACATGGAATGAACCAAGAAAAGCTAAAAATTGTATGGAACTGAGAAGCAAATACAAGGAAAACAATGGCATCAGAAAAATACTGCAATCAAAAAACTTTACAAAACAAGAGAAAATTATTTTTAAGCAAGCTAAATAAACTGCACACATCAGGTATGGAATAAAAGAAAAGAAATGTAAATACATTTTTTACAAACATTTTTGATCATATTTACCAGGGGTGCCATCGATATATATATACACTCACCTAAAGGATTATTAGGAACACCTGTTCAATTTCTCATTAATGCAATTATCTAATCAACCAATCACATGGCAGTTGCTTCAATGCATTTAGGGGTGTGGTCCTGGTCAAGACAATCCCCTGAACTCCAAACTGAATGTCAGAATGGGAAAGAAAGGTGATTTAAGCAATTTTGAGCGTGGCATGGTTGTTGGTGCCAGACGGGCCGGTCTGAGTATTTCACAATCTGCTCAGTTACTGGGATTTTCACGCACAACCATTTCTAGGGTTTACAAAGAATGGTGTGAAAAGGGAAAAACATCCAGTATGCGGCAGTCCTGTGGGCGAAAATGCCTTGTTGATGCTAGAGGTCAGAGGAGAATGGGCCGACTGATTCAAGCTGATAGAAGAGCAACTTTGACTGAAATAACCACTCGTTACAACCGAGGTATGCAGCAAAGCATTTGTGAAGCCACAACACGCACAACCTTGAGGTGGATGGGCTATAACAGCAGAAGACCCCACCAGGTACCACTCATCTCCACTACAAATAGGAAAAAGAGGCTACAATTTGCAAGAGCTCACCAAAATTGGACAGTTGAAGACTGGAAAAATGTTACCTGGTCTGATGAGTCTCGATTTCTGTTGAGACATTCAGATGGTAGAGTCAGAATTTGGCGTAAACAGAATGAGAACATGGATCCATCATGCCTTGTTACCACTGTGCAGGCTGGTGGTGTAATGGTGTGGGGGATTTTTTTTTGGCACACTTTAGGCCCCTTAGTGCCAGTTGGGCATCGTTTAACTGCCACGGCCTACCTGAGCATTGTTTCTGACCATGTCCATCACTTTATGACCACCATGTACCCATCCTCTGATGGCTATTTCCAGCAGGATAATGCACCATGTCACAAAGCTTGAATCATTTCAAATTGGTTTCTTGAACACGACAATGAGTTCACTGTACTAAAATGGCCCCCACAGTCACCAGATTTCAACCCAGTAGAGCATCTTTGGGATGTGGTGGAACGGGAGCTTCGTGCCCTGGATGTGCATCCCACAAATCTCCATCAACTGCAAGATGCTATACTATCAATATGGGCCAACATTTCTAAAGAATGCTTTCAGCACCTTGTTGAATCAATGCCACGTAGAATTAAGGCAGTTCTGAAAGCGAAAGGGGGTCACACACAGTATTAGTATGGTGTTCCTAATAATCCTTTAGGTGAGTGTATATATATATATATATATATATATATATATATATATATAATATATATATGTATATATATATATTAGTAATACATGTGTCTTCTTTGAAACACAATGTTAATCTGAAGTTAAACCTGCCTCCTGGTAGGTTTAATTTAAGCCTCAATTTAGTCCTGGGGTAACTCTAATCTTCCTCCAGGAAATCAGTTTATTAAACTCTGGACTAAACTAAATCTAGGACTATTTAAAGCCATGACAGAGAAAGCAGATTTCTGTTAATCTGGTTTAAAGAGCCATTTAAGTCTAGGACTAGGTTTAATCTCTGTCAGGGAAACCGCCCCTCAGAGTTGATCTGATTTTTTTTTTTAATTGTCACCATTGTTGAGATTCATTTGCTGATTCTTGATGTCTGTGTCAGTATACATGTCCTTATCAAAATGTTTTATGCATAATGATTTCATATAATCTTTCAGAGTATAACAGCAGAACAGATGTTTCTGCAGGAGAATTGGCATAAAAAATAAACAATTTAGTATTAAACAACTTAATCAGAGATTAGACTCTGGTATCAATGAATTGCTATAATAAACATATATCGGAAACATACAGTTAAATCAGCAAAAGAAAAACTTTAGTTAAAGTGTCAAGAGTCAAGAGACTAAATAAACCATGATACTGGTTCCCTGGCACATGATCACCATAATGATGACCTCAAACTTTATTATTTTCAATAAAACATCAACATCTAAACCTCTGTTAATTCTCAATAAAAACCTTAGTACGAGAGAAATAAAGTCTGGATTGTAATAAGTGAAAATGCTGAGATCTTGAGAGATCTGTTACCAACACTGAGAATAAGTACCAACACTAAAACCTATTCAGACCCAGTGCAGGGCCAGTTATAGGTTAGTAGCCTAATTAAAAATCCATGAACATGCAAATGTGTGTGGAATTAATGAAATATTAAGCTAAAATCTGAGCGTTCTTCTGACAAAAACAGTTTGGGAACCTCTGATCTAATTGAAGCCGAGAAAAGGAGCGAGTTACAAAAGAACAAGCGCTCAGAGTTGTGTGTTGCTTGTAGACTGAGAGAGAAAAGCCTGTCGATCGCCCCCTGGAGGAGAAAGACAGAATGACGAGGCTGAGCTGTCCTTTACCACACCGAAAGCAGACAGAAGCCAGAGAGAAAGCAACATGAAAGACAAATAAATGAAGCAATTGAACTGAAAAGGATAAAGGAAGAACCGTGGGAGCCGAGTCATGAAGTGTATTAGTGAATTGATAAACCAAAAGCTTACAGCACCTGGTATTCCCAGGCGGTCTCCCATCCAAGTACTAACCAGGCCCGACCCTGCTTAGCTTCCGAGATCGGACGAGATCGGGCGTGTTCAGGGTGGTATGGCCGTAGGCGAGAGTCTCAGCCGATAGAGGGATATTTAAAGAAGGGAGACGAGGCCCGGCCCGCATTCACACACACTGCAGCTGCAAGACAAACAGCATCCACAAAGCGTTTTCACGTCTTTATACAGCTGCTCAAAATATTCATTCATAAGACCTCTACACGCATTAAATTAATAATAAATTAAATATTTTTGGGATTTTCTAGACTATTTTAAGATGTAGAGTGAGCAGGATATTAAAATGTAGCACATGGATTTATGTATATAAGCATGTATTTTTGATACTAAGCAGAAGCCTCCCCAGCTCTAAAGCACCCCACAAATTCTCATATGTAAATCTGTGGTGAAAAACAGAACTTCAGAGCTCTAATCAACCTTAGTTCATTTTTAATGTTAGGCATGCAGAGACATCAAGAATCAACATATGAATCCCAACAATGGTGACAATCAAGAAAACTTTTTTGTGACTTTATTAGCTTGTTTTGTGACATTCAGGGGCGGTTTCCCGGACAGGGTTTAAATTAAGACAGGAGTAGGCCTAGGCCTTGATCTAGAATAGTTAATAGTGACTTAAAAAATGGCTTTCTGTAGCACAGATTAAGTACAGATTAGTTACACTTGGACTATGGAGTCCTGAACTAAAATAAACCAGATTAATTTAAAACCAACAGTACTAATCTGAATTAGCATGACAGAGGTTGCCTATAAAACATGGAATGAACCAAGAAAAGCTAAAAATTGCATGGAACTGAGAAGCAAATACAAGGAAAACAATCAGCAAAAGAAAAACTTTAGTTCAAGAGTCAAGAGACTAACTAAACCATGATACTGGTTCCCTGGCACATGATCACCATAATGCTGACGTCAAACTTTATTATTTTCAATAAAACATCAACATCTAAACCTCTGTTAATTCTCAATAAAAACCTTACTACGAGAGAAATAAAGTCTGGATTGTAATAAGTGAAAATGCTGAGATCTTGAGAGATCTGTTACCAACACTGAGAATAAGTACCAACACTAAAACCTATTCAGACCCAGTGCAGGGCCAGTTATAGGTTAGTAGCCTAATTAAAAATCCATGAACAGGCAAATGTGTGTGGAATTATTGAAATATTAAGCTAAAATCTGAGCGTTGGGCTGACAAAAACAGTGTGGGAACCTCTGGTCTAATTGAAGCTGAGGAAAGGAGCGAGTTACAAAAGAACAAGCGCTCAAGAGTTGTGTGTTGCTTGTAGACTGAGAGAGAAAAGCCTGTCGATCGCCCCCTGGAGGAGAAAGACAGAATGACGAGGCTGAGCTGTCCTTTACCACACCGAAAGCAGACAGAAGCCAGAGAGAAAGCAACATGAAAGACAAATAAATGAAGCAATTGATGTTAAAAGGATAAAGGAAGAACCGTGGGAGCCGAGCCATGAAGTGTATTAGTGAACTGATAAAGCAAAAGCTTACAGCACCTGGTATTCCCAGGCGGTCTCCCATCCAAGTACTAACCAGGCCCGACCCTGCTTAGCTTCCGAGATCGGACGAGATCGGGCGTGTTCAGGGTGGTATGGCCGTAAGCGAGAGTCTCAGCCGATAGAGGGATATTTAAAGAAGGGACATGAGTCTCGGCCCGCATTCACACACACTGCAGCTGCAAGACAAACAGCATCCACAAAGCGTTTTCACGTCTTTATACAGCTGCTCAAAACATTCATTCATAAGACCTCTACACGCATTAAATTAATAATAAATTAAATATTTTTGGGATTTTCTAGACTATTTTAAGACGTAAAGTGAGCAGGATATTAAAATGTAGCACATGGATTTATGTATATTAGCATGTATTTTTGATACTAAGCAGAAGCCTCCCCAGCTCTACAGCGCCCCACAAATTCTCATATGTAAATCTGTGGTGAAAAACAGAACTGCAGAGCTCTAATCAACCTTAGTTCATTTTTAATGTTAGGCATGCAGAGACATCAAGAATCAACATATGAATCCCAACAATGGTGACAATCAAGAAAACTTTTTTGTGACTTTATTAGCTTGTTTTGTTACATTCAGGGGCGGTTTCCCGGACAGGGTTTAAATTAAGACAGGAGTAGGCCTAGGCCTTAACCTAGAATAGTTAAAAGTGACTTAAAAAATGGCTTTCTGTAGCACAGATTAAGTACAGATTAGTTACACCTGGACTATGGAGTCCTGAACTAAAATAAACCAGATTAATTTAAAACCAACTGTACTAATCTGAATTAGCATGACAGACGTTGCCTATAAAACATGGAATGAACCAAGAAAAGCTAAAAATTGTATGGAACTGAGAAGCAAATACAAGGAAAACAATGGCATCAGAAAAATACTGCAATCAAAAAAACTTTACAAAACAAGAGAAAATTATTTTTAAGCAAGCTAAATAAACTGCACACATCAGCTATGGAATAAAAGAAAAGAAATGTAAATACATTTTTACAAACATTTTTGATCATATTTACCAGGGGTGCCATCGATATATATATATACACTCACCTAAAGGATTATTAGGAACACCTGTTCAATTTCTCATTAATGCAATTATCTAATCAACCAATCACATGGCAGTTGCTTCAATGCATTTAGGGGTGTGGTCCTGGTCAAGACAATCCCCTGAACTCCAAACTGAATGTCAGAATGGGAAAGAAAGGTGATTTAAGCAATTTTGAGCGTGGCATGGTTGTTGGTGCCAGACGGGCCGGTCTGAGTATTTCACAATCTGCTCAGTTACTGGGATTTTCACGCACAACCATTTCTAGGGTTTACAAAGAATGGTGTGAAAAGGGAAAAACATCCAGTATGCGGCAGTCCTGTGGGCGAAAATGCCTTGTTGATGCTAGAGGTCAGAGGAGAATGGGCCGACTGATTCAAGCTGATAGAAGAGCAACTTTGACTGAAATAACCACTCGTTACAACCGAGGTATGCAGCAAAGCATTTGTGAAGCCACAACACGCACAACCTTGAGGTGGATGGGCTATAACAGCAGAAGACCCCACCAGGTACCACTCATCTCCACTACAAATAGGAAAAAGAGGCTACAATTTGCAAGAGCTCACCAAAATTGGACAGTTGAAGACTGGAAAAATGTTACCTGGTCTGATGAGTCTCGATTTCTGTTGAGACATTCAGATGGTAGAGTCAGAATTTGGCGTAAACAGAATGAGAACATGGATCCATCATGCCTTGTTACCACTGTGCAGGCTGGTGGTGTAATGGTGTGGGGGATTTTTTTTTGGCACACTTTAGGCCCCTTAGTGCCAGTTGGGCATCGTTTAACTGCCACGGCCTACCTGAGCATTGTTTCTGACCATGTCCATCACTTTATGACCACCATGTACCCATCCTCTGATGGCTATTTCCAGCAGGATAATGCACCATGTCACAAAGCTTGAATCATTTCAAATTGGTTTCTTGAACACGACAATGAGTTCACTGTACTAAAATGGCCCCCACAGTCACCAGATTTCAACCCAGTAGAGCATCTTTGGGATGTGGTGGAACGGGAGCTTCGTGCCCTGGATGTGCATCCCACAAATCTCCATCAACTGCAAGATGCTATACTATCAATATGGGCCAACATTTCTAAAGAATGCTTTCAGCACCTTGTTGAATCAATGCCACGTAGAATTAAGGCAGTTCTGAAAGCGAAAGGGGGTCACACACAGTATTAGTATGGTGTTCCTAATAATCCTTTAGGTGAGTGTATATATATATATATATATATATATATATATATATATATATATATATATATAATATATATATATATATGTATATATATATATTAGTAATACATGTGTCTTCTTTGAAACACAATGTTAAACCTGCCTCCTGGTAGGTTTAATTTAAGCCTCAATTTAGTCCTGGGGTAACTCTAATCTTCCTCCAGGAAATCAGTTTATTAAACTCTGGACTAAACTAAATCTAGGACTATTTAAAGCCATGACAGAGAAAGCAGATTTCTGTTAATCTGGTTTAAAGAGCCATTTAAGTCTAGGACTAGGTTTAATCTCTGTCAGGGAAACCGCCCCTCAGAGTTGATCTGATTTTTTTTTTAATTGTCACCATTGTTGAGATTCATTTGCTGATTCTTGATGTCTGTGTCAGTATACATGGCCTTATCAAAATGTTTTATGCATAATGATTTCATATAATCTTTCAGAGTATAACAGCAGAACAGATTTTTCTGCAGGAGAATTGGCATAAAAAATAAACAATTTAGTATTAAACAACTTAATCAGAGATTAGACTCTGGTGTCAATGAATTGCTATAATAAACATATATCGGAAACATACAGTTAAATCAGCAAAAGAAAAACTTTAGTTAAAGTGTCAAGAGTCAAGAGACTAACTAAACCATGATACTGGTTCCCTGGCACATGATCACCATAATGATGACCTCAAACTTTATTATTTTCAATAAAACATCAACATCTAAACCTCTGTTAATTCTCAATAAAAACCTTAGTACGAGAGAAATAAAGTCTGGATTGTAATAAGTGAAAATGCTGAGATCTTGAGAGATCTGTTACCAACACTGAGAATAAGTACCAACACTAAAACCTATTCAGACCCAGTGCAGGGCCAGTTATAGGTTAGTAGCCTAATTAAAAATCCATGAACAGGCAAATGTGTGTGGAATTATTGAAATATTAAGCTAAAATCTGAGCGTTGGGCTGACAAAAACAGTGTGGGAACCTCTGGTCTAATTGAAGCTGAGGAAAGGAGCGAGTTACAAAAGAACAAGCGCTCAGAGTTGTGTGTTGCTTGTAGACTGAGAGAGAAAAGCCTGTCGATCGCCCCCTGGAGGAGAAAGACAGAATGACGAGGCTGAGCTGTCCTTTACCACACCGAAAGCAGCCAGAAGCCAGAGAGAAAGCAACATGAAAGACAAATAAATGAAGCAATTGATGTTAAAAGGATAAAGGAAGAACCGTGGGAGCCGAGCCATGAAGTGTATTAGTGAATTGATAAAGCAAAAGCTTACAGCACCTGGTATTCCCAGGCGGTCTCCCATCCAAGTACTAACTAGGCCCGACCCTGCTTAGCTTCCGAGATCGGACGAGATTGGGCGTGTTCAGGGTGGTATGGCCGTAAGCGAGAGTCTCAGCCGATAGAGGGATATTTAAAGAAGGGACATGAGTCTCGGCCCGCATTCACACACACTGCAGCTGCAAGACAAACAGCATCCACAAAGCGTTTTCACGTCTTTATACAGCTGCTCAAAACATTCATTCATAAGACCTCTATACGCATTAAATTAATAATAAATTAAATATTTTTGGGATTTTCTAGAATATTTTAAGACGTAAAGTGAGCAGGATATTAAAATGTAGCACATGTATTTTTGATACTAAGCAGAAGCCTCCCCAGCTCTACAGCGCCCCACAAATTCTCATATGTAAATCTGTGGTGAAAAACAGAACTGCAGAGCTCTAATCAACCTTAGTTCATTTTTAATGTTAGGCATGCAGAGACATCAAGAATCAACATATGAATCCCAACAATGGTGACAATCAAGAAAACTTTTTTGTGACTTTATTAGCTTGTTTTGTTACATTCAGGGGCGGTTTCCCGGACAGGGTTTAAATTAAGACAGGAGTAGGCCTAGGCCTTAACCTAGAATAGTTAAAAGTGACTTAAAAAATGGCTTTCTGTAGCACAGATTAAGTACAGATTAGTTACACCTGGACTATGGAGTCCTGAACTAAAATAAACCAGATTAATTTAAAACCAACTGTACTAATCTGAATTAGCATGACAGACGTTGCCTATAAAACATGGAATGAACCAAGAAAAGCTAAAAATTGTATGGAACTGAGAAGCAAATACAAGGAAAACAATGGCATCAGAAAAATACTGCAATCAAAAAACTTTACAAAACAAGAGAAAATTATTTTTAAGCAAGCTAAATAAACTGCACACATCAGGTATGGAATAAAAGAAAAGAAATGTAAATACATTTTTTACAAACATTTTTGATCATATTTACCAGGGGTGCCATCGATATATATATACACTCACCTAAAGGATTATTAGGAACACCTGTTCAATTTCTCATTAATGCAATTTTCTAATCAACCAATCACATGGCAGTTGCTTCAATGCATTTAGGGGTGTGGTCCTGGTCAAGACAATCTCCTGAACTCCAAACTGAATGTCAGAATGGGAAAGAAAGGTGATTTAAGCAATTTTGAGCGTGGCATGGTTGTTGGTGCCAGACGGGCCGGTCTGAGTATTTCACAAACTGCTCAGTTACTGGGATTTTCACGCACAACCATTTCTAGGGTTTACAAAGAATGGTGTGAAAAGGGAAAAACATCCAGTATGCGGCAGTCCTGTGGGCGAAAATGCCTTGTTGATGCTAGAGGTCAGAGGAGAATGGGCCGACTGATTCAAGCTGATAGAAGAGCAACTTTGACTGAAATAACCACTCGTTACAACCGAGGTATGCAGCAAAGCATTTGTGAAGCCACAACACGCACAACCTTGAGGTGGATGGGCTACAACAGCAGAAGACCCCACCAGGTACCACTCATCTCCACTACAAATAGGAAAAAGAGGCTACAATTTGCAAGAGCTCTCCAAAATTGGACAGTTGAAGACTGGAAAAATGTTACCTGGTCTGATGAGTCTCGATTTCTGTTGAGACATTCAGATGGTAGAGTCAGAATTTGGCGTAAACAGAATGAGAACATGGATCCATCATGCCTTGTTACCACTGTGCAGGCTGGTGGTGTAATGGTGTGGGGGGTGTTTTTTTGGCACACTTTAGGCCCCTTAGTGCCAGTTGGGCATATTTTTTTCTTTATGACCACCATGTACCCATCCTCTGATGGCTATTTCCAGCAGGATAATGCACCATGTCACAAAGCTTGAATCATTTCAAATTGGTTTCTTGAACACGACAATGAGTTCACTGTACTAAAATGGCCCCCACAGTCACCAGATTTCAACCCAGTAGAGCATCTTTGGGATGTGGTGGAACGGGAGCTTCGTGCCCTGGATGTGCATCCCACAAATCTCCATCAACTGCAAGATGCTATACTATCAATATGGGCCAACATTTCTAAAGAATGCTTTCAGCACCTTGTTGAATCAATGCCACGTAGAATTAAGGCAGTTCTGAAAGCGAAAGGGGGTCACACACAGTATTAGTATGGTGTTCCTAATAATCCTTTAGGTGAGTGTATATATATATTAGTAATACATGTGTCTTCTTTGAAACACAATGTTAATCTGAAGTTAAACCTGCCTCCTGGTAGGTTTAATTTAAGCCTCAATTTAGTCCTGGGGTAACTCTAATCTTCCTCCAGGAAATCAGTTTATTAAACTCTGGACTAAACTAAATCTAGGACTATTTAAAGCCATGACAGAGAAAGCAGATTTCTGTTAATCTGGTTTAAAGAGCCATTTAAGTCTAGGACTAGGTTTAATCTCTGTCAGGGAAACCGCCCCTCAGAGTTGATCTGATTTTTTTTTTAATTGTCACCATTGTTGAGATTCATTTGCTGATTCTTGATGTCTGTGTCAGTATACATGTCCTTTTCAAAATGTTTTATGCATAATGATTTCATATAATCTTTCAGAGTATAACAGCAGAACAGATGTTTCTGCAGGAGAATTGGCATAAAAAATAAACAATTTAGTATTAAACAACTTAATCAGAGATTAGACTCTGGTATCAATGAATTGCTATAATAAACATATATCGGAAACATACAGTTAAATCAGCAAAAGAAAAACTTTAGTTAAAGTGTCAAGAGTCAAGAGACTAACTAAACCATGATACTGGTTCCCTGGCACATGATCACCATAATGATGACCTCAAACTTTATTATTTTCAATAAAACATCAACATCTAAACCTCTGTTAATTCTCAATAAAAACCTTAGTACGAGAGAAATAAAGTCTGGATTGTAATAAGTGAAAATGCTGAGATCTTGAGAGATCTGTTACCAACACTGAGAATAAGTACCAACACTAAAACCTATTCAGACCCAGTGCAGGGCCAGTTATAGGTTAGTAGCCTAATTAAAAATCCATGAACATGCAAATGTGTGTGGAATTAATGAAATATTAAGCTAAAATCTGAGCGTTCTGCTGACAAAAACAGTTTGGGAACCTCTGATCTAATTGAAGCCGAGAAAAGGAGCGAGTTACAAAAGAACAAGCGCTCAGAGTTGTGTGTTGCTTGTAGACTGAGAGAGAAAAGCCTGTCGATCGCCCCCTGGAGGAGAAAGACAGAATGACGAGGCTGAGCTGTCCTTTACCACACCGAAAGCAGACAGAAGCCAGAGAGAAAGCAACATGAAAGACAAATAAATGAAGCAATTGAACTGAAAAGGATAAAGGAAGAACCGTGGGAGCCGAGTCATGAAGTGTATTAGTGAATTGATAAAGCAAAAGCTTACAGCACCTGGTATTCCCAGGCGGTCTCCCATCCAAGTACTAACCAGGCCCGACCCTGCTTAGCTTCCGAGATCGGACGAGATCGGGCGTGTTCAGGGTGGTATGGCCGTAGGCGAGAGTCTCAGCCGATAGAGGGATATTTAAAGAAGGGACACGAGGCTCGGCCCGCATTCACACACACTGCAGCTGCAAGACAAACAGCATCCACAAAGCGTTTTCACGTCTTTATACAGCTGCTCAAAATATTCATTCATAAGACCTCTACACGCATTAAATTAATAATAAATTAAATATTTTTGGGATTTTCTAGACTATTTTAAGATGTAGAGTGAGCAGGATATTAAAATGTAGCACATGGATTTATGTATATAAGCATGTATTTTTGATACTAAGCAGAAGCCTCTCCAGCTCTAAAGCGCCCCACAAATTCTCATATGTAAATCTGTGGTGAAAAACAGAACTTCAGAGCTCTAATCAACCTTAGTTCATTTTTAATGTTAGGCATGCAGAGACATCAAGAATCAACATATGAATCCCAACAATGGTGACAATCAAGAAAACTTTTTTGTGACTTTATTAGCTTGTTTTGTGACATTCAGGGGCGGTTTCCCGGACAGGGTTTAAATTAAGACAGGAGTAGGCCTAGGCCTTGATCTAGAATAGTTAATAGTGACTTAAAAAATGGCTTTCTGTAGCACAGATTAAGTACAGATTAGTTACACTTGGACTATGGAGTCCTGAACTAAAATAAACCAGATTAATTTAAAACCAACAGTACTAATCTGAATTAGCATGACAGACGTTGCCTATAAAACATGGAATGAACCAAGAAAAGCTAAAAATTGTATGGAACTAAGAAGCAAATACAAGGAAAACAATGGCATCAGAAAAATACTGCAATCAAAAAAACTTTACAAAACAAGAGAAAATTATTTTTAAGCAAGCTAAATAAACTGCACACATCAGCTATGGAATAAAAGAAAAGAAATGTAAATACATTTTTTACAAACATTTTTGATCATATTTACCAGGGGTGCCATCGATATATATATACACTCACCTAAAGGATTATTAGGAACACCTGTTCAATTTCTCATTAATGCAATTATCTAATCAACCAATCACATGGCAGTTGCTTCAATGCATTTAGGGGTGTGGTCCTGGTCAAGACAATCCCCTGAACTCCAAACTGAATGTCAGAATGGGAAAGAAAGGTGATTTAAGCAATTTTGAGCGTGGCATGGTTGTTGGTGCCAGACGGGCCGGTCTGAGTATTTCACAATCTGCTCAGTTACTGGGATTTTCACGCACAACCATTTCTAGGGTTTACAAAGAATGGTGTGAAAAGGGAAAAACATCCAGTATGCGGCAGTCCTGTGGGCGAAAATGCCTTGTTGATGCTAGAGGTCAGAGGAGAATGGGCCGACTGATTCAAGCTGATAGAAGAGCAACTTTGACTGAAATAACCACTCGTTACAACCGAGGTATGCAGCAAAGCATTTGTGAAGCCACAACACGCACAACCTTGAGGTGGATGGGCTATAACAGCAGAAGACCCCACCAGGTACCACTCATCTCCACTACAAATAGGAAAAAGAGGCTACAATTTGCAAGAGCTCACCAAAATTGGACAGTTGAAGACTGGAAAAATGTTACCTGGTCTGATGAGTCTCGATTTCTGTTGAGACATTCAGATGGTAGAGTCAGAATTTGGCGTAAACAGAATGAGAACATGGATCCATCATGCCTTGTTACCACTGTGCAGGCTGGTGGTGTAATGGTGTGGGGGATTTTTTTTTGGCACACTTTAGGCCCCTTAGTGCCAGTTGGGCATCGTTTAACTGCCACGGCCTACCTGAGCATTGTTTCTGACCATGTCCATCACTTTATGACCACCATGTACCCATCCTCTGATGGCTATTTCCAGCAGGATAATGCACCATGTCACAAAGCTTGAATCATTTCAAATTGGTTTCTTGAACACGACAATGAGTTCACTGTACTAAAATGGCCCCCACAGTCACCAGATTTCAACCCAGTAGAGCATCTTTGGGATGTGGTGGAACGGGAGCTTCGTGCCCTGGATGTGCATCCCACAAATCTCCATCAACTGCAAGATGCTATACTATCAATATGGGCCAACATTTCTAAAGAATGCTTTCAGCACCTTGTTGAATCAATGCCACGTAGAATTAAGGCAGTTCTGAAAGCGAAAGGGGGTCACACACAGTATTAGTATGGTGTTCCTAATAATCCTTTAGGTGAGTGTATATATATATATATATATATATATATATATATATATATATATATATATATATATATATATATATATATATAATATATATATGTATATATATATATTAGTAATACATGTGTCTTCTTTGAAACACAATGTTAATCTGAAGTTAAACCTGCCTCCTGGTAGGTTTAATTTAAGCCTCAATTTAGTCCTGGGGTAACTCTAATCTTCCTCCAGGAAATCAGTTTATTAAACTCTGGACTAAACTAAATCTAGGACTATTTAAAGCCATGACAGAGAAAGCAGATTTCTGTTAATCTGGTTTAAAGAGCCATTTAAGTCTAGGACTAGGTTTAATCTCTGTCAGGGAAACCGCCCCTCAGAGTTGATCTGAATTTTTTTTAATTGTCACCATTGTTGAGATTCATTTGCTGATTCTTGATGTCTGTGTCAGTATACATGGCCTTATCAAAATGTTTTATGCATAATGATTTCATAAAATCTTTCAGAGTATAACAGCAGAACAGATGTTTCTGCAGGAGAATTGGCATAAAAAATAAACAATTTAGTATTAAACAACTTAATCAGAGATTAGACTCTGGTATCAATGAATTGCTATAATAAACACATATCGGAAACATACAGTTAAATCAGCAAAAGATAAACTTTAGTTAAAGTGTCAAGAGTCAAGAGACTAACTAAACCATGATACTGGTTCCCTGGCACATGATCACCATAATGATGACCTCAAACTTTATTATTTTCAATAAAACATCAACATCTAAACCTCTGTTAATTCTCAATAAAAACCTTAGTACGAGAGAAATAAAGTCTGGATTGTAATAAGTGAAAATGCTGAGATCTTGAGAGATCTGTTACCAACACTGAGAATAAGTACCAACACTAAAACCTATTCAGACCCAGTGCAGGGCCAGTTATAGGTTAGTAGCCTAATTAAAAATCCATGAACAGGCAAATGTGTGTGGAATTATTGAAATATTAAGCTAAAATCTGAGCGTTGGGCTGACAAAAACAGTGTGGGAACCTCTGGTCTAATTGAAGCTGAGGAAAGGAGCGAGTTACAAAAGAACAAGCGCTCAGAGTTGTGTGTTGCTTGTAGACTGAGAGAGAAAAGCCTGTCGATCGCCCCCTGGAGGAGAAAGACAGAATGACGAGGCTGAGCTGTCCTTTACCACACCGAAAGCAGCCAGAAGCCAGAGAGAAAGCAACATGAAAGACAAATAAATGAAGCAATTGATGTTAAAAGGATAAAGGAAGAACCGTGGGAGCCGAGCCATGAAGTGTATTAGTGAATTGATAAAGCAAAAGCTTACAGCACCTGGTATTCCCAGGCGGTCTCCCATCCAAGTACTAACCAGGCCCGACCCTGCTTAGCTTCCGAGATCGGACGAGATCGGGCGTGTTCAGGGTGGTATGGCCGTAGGCGAGAGTCTCAGCCGATAGAGGGATATTTAAAGAAGGGACACGAGGCTCGGCCCGCATTCACACACACTGCAGCTGCAAGACAAACAGCATCCACAAAGCGCTTTCACGTCTTTATACAGCTGCTCAAAATATTCATTCATAAGACCTCTACACGCATTAAATTAATAATAAATTAAATATTTTTGGGATTTTCTAGACTATTTTAAGATGTAGAGTGAGCAGGATATTAAAATATAGCGCATTCATTTATGATAATAATCAGAAGCCTCCCCAGCGCCTCACAAATTGTCCTCTGTAAATCTTTGGTGAAAAATGGAACTGCAGCACTCTAATCAACCTTAACTTTTTTTAATGTTAGGCATGCAGAGACATCAAGAATCAACATATGAATCCCAACAATGGTGACAATCAAGAAAGCTTTTTTGTGACTTTATTAGCTTGTTTTGTGATATTCAGGGACGGTTTCCCGGACAGGGTTTAAATTAAGACAGGAGTAGGCCTTGATCTAGAATAGTTAATAGTGACTTAAAAAATGGCTTTCTGTAGCACAGATTAAGTACAGATTAGTTACACTTGGACTATGGAGTCCTGAACTAAAATAAACCAGATTAATTTAAAACCAACAGTACTAATCTGAATTAGCATGACAGAGGTTGCCTATAAAACATGGAATTAACCAAGAAAAGCTAAAAATTGCATGGAACTGAGAAGCAAATACAAGGAAAACAATCAGCAAAAGAAAAACTTTAGTTCAAGAGTCAAGAGACTAACTAAACCATGATACTGGTTCCCTGGCACATGATCACCATAATGCTGACGTCAAACTTTATTATTTTCAATAAAACATCAACATCTAAACCTCTGTTAATTCTCAATAAAAACCTTAGTACGAGAGAAATAAAGTCTGGATTGTAATAAGTGAAAATGCTGAGATCTTGAGAGATCTGTTACCAACACTGAGAATAAGTACCAACACTAAAACCTATTCAGACCCAGTGCAGGGCCAGTTATAGGTTAGTAGCCTAATTAAAAATCCATGAACAGGCAAATGTGTGTGGAATTATTGAAATATTAAGCTAAAATCTGAGCGTTGGGCTGACAAAAACAGTGTGGGAACCTCTGGTCTAATTGAAGCTGAGGAAAGGAGCGAGTTACAAAAGAACAAGCGCTCAGAGTTGTGTGTTGCTTGTAGACTGAGAGAGAAAAGCCTGTCGATCGCCCCCTGGAGGAGAAAGACAGAATGACGAGGCTGAGCTGTCCTTTACCACACCGAAAGCAGCCAGAAGCCAGAGAGAAAGCAACATGAAAGACAAATAAATGAAGCAATTGATGTTAAAAGGATAAAGGAAGAACCGTGGGAGCCGAGCCATGAAGTGTATTAGTGAATTGATAAAGCAAAAGCTTACAGCACCTGGTATTCCCAGGCGGTCTCCCATCCAAGTACTAACCAGGCCCGACCCTGCTTAGCTTCCGAGATCGGACGAGATCGGGCGTGTTCAGGGTGGTATGGCCGTAGGCGAGAGTCTCAGCCGATAGAGGGATATTTAAAGAAGGGACACGAGGCTCGGCCCGCATTCACACACACTGCAGCTGCAAGACAAACAGCATCCACAAAGCGTTTTCACGTCTTTATACAGCTGCTCAAAATATTCATTCATAAGACCTCTACACGCATTAAATTAATAATAAATTAAATATTTTTGGGATTTTCTAGACTATTTTAAGATGTAGAGTGAGCAGGATATTAAAATATAGCGCATTCATTTATGATAATAATCAGAAGCCTCCCCAGCGCCTCACAAATTGTCCTCTGTAAATCTTTGGTGAAAAATGGAACTGCAGCACTCTAATCAACCTTAACTTTTTTTAATGTTAGGCATGCAGAGACATCAAGAATCAACATATGAATCCCAACAATGGTGACAATCAAGAAAGCTTTTTTGTGACTTTATTAGCTTGTTTTGTGATATTCAGGGACGGTTTCCCGGACAGGGTTTAAATTAAGACAGGAGTAGGCCTTGATCTAGAATAGTTAATAGTGACTTAAAAAATGGCTTTCTGTAGCACAGATTAAGTACAGATTAGTTACACTTGGACTATGGAGTCCTGAACTAAAATAAACCAGATTAATTTAAAACCAACAGTACTAATCTGAATTAGCATGACAGAGGTTGCCTATAAAACATGGAATTAACCAAGAAAAGCTAAAAATTGCATGGAACTGAGAAGCAAATACAAGGAAAACAATCAGCAAAAGAAAAACTTTAGTTCAAGAGTCAAGAGACTAACTAAACCATGATACTGGTTCCCTGGCACATGATCACCATAATGCTGACGTCAAACTTTATTATTTTCAATAAAACATCAACATCTAAACCTCTGTTAATTCTCAATAAAAACCTTAGTACGAGAGAAATAAAGTCTGGATTGTAATAAGTGAAAATGCTGAGATCTTGAGAGATCTGTTACCAACACTGAGAATAAGTACCAACACTAAAACCTATTCAGACCCAGTGCAGGGCCAGTTATAGGTTAGTAGCCTAATTAAAAATCCATGAACAGGCAAATGTGTGTGGAATTATTGAAATATTAAGCTAAAATCTGAGCGTTGGGCTGACAAAAACAGTGTGGGAACCTCTGGTCTAATTGAAGCTGAGGAAAGGAGCGAGTTACAAAAGAACAAGCGCTCAGAGTTGTGTGTTGCTTGTAGACTGAGAGAGAAAAGCCTGTCGATCGCCCCCTGGAGGAGAAAGACAGAATGACGAGGCTGAGCTGTCCTTTACCACACCGAAAGCAGCCAGAAGCCAGAGAGAAAGCAACATGAAAGACAAATAAATGAAGCAATTGATGTTAAAAGGATAAAGGAAGAACCGTGGGAGCCGAGCCATGAAGTGTATTAGTGAATTGATAAAGCAAAAGCTTACAGCACCTGGTATTCCCAGGCGGTCTCCCATCCAAGTACTAACCAGGCCCGACCCTGCTTAGCTTCCGAGATCGGACGAGATCGGGCGTGTTCAGGGTGGTATGGCCGTAAGCGAGAGTCTCAGCCGATAGAGGGATATTTAAAGAAGGGACATGAGTCTCGGCCCGCATTCACACACACTGCAGCTGCAAGACAAACAGCATCCACAAAGCGTTTTCACGTCTTTATACAGCTGCTCAAAACATTCATTCATAAGACCTCTATACGCATTAAATTAATAATAAATTAAATATTTTTGGGATTTTCTAGACTATTTTAAGACGTAAAGTGAGCAGGATATTAAAATGTAGCACATGTATTTTTGATACTAAGCAGAAGCCTCCCCAGCTCTACAGCGCCCCACAAATTCTCATATGTAAATCTGTGGTGAAAAACAGAACTGCAGAGCTCTAATCAACCTTAGTTCATTTTTAATGTTAGGCATGCAGAGACATCAAGAATCAACATATGAATCCCAACAATGGTGACAATCAAGAAAACTTTTTTGTGACTTTATTAGCTTGTTTTGTTACATTCAGGGGCGGTTTCCCGGACAGGGTTTAAATTAAGACAGGAGTAGGCCTAGGCCTTAACCTAGAATAGTTAAAAGTGACTTAAAAAATGGCTTTCTGTAGCACAGATTAAGTACAGATTAGTTACACCTGGACTATGGAGTCCTGAACTAAAATAAACCAGATTAATTTAAAACCAACTGTACTAATCTGAATTAGCATGACAGACGTTGCCTATAAAACATGGAATGAACCAAGAAAAGCTAAAAATTGTATGGAACTGAGAAGCAAATACAAGGAAAACAATGGCATCAGAAAAATACTGCAATCAAAAAACTTTACAAAACAAGAGAAAATTATTTTTAAGCAAGCTAAATAAACTGCACACATCAGGTATGGAATAAAAGAAAAGAAATGTAAATACATTTTTTACAAACATTTTTGATCATATTTACCAGGGGTGCCATCGATATATATATACACTCACCTAAAGGATTATTAGGAACACCTGTTCAATTTCTCATTAATGCAATTTTCTAATCAACCAATCACATGGCAGTTGCTTCAATGCATTTAGGGGTGTGGTCCTGGTCAAGACAATCTCCTGAACTCCAAACTGAATGTCAGAATGGGAAAGAAAGGTGATTTAAGCAATTTTGAGCGTGGCATGGTTGTTGGTGCCAGACGGGCCGGTCTGAGTATTTCACAAACTGCTCAGTTACTGGGATTTTCACGCACAACCATTTCTAGGGTTTACAAAGAATGGTGTGAAAAGGGAAAAACATCCAGTATGCGGCAGTCCTGTGGGCGAAAATGCCTTGTTGATGCTAGAGATCAGAGGAGAATGGGCCGACTGATTCAAGCTGATAGAAGAGCAACTTTGACTGAAATAACCACTCGTTACAACCGAGGTATGCAGCAAAGCATTTGTGAAGCCACAACACGCACAACCTTGAGGTGGATGGGCTACAACAGCAGAAGACCCCACCAGGTACCACTCATCTCCACTACAAATAGGAAAAAGAGGCTACAATTTGCAAGAGCTCTCCAAAATTGGACAGTTGAAGACTGGAAAAATGTTACCTGGTCTGATGAGTCTCGATTTCTGTTGAGACATTCAGATGGTAGAGTCAGAATTTGGCGTAAACAGAATGAGAACATGGATCCATCATGCCTTGTTACCACTGTGCAGGCTGGTGGTGTAATGGTGTGGGGGGTGTTTTTTTGGCACACTTTAGGCCCCTTAGTGCCAGTTGGGCATATTTTTTCTTTATGACCACCATGTACCCATCCTCTGATGGCTATTTCCAGCAGGATAATGCACCATGTCACAAAGCTTGAATCATTTCAAATTGGTTTCTTGAACACGACAATGAGTTCACTGTACTAAAATGGCCCCCACAGTCACCAGATTTCAACCCAGTAGAGCATCTTTGGGATGTGGTGGAACGGGAGCTTCGTGCCCTGGATGTGCATCCCACAAATCTCCATCAACTGCAAGATGCTATACTATCAATATGGGCCAACATTTCTAAAGAATGCTTTCAGCACCTTGTTGAATCAATGCCACGTAGAATTAAGGCAGTTCTGAAAGCGAAAGGGGGTCACACACAGTATTAGTATGGTGTTCCTAATAATCCTTTAGGTGAGTGTATATATATAATATATATATATGTATATATATATATTAGTAATACATGTGTCTTCTTTGAAACACAATGTTAAACCTGCCTCCTGGTAGGTTTAATTTAAGCCTCAATTTAGTCCTGGGGTAACTCTAATCTTCCTCCAGGAAATCAGTTTATTAAACTCTGGACTAAACTAAATCTAGGACTATTTAAAGCCATGACAGAGAAAGCAGATTTCTGTTAATCTGGTTTAAAGAGCCAGTTAAGTCTAGGACTAGGTTTAATCTCTGTCAGGGAAACCGCCCCTCAGAGTTGATCTGATTTTTTTTTTAATTGTCACCATTGTTGAGATTCATTTGCTGATTCTTGATGTCTGTGTCAGTATACATGGCCTTATCAAAATGTTTTATGCATAATGATTTCATATAATCTTTCAGAGTATAACAGCAGAACAGATGTTTCTGCAGGAGAATTGGCATAAAAAATAAACAATTTAGTATTAAACAACTTAATCAGAGATTAGACTCTGGTGTCAATGAATTGCTATAATAAACATATATCGGAAACATACAGTTAAATCAGCAAAAGAAAAACTTTAGTTAAAGTGTCAAGAGTCAAGAGACTAACTAAACCATGATACTGGTTTCCTGGCACATGATCACCATAATGATGACCTCAAACTTTATTATTTTCAATAAAACATCAACATCTAAACCTCTGTTAATTTTCAATAAAAACCTTAGTACGAGAGAAATAAAGTCTGGATTGTAATAAGTGAAAATGCTGAGATCTTGAGAGATCTGTTACCAACACTGAGAATAAGTACCAACACTAAAACCTATTCAGACCCAGTGCAGGGCCAGTTATAGGTTAGTAGCCTAATTAAAAATCCATGAACATGCAAATGTGTGTGGAATTAATGAAATATTAAGCTAAAATCTGAGTGTTCTGCTGACAAAAACAGTTTGGGAACCTCTGATCTAATTGAAGCCGAGGAAAGGAGCGAGTTACAAAAGAACAAGCGCTCAGAGTTGTGTGTTGCTTGTAGACTGAGAGAGAAAAGCCTGTCGATCGCCCCCTGGAGGAGAAAGACAGAATGACGAGGCTGAGCTGTCCTTTACCACACCGAAAGCAGACAGAAGCCAGAGAGAAAGCAACATGAAAGACAAATAAATGAAGCAATTGATGTTAAAAGGATAAAGGAAGAACCGTGGGAGCCGAGCCATGAAGTGTATTAGTGAATTGATAAAGCAAAAGCTTACAGCACCTGGTATTCCCAGGCGGTCTCCCATCCAAGTACTAACCAGGCCCGACCCTGCTTAGCTTCCGAGATCGGACGAGATCGGGCGTGTTCAGGGTGGTATGGCCGTAGGCGAGAGTCTCAGCCGATAGAGGGATATTTAAAGAAGGGACACGAGGCTCGGCCCGCATTCACACACACTGCAGCTGCAAGACAAACAGCATCCACAAAGCGTTTTCACGTCTTTATACAGCTGCTCAAAATATTCATTCATAAGACCTCTACACGCATTAAATTAATAATAAATTAAATATTTTTGGGATTTTCTAGACTATTTTAAGATGTAGAGTGAGCAGGATATTAAAATATAGCGCATTCATTTATGATAATAATCAGAAGCCTCCCCAGCGCCTCACAAATTGTCCTCTGTAAATCTTTGGTGAAAAATGGAACTGCAGCACTCTAATCAACCTTAACTTTTTTTAATGTTAGGCATGCAGAGACATCAAGAATCAACATATGAATCCCAACAATGGTGACAATCAAGAAAGCTTTTTTGTGACTTTATTAGCTTGTTTTGTGATATTCAGGGACGGTTTCCCGGACAGGGTTTAAATTAAGACAGGAGTAGGCCTTGATCTAGAATAGTTAATAGTGACTTAAAAAATGGCTTTCTGTAGCACAGATTAAGTACAGATTAGTTACACTTGGACTATGGAGTCCTGAACTAAAATAAACCAGATTAATTTAAAACCAACAGTACTAATCTGAATTAGCATGACAGAGGTTGCCTATAAAACATGGAATTAACCAAGAAAAGCTAAAAATTGCATGGAACTGAGAAGCAAATACAAGGAAAACAATCAGCAAAAGAAAAACTTTAGTTCAAGAGTCAAGAGACTAACTAAACCATGATACTGGTTCCCTGGCACATGATCACCATAATGCTGACGTCAAACTTTATTATTTTCAATAAAACATCAACATCTAAACCTCTGTTAATTCTCAATAAAAACCTTAGTACGAGAGAAATAAAGTCTGGATTGTAATAAGTGAAAATGCTGAGATCTTGAGAGATCTGTTACCAACACTGAGAATAAGTACCAACACTAAAACCTATTCAGACCCAGTGCAGGGCCAGTTATAGGTTAGTAGCCTAATTAAAAATCCATGAACAGGCAAATGTGTGTGGAATTATTGAAATATTAAGCTAAAATCTGAGCGTTGGGCTGACAAAAACAGTGTGGGAACCTCTGGTCTAATTGAAGCTGAGGAAAGGAGCGAGTTACAAAAGAACAAGCGCTCAGAGTTGTGTGTTGCTTGTAGACTGAGAGAGAAAAGCCTGTCGATCGCCCCCTGGAGGAGAAAGACAGAATGACGAGGCTGAGCTGTCCTTTACCACACCGAAAGCAGCCAGAAGCCAGAGAGAAAGCAACATGAAAGACAAATAAATGAAGCAATTGATGTTAAAAAGATAAAGGAAGAACCGTGGGAGCCGAGCCATGAAGTGTATTAGTGAATTGATAAAGCAAAAGCTTACAGCACCTGGTATTCCCAGGCGGTCTCCCATCCAAGTACTAACCAGGCCCGACCCTGCTTAGCTTCCGAGATCGGACGAGATCGGGCGTGTTCAGGGTGGTATGGCCGTAAGCGAGAGTCTCAGCCGATAGAGGGATATTTAAAGAAGGGACATGAGTCTCGGCCCGCATTCACACACACTGCAGCTGCAAGACAAACAGCATCCACAAAGCGTTTTCACGTCTTTATACAGCTGCTCAAAACATTCATTCATAAGACCTCTATACGCATTAAATTAATAATAAATTAAATATTTTTGGGATTTTCTAGACTATTTTAAGACGTAAAGTGAGCAGGATATTAAAATGTAGCACATGTATTTTTGATACTAAGCAGAAGCCTCCCCAGCTCTACAGCGCCCCACAAATTCTCATATGTAAATCTGTGGTGAAAAACAGAACTGCAGAGCTCTAATCAACCTTAGTTCATTTTTAATGTTAGGCATGCAGAGACATCAAGAATCAACATATGAATCCCAACAATGGTGACAATCAAGAAAACTTTTTTGTGACTTTATTAGCTTGTTTTGTTACATTCAGGGGCGGTTTCCCGGACAGGGTTTAAATTAAGACAGGAGTAGGCCTAGGCCTTAACCTAGAATAGTTAAAAGTGACTTAAAAAATGGCTTTCTGTAGCACAGATTAAGTACAGATTAGTTACACCTGGACTATGGAGTCCTGAACTAAAATAAACCAGATTAATTTAAAACCAACTGTACTAATCTGAATTAGCATGACAGACGTTGCCTATAAAACATGGAATGAACCAAGAAAAGCTAAAAATTGTATGGAACTGAGAAGCAAATACAAGGAAAACAATGGCATCAGAAAAATACTGCAATCAAAAAACTTTACAAAACAAGAGAAAATTATTTTTAAGCAAGCTAAATAAACTGCACACATCAGGTATGGAATAAAAGAAAAGAAATGTAAATACATTTTTTACAAACATTTTTGATCATATTTACCAGGGGTGCCATCGATATATATATACACTCACCTAAAGGATTATTAGGAACACCTGTTCAATTTCTCATTAATGCAATTTTCTAATCAACCAATCACATGGCAGTTGCTTCAATGCATTTAGGGGTGTGGTCCTGGTCAAGACAATCTCCTGAACTCCAAACTGAATGTCAGAATGGGAAAGAAAGGTGATTTAAGCAATTTTGAGCGTGGCATGGTTGTTGGTGCCAGACGGGCCGGTCTGAGTATTTCACAAACTGCTCAGTTACTGGGATTTTCACGCACAACCATTTCTAGGGTTTACAAAGAATGGTGTGAAAAGGGAAAAACATCCAGTATGCGGCAGTCCTGTGGGCGAAAATGCCTTGTTGATGCTAGAGGTCAGAGGAGAATGGGCCGACTGATTCAAGCTGATAGAAGAGCAACTTTGACTGAAATAACCACTCGTTACAACCGAGGTATGCAGCAAAGCATTTGTGAAGCCACAACACGCACAACCTTGAGGTGGATGGGCTACAACAGCAGAAGACCCCACCAGGTACCACTCATCTCCACTACAAATAGGAAAAAGAGGCTACAATTTGCAAGAGCTCTCCAAAATTGGACAGTTGAAGACTGGAAAAATGTTACCTGGTCTGATGAGTCTCGATTTCTGTTGAGACATTCAGATGGTAGAGTCAGAATTTGGCGTAAACAGAATGAGAACATGGATCCATCATGCCTTGTTACCACTGTGCAGGCTGGTGGTGTAATGGTGTGGGGGGTGTTTTTTTGGCACACTTTAGGCCCCTTAGTGCCAGTTGGGCATATTTTTTTCTTTATGACCACCATGTACCCATCCTCTGATGGCTATTTCCAGCAGGATAATGCACCATGTCACAAAGCTTGAATCATTTCAAATTGGTTTCTTGAACACGACAATGAGTTCACTGTACTAAAATGGCCCCCACAGTCACCAGATTTCAACCCAGTAGAGCATCTTTGGGATGTGGTGGAACGGGAGCTTCGTGCCCTGGATGTGCATCCCACAAATCTCCATCAACTGCAAGATGCTATACTATCAATATGGGCCAACATTTCTAAAGAATGCTTTCAGCACCTTGTTGAATCAATGCCACGTAGAATTAAGGCAGTTCTGAAAGCGAAAGGGGGTCACACACAGTATTAGTATGGTGTTCCTAATAATCCTTTAGGTGAGTGTATATATATATTAGTAATACATGTGTCTTCTTTGAAACACAATGTTAATCTGAAGTTAAACCTGCCTCCTGGTAGGTTTAATTTAAGCCTCAATTTAGTCCTGGGGTAACTCTAATCTTCCTCCAGGAAATCAGTTTATTAAACTCTGGACTAAACTAAATCTAGGACTATTTAAAGCCATGACAGAGAAAGCAGATTTCTGTTAATCTGGTTTAAAGAGCCATTTAAGTCTAGGACTAGGTTTAATCTCTGTCAGGGAAACCGCCCCTCAGAGTTGATCTGAATTTTTTTTAATTGTCACCATTGTTGAGATTCATTTGCTGATTCTTGATGTCTGTGTCAGTATACATGGCCTTATCAAAATGTTTTATGCATAATGATTTCATAAAATCTTTCAGAGTATAACAGCAGAACAGATGTTTCTGCAGGAGAATTGGCATAAAAAATAAACAATTTAGTATTAAACAACTTAATCAGAGATTAGACTCTGGTATCAATGAATTGCTATAATAAACACATATCGGAAACATACAGTTAAATCAGCAAAAGATAAACTTTAGTTAAAGTGTCAAGAGTCAAGAGACTAACTAAACCATGATACTGGTTCCCTGGCACATGATCACCATAATGATGACCTCAAACTTTATTATTTTCAATAAAACATCAACATCTAAACCTCTGTTAATTCTCAATAAAAACCTTAGTACGAGAGAAATAAAGTCTGGATTGTAATAAGTGAAAATGCTGAGATCTTGAGAGATCTGTTACCAACACTGAGAATAAGTACCAACACTAAAACCTATTCAGACCCAGTGCAGGACCAGTTATAGGTTAGTAGCCTAATTAAAAATCCACGAACAGGCAAATGTGTGTGGAATTATTGAAATATTAAGCTAAAATCTGAGCGTTGGGCTGACAAAAACAGTGTGGGAACCTCTGGTCTAATTGAAGCTGAGGAAAGGAGCGAGTTACAAAAGAACAAGCGCTCAGAGTTGTGTGTTGCTTGTAGACTGAGAGAGAAAAGCCTGTCGATCGCCCCCTGGAGGAGAAAGACAGAATGACGAGGCTGAGCTGTCCTTTACCACACCGAAAGCAGCCAGAAGCCAGAGAGAAAGCAACATGAAAGACAAATAAATGAAGCAATTGATGTTAAAAGGATAAAGGAAGAACCGTGGGAGCCGAGCCATGAAGTGTATTAGTGAATTGATAAAGCAAAAGCTTACAGCACCTGGTATTCCCAGGCGGTCTCCCATCCAAGTACTAACCAGGCCCGACCCTGCTTAGCTTCCGAGATCGGACGAGATCGGGCGTGTTCAGGGTGGTATGGCCGTAGGCGAGAGCCTCAGCCGATAGAGGGATATTTAAAGAAGGGACACGAGGCTCGGCCCGCATTCACACACACTGCAGCTGCAAGACAAACAGCATCCACAAAGCGTTTTCACGTCTTTATACAGCTGCTCAAAATATTCATTCATAAGACCTCTACACGCATTAAATTAATAATAAATTAAATATTTTTGGGATTTTCTAGACTATTTTAAGATGTAGAGTGAGCAGGATATTAAAATATAGCGCATGGATTTATGTACATAAGCATTCATTTATGATAATAACCAGAAGCCTCCCCAGCGCCTCACAAATTGTCCTCTGTAAATCTTTGGTGAAAAATGGAACTGCAGCGCTCTAATCAACCTTAACTTTTTTTAATGTTAGGCATGCAGAGACATCAAGAATCAACATATGAATCCCAACAATGGTGACAATCAAGAAAGCTTTTTTGTGACTTTATTAGCTTGTTTTGTGATATTCAGGGACGGTTTCCCGGACAGGGTTTAAATTAAGACAGGAGTAGGCCTTGATCTAGAATAGTTAATAGTGACTTAAAAATGGCTTTCTGTAGCACAGATTAAGTACAGATTAGTTACACTTGGACTATGGAGTCCTGAACTAAAATAAACCAGATTAATTTAAAACCAACAGTACTAATCTGAATTAGCATGACAGAGGTTGCCTATAAAACATGGAATGAACCAAGAAAAGCTAAAAATTGCATGGAACTGAGAAGCAAATACAAGGAAAACAATCAGCAAAAGAAAAACTTTAGTTCAAGAGTCAAGAGACTAACTAAACCATGATACTGGTTCCCTGGCACATGATCACCATAATGCTGACGTCAAACTTTATTATTTTCAATAAAACATCAACATCTAAACCTCTGTTAATTCTCAATAAAAACCTTAGTACGAGAGAAATAAAGTCTGGATTGTAATAAGTGAAAATGCTGAGATCTTGAGAGATCTGTTACCAACACTGAGAATAAGTACCAACACTAAAACCTATTCAGACCCAGTGCAGGGCCAGTTATAGGTTAGTAGCCTAATTAAAAATCCATGAACAGGCAAATGTGTGTGGAATTATTGAAATATTAAGCTAAAATCTGAGCGTTGGGCTGACAAAAACAGTGTGGGAACCTCTGGTCTAATTGAAGCTGAGGAAAGGAGCGAGTTACAAAAGAACAAGCGCTCAGAGTTGTGTGTTGCTTGTAGACTGAGAGAGAAAAGCCTGTCGATCGCCCCCTGGAGGAGAAAGACAGAATGACGAGGCTGAGCTGTCCTTTACCACACCGAAAGCAGCCAGAAGCCAGAGAGAAAGCAACATGAAAGACAAATAAATGAAGCAATTGATGTTAAAAGGATAAAGGAAGAACCGTGGGAGCCGAGCCATGAAGTGTATTAGTGAATTGATAAAGCAAAAGCTTACAGCACCTGGTATTCCCAGGCGGTCTCCCATCCAAGTACTAACCAGGCCCGACCCTGCTTAGCTTCCGAGATCGGACGAGATCGGGCGTGTTCAGGGTGGTATGGCCGTAGGCGAGAGTCTCAGCCGATAGAGGGATATTTAAAGAAGGGACACGAGGCTCGGCCCGCATTCACACACACTGCAGCTGCAAGACAAACAGCATCCACAAAGCGTTTTCACGTCTTTATACAGCTGCTCAAAATATTCATTCATAAGACCTCTACACGCATTAAATTAATAATACATTAAATATTTTTGGGATTTTCTAGACTATTTTAAGATGTAGAGTGAGCAGGATATTAAAATATAGCGCATTCATTTATGATAATAATCAGAAGCCTCCCCAGCGCCTCACAAATTGTCCTCTGTAAATCTTTGGTGAAAAATGGAACTGCAGCACTCTAATCAACCTTAACTTTTTTTAATGTTAGGCATGCAGAGACATCAAGAATCAACATATGAATCCCAACAATGGTGACAATCAAGAAAGCTTTTTTGTGACTTTATTAGCTTGTTTTGTGATATTCAGGGACGGTTTCCCTGACAGGGTTTAAATTAAGACAGGAGTAGGCCTTGATCTAGAATAGTTAATAGTGACTTAAAAAATGGCTTTCTGTAGCACAGATTAAGTACAGATTAGTTACACTTGGACTATGGAGTCCTGAACTAAAATAAACCAGATTAATTTAAAACCAAAAGTACTAATCTGAATTAGCATGACAGAGGTTGCCTATAAAACATGGAATGAACCAAGAAAAGCTAAAAATTGCATGGAACTGAGAAGCAAATACAAGGAAAACAATCAGCAAAAGAAAAACTTTAGTTCAAGAGTCAAGAGACTAACTAAACCATGATACTGGTTCCCTGGCACATGATCACCATAATGCTGACGTCAAACTTTATTATTTTCAATAAAACATCAACATCTAAACCTCTGTTAATTCTCAATAAAAACCTTAGTACGAGAGAAATAAAGTCTGGATTGTAATAAGTGAAAATGCTGAGATCTTGAGAGATCTGTTACCAACACTGAGAATAAGTACCAACACTAAAACCTATTCAGACCCAGTGCAGGGCCAGTTATAGGTTAGTAGCCTAATTAAAAATCCATGAACAGGCAAATGTGTGTGGAATTATTGAAATATTAAGCTAAAATCTGAGCGTTGGGCTGACAAAAACAGTGTGGGAACCTCTGGTCTAATTGAAGCTGAGGAAAGGAGCGAGTTACAAAAGAACAAGCGCTCAGAGTTGTGTGTTGCTTGTAGACTGAGAGAGAAAAGCCTGTCGATCGCCCCCTGGAGGAGAAAGACAGAATGACGAGGCTGAGCTGTCCTTTACCACACCGAAAGCAGCCAGAAGCCAGAGAGAAAGCAACATGAAAGACAAATAAATGAAGCAATTGATGTTAAAAGGATAAAGGAAGAACCGTGGGAGCCGAGCCATGAAGTGTATTAGTGAATTGATAAAGCAAAAGCTTACAGCACCTGGTATTCCCAGGCGGTCTCCCATCCAAGTACTAACCAGGCCCGACCCTGCTTAGCTTCCGAGATCGGACGAGATCGGGCGTGTTCAGGGTGGTATGGCCGTAAGCGAGAGTCTCAGCCGATAGAGGGATATTTAAAGAAGGGACATGAGTCTCGGCCCGCATTCACACACACTGCAGCTGCAAGACAAACAGCATCCACAAAGCGTTTTCACGTCTTTATACAGCTGCTCAAAACATTCATTCATAAGACCTCTATACGCATTAAATTAATAATAAATTAAATATTTTTGGGATTTTCTAGACTATTTTAAGACGTAAAGTGAGCAGGATATTAAAATGTAGCACATGTATTTTTGATACTAAGCAGAAGCCTCCCCAGCTCTACAGCGCCCCACAAATTCTCATATGTAAATCTGTGGTGAAAAACAGAACTGCAGAACTCTAATCAACCTTAGTTCATTTTTAATGTTAGGCATGCAGAGACATCAAGAATCAACATATGAATCCCAACAATGGTGACAATCAAGAAAACTTTTTTGTGACTTTATTAGCTTGTTTTGTTACATTCAGGGGCGGTTTCCCGGACAGGGTTTAAATTAAGACAGGAGTAGGCCTAGGCCTTAACCTAGAATAGTTAAAAGTGACTTAAAAAATGGCTTTCTGTAGCACAGATTAAGTACAGATTAGTTACACCTGGACTATGGAGTCCTGAACTAAAATAAACCAGATTAATTTAAAACCAACTGTACTAATCTGAATTAGCATGACAGACGTTGCCTATAAAACATGGAATGAACCAAGAAAAGCTAAAAATTGTATGGAACTGAGAAGCAAATACAAGGAAAACAATGGCATCAGAAAAATACTGCAATCAAAAAAACTTTACAAAACAAGAGAAAATTATTTTTAAGCAAGCTAAATAAACTGCACACATCAGCTATGGAATAAAAGAAAAGAAATGTAAATACATTTTTTACAAACATTTTTGATCATATTTACCAGGGGTGCCATCGATATATATATACACTCACCTAAAGGATTATTAGGAACACCTGTTCAATTTCTCATTAATGCAATTTTCTAATCAACCAATCACATGGCAGTTGCTTCAATGCATTTAGGGGTGTGGTCCTGGTCAAGACAATCTCCTGAACTCCAAACTGAATGTCAGAATGGGAAAGAAAGGTGATTTAAGCAATTTTGAGCGTGGCATGGTTGTTGGTGCCAGACGGGCCGGTCTGAGTATTTCACAAACTGCTCAGTTACTGGGATTTTCACGCACAACCATTTCTAGGGTTTACAAAGAATGGTGTGAAAAGGGAAAAACATCCAGTATGCGGCAGTCCTGTGGGCGAAAATGCCTTGTTGATGCTAGAGGTCAGAGGAGAATGGGCCGACTGATTCAAGCTGATAGAAGAGCAACTTTGACTGAAATAACCACTCGTTACAACCGAGGTATGCAGCAAAGCATTTGTGAAGCCACAACACGCACAACCTTGAGGTGGATGGGCTACAACAGCAGAAGACCCCACCAGGTACCACTCATCTCCACTACAAATAGGAAAAAGAGGCTACAATTTGCAAGAGCTCTCCAAAATTGGACAGTTGAAGACTGGAAAAATGTTACCTGGTCTGATGAGTCTCGATTTCTGTTGAGACATTCAGATGGTAGAGTCAGAATTTGGCGTAAACAGAATGAGAACATGGATCCATCATGCCTTGTTACCACTGTGCAGGCTGGTGGTGTAATGGTGTGGGGGGTGTTTTTTTGGCACACTTTAGGCCCCTTAGTGCCAGTTGGGCATATTTTTTTCTTTATGACCACCATGTACCCATCCTCTGATGGCTATTTCCAGCAGGATAATGCACCATGTCACAAAGCTTGAATCATTTCAAATTGGTTTCTTGAACACGACAATGAGTTCACTGTACTAAAATGGCCCCCACAGTCACCAGATTTCAACCCAGTAGAGCATCTTTGGGATGTGGTGGAACGGGAGCTTCGTGCCCTGGATGTGCATCCCACAAATCTCCATCAACTGCAAGATGCTATACTATCAATATGGGCCAACATTTCTAAAGAATGCTTTCAGCACCTTGTTGAATCAATGCCACGTAGAATTAAGGCAGTTCTGAAAGCGAAAGGGGGTCACACACAGTATTAGTATGGTGTTCCTAATAATCCTTTAGGTGAGTGTATATATATATTAGTAATACATGTGTCTTCTTTGAAACACAATGTTAATCTGAAGTTAAACCTGCCTCCTGGTAGGTTTAATTTAAGCCTCAATTTAGTCCTGGGGTAACTCTAATCTTCCTCCAGGAAATCAGTTTATTAAACTCTGGACTAAACTAAATCTAGGACTATTTAAAGCCATGACAGAGAAAGCAGATTTCTGTTAATCTGGTTTAAAGAGCCATTTAAGTCTAGGACTAGGTTTAATCTCTGTCAGGGAAACCGCCCCTCAGAGTTGATCTGATTTTTTTTTTAATTGTCACCATTGTTGAGATTCATTTGCTGATTCTTGATGTCTGTGTCAGTATACATGTCCTTATCAAAATGTTTTATGCATAATGATTTCATATAATCTTTCAGAGTATAACAGCAGAACAGATGTTTCTGCAGGAGAATTGGCATAAAAAATAAACAATTTAGTATTAAACAACTTAATCAGAGATTAGACTCTGGTATCAATGAATTGCTATAATAAACATATATCGGAAACATACAGTTAAATCAGCAAAAGAAAAACTTTAGTTAAAGTGTCAAGAGTCAAGAGACTAACTAAACCATGATACTGGTTCCCTGGCACATGATCACCATAATGATGACCTCAAACTTTATTATTTTCAATAAAACATCAACATCTAAACCTCTGTTAATTCTCAATAAAAACCTTAGTACGAGAGAAATAAAGTCTGGATTGTAATAAGTGAAAATGCTGAGATCTTGAGAGATCTGTTACCAACACTGAGAATAAGTACCAACACTAAAACCTATTCAGACCCAGTGCAGGGCCAGTTATAGGTTAGTAGCCTAATTAAAAATCCATGAACATGCAAATGTGTGTGGAATTAATGAAATATTAAGCTAAAATCTGAGCGTTCTGCTGACAAAAACAGTTTGGGAACCTCTGATCTAATTGAAGCCGAGAAAAGGAGCGAGTTACAAAAGAACAAGCGCTCAGAGTTGTGTGTTGCTTGTAGACTGAGAGAGAAAAGCCTGTCGATCGCCCCCTGGAGGAGAAAGACAGAATGACGAGGCTGAGCTGTCCTTTACCACACCGAAAGCAGACAGAAGCCAGAGAGAAAGCAACATGAAAGACAAATAAATGAAGCAATTGAACTGAAAAGGATAAAGGAAGAACCGTGGGAGCCGAGTCATGAAGTGTATTAGTGAATTGATAAAGCAAAAGCTTACAGCACCTGGTATTCCCAGGCGGTCTCCCATCCAAGTACTAACCAGGCCCGACCCTGCTTAGCTTCCGAGATCGGACGAGATCGGGCGTGTTCAGGGTGGTATGGCCGTAGGCGAGAGTCTCAGCCGATAGAGGGATATTTAAAGAAGGGACACGAGGCTCGGCCCGCATTCACACACACTGCAGCTGCAAGACAAACAGCATCCACAAAGCGTTTTCACGTCTTTATACAGCTGCTCAAAATATTCATTCATAAGACCTCTACACGCATTAAATTAATAATAAATTAAATATTTTTGGGATTTTCTAGACTATTTTAAGATGTAGAGTGAGCAGGATATTAAAATGTAGCACATGGATTTATGTATATAAGCATGTATTTTTGATACTAAGCAGAAGCCTCTCCAGCTCTAAAGCGCCCCACAAATTCTCATATGTAAATCTGTGGTGAAAAACAGAACTTCAGAGCTCTAATCAACCTTAGTTCATTTTTAATGTTAGGCATGCAGAGACATCAAGAATCAACATATGAATCCCAACAATGGTGACAATCAAGAAAACTTTTTTGTGACTTTATTAGCTTGTTTTGTGACATTCAGGGGCGGTTTCCCGGACAGGGTTTAAATTAAGACAGGAGTAGGCCTAGGCCTTGATCTAGAATAGTTAATAGTGACTTAAAAAATGGCTTTCTGTAGCACAGATTAAGTACAGATTAGTTACACTTGGACTATGGAGTCCTGAACTAAAATAAACCAGATTAATTTAAAACCAACAGTACTAATCTGAATTAGCATGACAGACGTTGCCTATAAAACATGGAATGAACCAAGAAAAGCTAAAAATTGTATGGAACTAAGAAGCAAATACAAGGAAAACAATGGCATCAGAAAAATACTGCAATCAAAAAAACTTTACAAAACAAGAGAAAATTATTTTTAAGCAAGCTAAATAAACTGCACACATCAGCTATGGAATAAAAGAAAAGAAATGTAAATACATTTTTTACAAACATTTTTGATCATATTTACCAGGGGTGCCATCGATATATATATACACTCACCTAAAGGATTATTAGGAACACCTGTTCAATTTCTCATTAATGCAATTATCTAATCAACCAATCACATGGCAGTTGCTTCAATGCATTTAGGGGTGTGGTCCTGGTCAAGACAATCCCCTGAACTCCAAACTGAATGTCAGAATGGGAAAGAAAGGTGATTTAAGCAATTTTGAGCGTGGCATGGTTGTTGGTGCCAGACGGGCCGGTCTGAGTATTTCACAATCTGCTCAGTTACTGGGATTTTCATGCACAACCATTTCTAGGGTTTACAAAGAATGGTGTGAAAAGGGAAAAACATCCAGTATGCGGCAGTCCTGTGGGCGAAAATGCCTTGTTGATGCTAGAGGTCAGAGGAGAATGGGCCGACTGATTCAAGCTGATAGAAGAGCAACTTTGACTGAAATAACCACTCGTTACAACCGAGGTATGCAGCAAAGCATTTGTGAAGCCACAACACGCACAACCTTGAGGTGGATGGGCTATAACAGCAGAAGACCCCACCAGGTACCACTCATCTCCACTACAAATAGGAAAAAGAGGCTACAATTTGCAAGAGCTCACCAAAATTGGACAGTTGAAGACTGGAAAAATGTTACCTGGTCTGATGAGTCTCGATTTCTGTTGAGACATTCAGATGGTAGAGTCAGAATTTGGCGTAAACAGAATGAGAACATGGATCCATCATGCCTTGTTACCACTGTGCAGGCTGGTGGTGGTGGTGTAATGGTGTGGGGGATTTTTTTTTGGCACACTTTAGGCCCCTTAGTGCCAGTTGGGCATCGTTTAACTGCCACGGCCTACCTGAGCATTGTTTCTGACCATGTCCATCACTTTATGACCACCATGTACCCATCCTCTGATGGCTATTTCCAGCAGGATAATGCACCATGTCACAAAGCTTGAATCATTTCAAATTGGTTTCTTGAACACGACAATGAGTTCACTGTACTAAAATGGCCCCCACAGTCACCAGATTTCAACCCAGTAGAGCATCTTTGGGATGTGGTGGAACGGGAGCTTCGTGCCCTGGATGTGCATCCCACAAATCTCCATCAACTGCAAGATGCTATACTATCAATATGGGCCAACATTTCTAAAGAATGCTTTCAGCACCTTGTTGAATCAATGCCACGTAGAATTAAGGCAGTTCTGAAAGCGAAAGGGGGTCACACACAGTATTAGTATGGTGTTCCTAATAATCCTTTAGGTGAGTGTATATATATATTAGTAATACATGTGTCTTCTTTGAAACACAATGTTAATCTGAAGTTAAACCTGCCTCCTGGTAGGTTTAATTTAAGCCTCAATTTAGTCCTGGGGTAACTCTAATCTTCCTCCAGGAAATCAGTTTATTAAACTCTGGACTAAACTAAATCTAGGACTATTTAAAGCCATGACAGAGAAAGCAGATTTCTGTTAATCTGGTTTAAAGAGCCATTTAAGTCTAGGACTAGGTTTAATCTCTGTCAGGGAAACCGCCCCTCAGAGTTGATCTGAATTTTTTTTAATTGTCACCATTGTTGAGATTCATTTGCTGATTCTTGATGTCTGTGTCAGTATACATGGCCTTATCAAAATGTTTTATGCATAATGATTTCATAAAATCTTTCAGAGTATAACAGCAGAACAGATGTTTCTGCAGGAGAATTGGCATAAAAAATAAACAATTTAGTATTAAACAACTTAATCAGAGATTAGACTCTGGTATCAATGAATTGCTATAATAAACACATATCGGAAACATACAGTTAAATCAG
Source organism: Gila orcuttii (assembly GCA_026230005.1). Taxonomy (NCBI): domain Eukaryota; kingdom Metazoa; phylum Chordata; class Actinopteri; order Cypriniformes; family Leuciscidae; genus Gila; species Gila orcuttii. The sequence goes on along the minus strand of JAPDVR010000008.1, from coordinate 41,802,669 downwards.
CAAAAGATAAACTTTAGTTAAAGTGTCAAGAGTCAAGAGACTAACTAAACCATGATACTGGTTCCCTGGCACATGATCACCATAATGATGACCTCAAACTTTATTATTTTCAATAAAACATCAACATCTAAACCTCTGTTAATTCTCAATAAAAACCTTAGTACGAGAGAAATAAAGTCTGGATTGTAATAAGTGAAAATGCTGAGATCTTGAGAGATCTGTTACCAACACTGAGAATAAGTACCAACACTAAAACCTATTCAGACCCAGTGCAGGGCCAGTTATAGGTTAGTAGCCTAATTAAAAATCCATGAACAGGCAAATGTGTGTGGAATTATTGAAATATTAAGCTAAAATCTGAGCGTTGGGCTGACAAAAACAGTGTGGGAACCTCTGGTCTAATTGAAGCTGAGGAAAGGAGCGAGTTACAAAAGAACAAGCGCTCAGAGTTGTGTGTTGCTTGTAGACTGAGAGAGAAAAGCCTGTCGATCGCCCCCTGGAGGAGAAAGACAGAATGACGAGGCTGAGCTGTCCTTTACCACACCGAAAGCAGACAGAAGCCAGAGAGAAAGCAACATGAAAGACAAATAAATGAAGCAATTGATGTTAAAAGGATAAAGGAAGAACCGTGGGAGCCGAGCCATGAAGTGTATTAGTGAATTGATAAAGCAAAAGCTTACAGCACCTGGTATTCCCAGGCGGTCTCCCATCCAAGTACTAACCAGGCCCGACCCTGCTTAGCTTCCGAGATCGGACGAGATCGGGCGTGTTCAGGGTGGTATGGCCGTAGGCGAGAGTCTCAGCCGATAGAGGGATATTTAAAGAAGGGACACGAGGCTCGGCCCGCATTCACACACACTGCAGCTGCAAGACAAACAGCATCCACAAAGCGTTTTCACGTCTTTATACAGCTGCTCAAAATATTCATTCATAAGACCTCTACACGCATTAAATTAATAATAAATTAAATATTTTTGGGATTTTCTAGACTATTTTAAGATGTAGAGTGAGCAGGATATTAAAATATAGCGCATTCATTTATGATAATAATCAGAAGCCTCCCCAGCGCCTCACAAATTGTCCTCTGTAAATCTTTGGTGAAAAATGGAACTGCAGCACTCTAATCAACCTTAACTTTTTTTAATGTTAGGCATGCAGAGACATCAAGAATCAACATATGAATCCCAACAATGGTGACAATCAAGAAAGCTTTTTTGTGACTTTATTAGCTTGTTTTGTGATATTCAGGGACGGTTTCCCGGACAGGGTTTAAATTAAGACAGGAGTAGGCCTTGATCTAGAATAGTTAATAGTGACTTAAAAAATGGCTTTCTGTAGCACAGATTAAGTACAGATTAGTTACACTTGGACTATGGAGTCCTGAACTAAAATAAACCAGATTAATTTAAAACCAACAGTACTAATCTGAATTAGCATGACAGAGGTTGCCTATAAAACATGGAATTAACCAAGAAAAGCTAAAAATTGCATGGAACTGAGAAGCAAATACAAGGAAAACAATCAGCAAAAGAAAAACTTTAGTTCAAGAGTCAAGAGACTAACTAAACCATGATACTGGTTCCCTGGCACATGATCACCATAATGCTGACGTCAAACTTTATTATTTTCAATAAAACATCAACATCTAAACCTCTGTTAATTCTCAATAAAAACCTTAGTACGAGAGAAATAAAGTCTGGATTGTAATAAGTGAAAATGCTGAGATCTTGAGAGATCTGTTACCAACACTGAGAATAAGTACCAACACTAAAACCTATTCAGACCCAGTGCAGGGCCAGTTATAGGTTAGTAGCCTAATTAAAAATCCATGAACAGGCAAATGTGTGTGGAATTATTGAAATATTAAGCTAAAATCTGAGCGTTGGGCTGACAAAAACAGTGTGGGAACCTCTGGTCTAATTGAAGCTGAGGAAAGGAGCGAGTTACAAAAGAACAAGCGCTCAGAGTTGTGTGTTGCTTGTAGACTGAGAGAGAAAAGCCTGTCGATCGCCCCCTGGAGGAGAAAGACAGAATGACGAGGCTGAGCTGTCCTTTACCACACCGAAAGCAGCCAGAAGCCAGAGAGAAAGCAACATGAAAGACAAATAAATGAAGCAATTGATGTTAAAAGGATAAAGGAAGAACCGTGGGAGCCGAGCCATGAAGTGTATTAGTGAATTGATAAAGCAAAAGCTTACAGCACCTGGTATTCCCAGGCGGTCTCCCATCCAAGTACTAACCAGGCCCGACCCTGCTTAGCTTCCGAGATCGGACGAGATCGGGCGTGTTCAGGGTGGTATGGCCGTAAGCGAGAGTCTCAGCCGATAGAGGGATATTTAAAGAAGGGACATGAGTCTCGGCCCGCATTCACACACACTGCAGCTGCAAGACAAACAGCATCCACAAAGCGTTTTCACGTCTTTATACAGCTGCTCAAAACATTCATTCATAAGACCTCTATACGCATTAAATTAATAATAAATTAAATATTTTTGGGATTTTCTAGACTATTTTAAGACGTAAAGTGACCAGGATATTAAAATGTAGCACATGTATTTTTGATACTAAGCAGAAGCCTCCCCAGGTCTACAGCGCCCCACAAATTCTCATATGTAAATCTGTGGTGAAAAACAGAACTGCAGAGCTCTAATCAACCTTAGTTCATTTTTAATGTTAGGCATGCAGAGACATCAAGAATCAACATATGAATCCCAACAATGGTGACAATCAAGAAAACTTTTTTGTGACTTTATTAGCTTGTTTTGTTACATTCAGGGGCGGTTTCCCGGACAGGGTTTAAATTAAGACAGGAGTAGGCCTAGGCCTTAACCTAGAATAGTTAAAAGTGACTTAAAAAATGGCTTTCTGTAGCACAGATTAAGTACAGATTAGTTACACCTGGACTATGGAGTCCTGAACTAAAATAAACCAGATTAATTTAAAACCAACTGTACTAATCTGAATTAGCATGACAGACGTTGCCTATAAAACATGGAATGAACCAAGAAAAGCTAAAAATTGTATGGAACTGAGAAGCAAATACAAGGAAAACAATGGCATCAGAAAAATACTGCAATCAAAAAACTTTACAAAACAAGAGAAAATTATTTTTAAGCAAGCTAAATAAACTGCACACATCAGGTATGGAATAAAAGAAAAGAAATGTAAATACATTTTTTACAAACATTTTTGATCATATTTACCAGGGGTGCCATCGATATATATATACACTCACCTAAAGGATTATTAGGAACACCTGTTCAATTTCTCATTAATGCAATTTTCTAATCAACCAATCACATGGCAGTTGCTTCAATGCATTTAGGGGTGTGGTCCTGGTCAAGACAATCTCCTGAACTCCAAACTGAATGTCAGAATGGGAAAGAAAGGTGATTTAAGCAATTTTGAGCGTGGCATGGTTGTTGGTGCCAGACGGGCCGGTCTGAGTATTTCACAATCTGCTCAGTTACTGGGATTTTCACGCACAACCATTTCTAGGGTTTACAAAGAATGGTGTGAAAAGGGAAAAACATCCAGTATGCGGCAGTCCTGTGGGCGAAAATGCCTTGTTGATGCTAGAGGTCAGAGGAGAATGGGCCGACTGATTCAAGCTGATAGAAGAGCAACTTTGACTGAAATAACCACTCGTTACAACCGAGGTATGCAGCAAAGCATTTGTGAAGCCACAACACGCACAACCTTGAGGTGGATGGGCTATAACAGCAGAAGACCCCACCAGGTACCACTCATCTCCACTACAAATAGGAAAAAGAGGCTACAATTTGCAAGAGCTCACCAAAATTGGACAGTTGAAGACTGGAAAAATGTTACCTGGTCTGATGAGTCTCGATTTCTGTTGAGACATTCAGATGGTAGAGTCAGAATTTGGCGTAAACAGAATGAGAACATGGATCCATCATGCCTTGTTACCACTGTGCAGGCTGGTGGTGTAATGGTGTGGGGGATTTTTTTTTGGCACACTTTAGGCCCCTTAGTGCCAGTTGGGCATCGTTTAACTGCCACGGCCTACCTGAGCATTGTTTCTGACCATGTCCATCACTTTATGACCACCATGTACCCATCCTCTGATGGCTATTTCCAGCAGGATAATGCACCATGTCACAAAGCTTGAATCATTTCAAATTGGTTTCTTGAACACGACAATGAGTTCACTGTACTAAAATGGCCCCCACAGTCACCAGATTTCAACCCAGTAGAGCATCTTTGGGATGTGGTGGAACGGGAGCTTCGTGCCCTGGATGTGCATCCCACAAATCTCCATCAACTGCAAGATGCTATACTATCAATATGGGCCAACATTTCTAAAGAATGCTTTCAGCACCTTGTTGAATCAATGCCACGTAGAATTAAGGCAGTTCTGAAAGCGAAAGGGGGTCACACACAGTATTAGTATGGTGTTCCTAATAATCCTTTAGGTGAGTGTATATATATATATATATATATATATATATATATATATATAATATATATATATATATGTATATATATATATTAGTAATACATGTGTCTTCTTTGAAACACAATGTTAAACCTGCCTCCTGGTAGGTTTAATTTAAGCCTCAATTTAGTCCTGGGGTAACTCTAATCTTCCTCCAGGAAATCAGTTTATTAAACTCTGGACTAAACTAAATCTAGGACTATTTAAAGCCATGACAGAGAAAGCAGATTTCTGTTAATCTGGTTTAAAGAGCCATTTAAGTCTAGGACTAGGTTTAATCTCTGTCAGGGAAACCGCCCCTCAGAGTTGATCTGATTTTTTTTTTAATTGTCACCATTGTTGAGATTCATTTGCTGATTCTTGATGTCTGTGTCAGTATACATGGCCTTATCAAAATGTTTTATGCATAATGATTTCATATAATCTTTCAGAGTATAACAGCAGAACAGATTTTTCTGCAGGAGAATTGGCATAAAAAATAAACAATTTAGTATTAAACAACTTAATCAGAGATTAGACTCTGGTGTCAATGAATTGCTATAATAAACATATATCGGAAACATACAGTTAAATCAGCAAAAGAAAAACTTTAGTTAAAGTGTCAAGAGTCAAGAGACTAACTAAACCATGATACTGGTTCCCTGGCACATGATCACCATAATGATGACCTCAAACTTTATTATTTTCAATAAAACATCAACATCTAAACCTCTGTTAATTCTCAATAAAAACCTTAGTACGAGAGAAATAAAGTCTGGATTGTAATAAGTGAAAATGCTGAGATCTTGAGAGATCTGTTACCAACACTGAGAATAAGTACCAACACTAAAACCTATTCAGACCCAGTGCAGGGCCAGTTATAGGTTAGTAGCCTAATTAAAAATCCATGAACAGGCAAATGTGTGTGGAATTATTGAAATATTAAGCTAAAATCTGAGCGTTGGGCTGACAAAAACAGTGTGGGAACCTCTGGTCTAATTGAAGCTGAGGAAAGGAGCGAGTTACAAAAGAACAAGCGCTCAGAGTTGTGTGTTGCTTGTAGACTGAGAGAGAAAAGCCTGTCGATCGCCCCCTGGAGGAGAAAGACAGAATGACGAGGCTGAGCTGTCCTTTACCACACCGAAAGCAGCCAGAAGCCAGAGAGAAAGCAACATGAAAGACAAATAAATGAAGCAATTGATGTTAAAAGGATAAAGGAAGAACCGTGGGAGCCGAGCCATGAAGTGTATTAGTGAATTGATAAAGCAAAAGCTTACAGCACCTGGTATTCCCAGGCGGTCTCCCATCCAAGTACTAACTAGGCCCGACCCTGCTTAGCTTCCGAGATCGGACGAGATTGGGCGTGTTCAGGGTGGTATGGCCGTAAGCGAGAGTCTCAGCCGATAGAGGGATATTTAAAGAAGGGACATGAGTCTCGGCCCGCATTCACACACACTGCAGCTGCAAGACAAACAGCATCCACAAAGCGTTTTCACGTCTTTATACAGCTGCTCAAAACATTCATTCATAAGACCTCTATACGCATTAAATTAATAATAAATTAAATATTTTTGGGATTTTCTAGAATATTTTAAGACGTAAAGTGAGCAGGATATTAAAATGTAGCACATGTATTTTTGATACTAAGCAGAAGCCTCCCCAGCTCTACAGCGCCCCACAAATTCTCATATGTAAATCTGTGGTGAAAAACAGAACTGCAGAGCTCTAATCAACCTTAGTTCATTTTTAATGTTAGGCATGCAGAGACATCAAGAATCAACATATGAATCCCAACAATGGTGACAATCAAGAAAACTTTTTTGTGACTTTATTAGCTTGTTTTGTTACATTCAGGGGCGGTTTCCCGGACAGGGTTTAAATTAAGACAGGAGTAGGCCTAGGCCTTAACCTAGAATAGTTAAAAGTGACTTAAAAAATGGCTTTCTGTAGCACAGATTAAGTACAGATTAGTTACACCTGGACTATGGAGTCCTGAACTAAAATAAACCAGATTAATTTAAAACCAACTGTACTAATCTGAATTAGCATGACAGACGTTGCCTATAAAACATGGAATGAACCAAGAAAAGCTAAAAATTGTATGGAACTGAGAAGCAAATACAAGGAAAACAATGGCATCAGAAAAATACTGCAATCAAAAAACTTTACAAAACAAGAGAAAATTATTTTTAAGCAAGCTAAATAAACTGCACACATCAGGTATGGAATAAAAGAAAAGAAATGTAAATACATTTTTTACAAACATTTTTGATCATATTTACCAGGGGTGCCATCGATATATATATACACTCACCTAAAGGATTATTAGGAACACCTGTTCAATTTCTCATTAATGCAATTTTCTAATCAACCAATCACATGGCAGTTGCTTCAATGCATTTAGGGGTGTGGTCCTGGTCAAGACAATCTCCTGAACTCCAAACTGAATGTCAGAATGGGAAAGAAAGGTGATTTAAGCAATTTTGAGCGTGGCATGGTTGTTGGTGCCAGACGGGCCGGTCTGAGTATTTCACAAACTGCTCAGTTACTGGGATTTTCACGCACAACCATTTCTAGGGTTTACAAAGAATGGTGTGAAAAGGGAAAAACATCCAGTATGCGGCAGTCCTGTGGGCGAAAATGCCTTGTTGATGCTAGAGGTCAGAGGAGAATGGGCCGACTGATTCAAGCTGATAGAAGAGCAACTTTGACTGAAATAACCACTCGTTACAACCGAGGTATGCAGCAAAGCATTTGTGAAGCCACAACACGCACAACCTTGAGGTGGATGGGCTACAACAGCAGAAGACCCCACCAGGTACCACTCATCTCCACTACAAATAGGAAAAAGAGGCTACAATTTGCAAGAGCTCTCCAAAATTGGACAGTTGAAGACTGGAAAAATGTTACCTGGTCTGATGAGTCTCGATTTCTGTTGAGACATTCAGATGGTAGAGTCAGAATTTGGCGTAAACAGAATGAGAACATGGATCCATCATGCCTTGTTACCACTGTGCAGGCTGGTGGTGTAATGGTGTGGGGGGTGTTTTTTTGGCACACTTTAGGCCCCTTAGTGCCAGTTGGGCATATTTTTTTCTTTATGACCACCATGTACCCATCCTCTGATGGCTATTTCCAGCAGGATAATGCACCATGTCACAAAGCTTGAATCATTTCAAATTGGTTTCTTGAACACGACAATGAGTTCACTGTACTAAAATGGCCCCCACAGTCACCAGATTTCAACCCAGTAGAGCATCTTTGGGATGTGGTGGAACGGGAGCTTCGTGCCCTGGATGTGCATCCCACAAATCTCCATCAACTGCAAGATGCTATACTATCAATATGGGCCAACATTTCTAAAGAATGCTTTCAGCACCTTGTTGAATCAATGCCACGTAGAATTAAGGCAGTTCTGAAAGCGAAAGGGGGTCACACACAGTATTAGTATGGTGTTCCTAATAATCCTTTAGGTGAGTGTATATATATATTAGTAATACATGTGTCTTCTTTGAAACACAATGTTAATCTGAAGTTAAACCTGCCTCCTGGTAGGTTTAATTTAAGCCTCAATTTAGTCCTGGGGTAACTCTAATCTTCCTCCAGGAAATCAGTTTATTAAACTCTGGACTAAACTAAATCTAGGACTATTTAAAGCCATGACAGAGAAAGCAGATTTCTGTTAATCTGGTTTAAAGAGCCATTTAAGTCTAGGACTAGGTTTAATCTCTGTCAGGGAAACCGCCCCTCAGAGTTGATCTGAATTTTTTTTAATTGTCACCATTGTTGAGATTCATTTGCTGATTCTTGATGTCTGTGTGAGTATACATGACCTTATCAAAATGTTTTATGCATAATGATTTCATAAAATCTTTCAGAGTATGACAGCAGAACAGACTTTCTGCAGGAGAATTGGCATAAAAAATAAACAATTTAGTATTAAACAACTTAATCAGAGATTAGACTCTGGTATCAATGAATTGCTATAATAAACACATATCGGAAACATACAGTTAAATCAGCAAAAGAAAAACTTTAGTTAAAGTGTCAAGAGACTAACTAAACCATGATACTGGTTCCCTGGCACATGATCACCATAATGATGACCTCAAACTTTATTATTTTCAATAAAACATCAACATCTAAACCTCTGTTAATTCTCAATAAAAACCTTAGTACGAGAGAAATGAAGTCTGGATTGTAATAAGTGAAAATGCTGAGATCTTGAGAGATCTGTTACCAACACTGCGAATAAGTACCAACACTAAAACCTATTCAGACCCAGTGCAGGGCCAGTTATAGGTTAGTAGCCTAATTAAAAATCCATGAACAGGCAAATGTGTGTGGAATTATTGAAATATTAAGCTAAAATCTGAGCGTTGGGCTGACAAAAACAGTGTGGGAACCTCTGGTCTAATTGAAGCTGAGGAAAGGAGCGAGTTACAAAAGAACAAGCGCTCAGAGTTGTGTGTTGCTTGTAGACTGAGAGAGAAAAGCCTGTCGATCGCCCCCTGGAGGAGAAAGACAAAATGACGAGGCTGAGCTGTCCTTTACCACACCGAAAGCAGACAGAAGCCAGAGAGAAAGCAACATGAAAGACAAATAAATGAAGCAATTGATGTTAAAAGGATAAAGGAAGAACCGTGGGAGCCGAGCCATGAAGTGTATCAGTGAATTGATCAAGCAAAAGCTTACAGCACCTGGTATCGGACCAATGGTTGAGCCCTGTTGTGCAAAGTTGAGGAACGACAAGCCAATCATTGAGCCCTGTTGAGGAGAGCTGAGCAGCGATCAGCCAATCAGAGACCTCTGTTGTGGAATCGTCTTTCGAGACTGAGCTGTGTTAGAAAAATTCTGGCGGCCATCTTTTGTTAATGCAGTCGGCCGTTTGACAGATTTGACAGACTAATATTTTTATTCTCAGGTAAGTTTGGTGTAATTATTTGATAAGTAATGACTGAAACTCTATGTATTTTTGGATAATTTGCCTGAATTTGCCTGAGGTTTGACATGATAATCTAGTTAGCGCCGTACTGACACTCATTTTGTTTACATTAAAATAGCTAGGTTCGATCTCTCTCATATGCGTTGATCTGACGATCTCTGGAAATACTTTTAAATCGTGATCGGACACTCTAGCTCACTTCTTAAGACCATGGATATGGTGTTTCAACAGTTTGGAGTTGAAATTCGACGTGTAAGTATGCTTTAGAGTGTAAACATGCCAACTGCGATTGGCATGAATGCATTGAAAATGAATGAAGTACCAATCGCCACTGTAATGACCTGACGATCTCTGTAAATACATTAAAAACGTGATCGAACACTCTAGCCCACTTCTTAAGACTATGGAGATGGTGTTACAACAATGTGGAGTTGCAATTCGATGTGTAAATATGCTTTAGAAGTGTAAACATGTCAACCGCGATTTGCATGCTAACAACAAAGTGATGAATGAATGGGCTGTTTTTGCTTACTACTTTTACGAGGGCTGCAGGGTCTCTAAAATGTATTTAAGCCCTCATCTGATAATCTGGCTAGCATGTTTAGACTTTGTAGATGTTGTTACTACAGTGTGGAGTCGAAATTCGAGGTCTAAATATGCTTTGGATGTGTAAACACAACACCTGATTTTTAAGCTGTGTTAATGAGTACACCACTATCAAACTAATATGTGCAGTGATAGGCTTTTATTACATCTCACGGGATGTGTGTGTAAATACTGTCATCCAGTTTAAATAAATAACATGGCTCTCTTGCTTTGACCTTATTTATATGATGACTACTAACTGCAAATGAGCCATGTTTAAAAGTTTTGTTACAGTCACTTGTTGGAAAGTTAAATGAACAGTCATAACTGATCCCTATTACCTGTGTTTACATTACCAGAAAGAATGGAGAGCCATGATAGCTATGAGTGTGAGGTGTGCAACAAGAGGTTTACTCTGAAGTCCAACCTTACACGCCACATGAAGCTTCACGACCCTAAACAGCATGCCTGTGACGTGTGTGGGAAGAGCTTCTCGACCAAGCCCCAGCTTGACCTACATCTGAAGCAGCACCAGTACCCCCGCATCCCCATGTACAGGCAGGGAGAGGCCCGGATGATGTGTACGGTAGCTGCCAAGGCTGAGGCAGGCAACCCTAACAAGGAGGTGGACCCGACCTGGCTGGACCCTGTGAAGGCGGAGGCCGCTGCCAAAAAGGCCGGAGGGGAGATGTGGAGAGGCCAGCTCGTCATGACCTTTGGCATGTACGCCGGGCAGACATTTAGGTGGCTGCTAGAGAATGATGCTGGTTGGGCGGCGTGGATTCTGTCCGAGTTCATTCACCAGGGCGAGCTGAATGAGCTGATGAAGTGGCAGAAGGAGCACCTACAGGAGTACGTCAACATGTCTTGTTGACAGGAAGCTGAAGGTAAGTTATCTAGGTTAAAATTTCTATTTGTACATGTGAGTGATAATTCACACCATTTCAAAACCATGATGTATGGATCTTACTGTCATGTTTTTCTTTCCTTTTTTTTTCTCAGGAAAAGACAGGCGCAGCGGTGTCATCCTTCTCCCAGCATGGCTCCAATTATGCCAGTGATGCCGAGCTATTGGCTGTGGCAGGTAATATTATTATGCTTACATATGGAAATTAATTGACCATTGTATCCCTTCTAGAGCGGCTTAAACTAATAATGTTTTTCTTTACTTCTGTCATTATGTTAAATTAATTTGGAATAATTATCTCAATTCTCTGTGTGTGTGTGTGTGTGCTTTGCAGAACAACTCCTGGATGAGTCTCAGGTCCCTGTCTCCACCCACATCACCACCGTGGGACAACTCACTCCAGCCGCAGCTGCCAGCCAGGAGCCTGCCGTGCCACCATCGCAGGAGCAGCCCTCCGTCTCCACCGGCATCCACCTGGAGGGTTGGCAGAGGTACTGGGAGGAACCACCAGCATCTGCCCAAGCACTTGGCATCGCCCTACCAAACATTAAGTGGATGAAGTGCAACGAGGCATATGGCCTGTTTGAGAGGGCATCCCGGTATATTAATGCCAAAGGCGACATTGTGGAGAGGAAGTTGCTGAAGGAGAAGATGGAGTTCCACCCACCCCCACTGCCTCTGTCCGTCAAGGGAGCAGTTCCCAGCATGCTCTTCTTTTTCACCACGCCTGCCTTCTTCTGGCGCCCCGTCGGTGTGATGAAGGCCATGATTCCCTGCCCCAACACCAACTGCCCTGCGCCGCCTGGGGAATACCTGGAGAGGAAGGGCTTCGGCAGCTACGCCAGGCAGGTGTGTGGCATGTCATCCTACTACACCCTCCTGACGGAGAAGCTGAAGTGCTCCTACTGCGAGAAGGTGAGACATGTGTCGGTGGCACGCGACAGTGAGGAGGAGGAGGAGGAGGAGGAAGATCAGCAGCAGTACATTTGGCTGGCCTACAGTCCAAAAGTTCTGATGAGCCTCGCCCCTGCTGTTAGACGGATGTTCCCCGCCATTCTGTGTGGGAAGTGCGCCATCGACAGAGAAGTGGTGACTCTGCTGAGCAACCGCCTCAACGCCGTGTCGATGAGCAAGGTGCAGCGGCTTCTGAAACAGGGCCACGACGAGTGGTACATCGAGCGGCGTGACCTGTACCAGACTCTGCTGTACGACGCCCACACAGCTGGCTCTTCGTCGACGGCAGCCTCATCCTCCTCGCAGAAGGGCATCCTCGCCTTCGCCAAACCTGCAGGGACATACACACCTCCCATTCCCCAGTCTCCTCTTCCATCTGCCCGGGTGCTGAGGCGAGCACACCTCATCATGGAGATGGAGAAGATGCCAGTGTACCGCAGCGAGATCCTCAGCATGACTGGAGAAATCCTCTGCATAGATGGCACAAGAAAGGTATGCATGCAGCCATCATGTTATGGTAAAAAAAAAAAAAAATACAAATGTGTCTTAACTAGTGACATTAATGTAATGTAATAATGTGTATGTTTTGATTTGGTCTGTTTTATGACAGGTCCTGAAAAAGATCTACGGGGACGGCCAGGGCACGATGCAGTACCTCACCAGCGTCCTGAATGAGTGGGGTCAGTTCTTGACGACGGTGGTGGTGGCAGCTGAGTCCGAGGGCTGTTATGCACGCATGGCCAGGGGTCTTGTGGCTCGGTTCGAGCGTGCGAACGCTCCAGCCCCGAGAGTGATTTATGCCGACAACAACTGCTGCCGGTACATTTTAATTGAATTAATTCCATCGTAGCATAATGATATTTCATCATAGTGTAATGATATTTCAAATAATAATTCAGATAATTCAAATCACACATGACAAGTTATTTAATGAAACACTATTGCATAGATACTTGTAGATGCATGCTATTTTTTCTGTGTCATTTCAGTGACAGTGGCTCATCGTTCCTTGAGACCCTCTTCAGTGACTGGGTGCAGAGGGGTGCTGTGGTCCGTCTGGACATCCGCCACTGGCTGCACCGCTGGGATGCTGTGGTCATCAAACAGAGCCACGCCAAGTACGGGGTATTCATGAGTGCCATGGCAGGGGCGGTGTTGGCCTACAATAAGGGGGACATGATGCTCTTGGTCCAGGCAGTGCGGAAGGGCAACGAGGAACTGTACGGCAACCACACTGACCAACAGATGCTCGCCTTCCTCAAGCCGTCTCAGATCAAGAGCTATGTCAGGCGCATAACGAGGGGTGTTGAGGTAACTATTTGTAATAAGTTTGTAATAGAAACGCATCATGTGTAATAAAGCTGTTATATGAATAACATTTCTAATTATACCTTTCCCACCTGTGTGTTACAGGAGACCGCTGCGACTGTGGACTCCATCCTTGATGAGTTCAAGGGACCAGCAGGCCTTGACATCGACGGGATCCCCTTGTTCAAATCCTCAGACGCCGTTGATGCACATTGGGCAACGGCAAGCAAGCACCTCGGATGCATGCAGGCGAGTTTATTTGTGAATGGGTCAAGACAGATACAAGTATGGCCATGTATAGACACATTTAGACAAAACTGGATGGGCCAGAGTAATCATGAACCTCGTACTGTTTTGTGTGTTGCAGGACCCCCCTGGTGTTCCGCTGTACGTGGCAGTGAGAACGGTGGTGCTGAACGGTGTGCAGCTGCAGAGGTACAGATGCCAGCGTGGCAGCAATTCTTTGGAAGGGCTGCATTCCCATCTAGTCAACGCCATACCATCTAACAGATGCGGCATCATGCCATTCCAAGTGACTAATGAAAACAAAAGGCTTTGTCAACATCGTCAATTTTTTTTTTTTTTTTTTTTTTATGTTTATTAGGTTTTTTCAAGAATGTTATGTACAAATAGGTTAAAAAACATTATGCTTAAAGAAGGGCAACTTTCATTTTCAACTACAATAACGGCAGAAATGTGTTACATGCAATGTGTTTCAGGTGTACCTGATCGCCTTCGCCGTACAGTGGAACGCCAGGATGGAGTCCCTTCGCGTCGACGGAGGTCGTGGTCGCCAGACGAGCTGCGTGGACGCTGCGAGGATTCAGCGAATGAATCGGCAGGCGGAGCTGCTCTTTGGCAAGGAGCACGTCTTTGAACCTAACTTCGCTGCTCCTCTGCCATACCCTGACGACTACAACCATCCAGACGAGGAGGAGCTGCTTGGCGTGGAGTATGGCATGTGCCAGTCCACTGCATTCACTGCAAGGCACTACTACGCGCAGAAAGGTACAGCATTTTTCATCACACAACAATATATACTAAAATCACCTGCCCGCTAACTGTCTGCTGACCTTGTACTTATCACTACTAATCACAATGTAACTTAACACAATGTAATGTTTTTCAGCTGAGGAGGAGCAGTGTAGGAAGGACGAGGAGGAGGAGGGGAAAGGGGAGTCCGCTGCTGAGGAGAGTGGCGAGGAAGAGGAGGACGAGCAGGCTGACGAGGGTGTCGGAGGCATGTCGGAGGAGGACCCCATAGACCACGTCTGTGAGAAGCATGTCGTCCTCACTCAGGCAGAGCAGGTGGAGGAAGAGGATGGCCCCGCTTTGCAGGATGTCCTGGCCAGCCAACGCCATCTCCATCTGCCAGGGATAGAGGAAGTGGAGGCCCTTGCGTCGCTTCTCCTCCAGCTGGCAGACGACAGCGACCACCACCACCTCGTGCCCGCCGTGCTGAGGCAGCAAATTGCCACGGCTGCTGCTGCTCTCCACGACCACGACCGGTCCGGCGCCAACTTCGTCAAGAAGTACGAGTCCAGGTGGGGCTACACCCTCTTTGGTCGTTGCCTCGGAGCCGACACGCCAGAGACCAGCGCAGAAGACCAAGTTTGGCTGGATGAGGTACCCCCAAGCAGCGCAGGTGACCGAGGAGAGCCGTCTTCTGTACCTCCTGATTAAGATGCTGCAGCACCATCCCACCTGCAGCAAATTCCACTCGTCTCCCAGCAAGCTGACCTCATCCATCAAAGGCCAGTACAAGAGGATTGCCGACAGAGTGAGGGACGACCCGGTCGTGGGCAGCCTCGCCATCCCGCTGCCCAACATAAACGTCAAGTCCATCAGCAACTTTTTCAGGAGGGAGGAGAAGATGGCCAACTTCAGGGCAACGGTCTGGCCAAGAGTGAAGACTCATCGGAATGTTCTGTCAGGCCAACCAATGCCTGATGCCCCTGCTCTGCCGTCGTTACTGCCACCACCAGATAGACCTCAGGTGCAGTACCAGGAGCCTCACCATGTCGCTGGCAAAAGGCGTGGGGAAAAGCGGAGGTAAGCTCTTCGCTCACTTTATCCATTTATTTTTTTGTGTAGAGTAAAATGTTAATGCACACCCATACTTATAAGGTTCTCACCACTAAAGAGTCTCATTTATTATAAAAGATTTTATCAGATTTGTATTGCTATTAAGTTTTTTATATATATCTTTTACCAATGAGCACACAGCACACTGGGAGCTGTAGTGTATGACACTGTATTATTGTATATGATACTCACAGTATTGTGCTTGTGTGTTTTTTTTCTTTTATATTTACAGGTTGGACTTTGAAGACCCACAGCCAGACTGTCAACCAGGGCCTTCAAACCGCTGTATCCAGCCCAAGCCTGCCACTGCATCCTACGTGCCATCTGCCGTGGCAAAAGCACCTGTCCTCCTGGTGCTGCCAACCCAACCACAGGCTCCATCAGTGAGGTTGCTGCCATCTGCCAAACCAGTCTTCCTCCCTGTCCTCCCACCCTGTCCTCCCGCAGTGAAACCTGTTATGCCCAACAAGTCCAATAAGCCATGTGGGGCTTGCAAGGTGCCGCAGTGTGGGGGGCAGCGGAAGAAATACACCCCTTCCAAAGACAAGGTGGCTGGAAGCAGCCAGAAAATCTTCACCTTTTGTCCCTCCACCAATATGTCCACCACACCTGGCTTCGAAGGTGTAACATACACCAGCTATGAACACTTTAAAACTGTGGTGGATGGGGAACTGGAGAAGAGGAGAACCACCCTCTAAACCTGTTGTGGGTTGCAATGACTGTCACACACACTGACACACACACACACACACACACACATACTGACAGACACATACACGCTGACACACACACACACACACACACACACACACACACACACACACACACACACACACACACACACACACATACTGACAGACACATACACGCTGACACACACTAACACACACACACACAATGATGTAAATAATGTGAAATTGTTTAAAAACGTTTTAAATGTTTATAATGTATATTTATTTAACTTATTTGTGTGTTGTTTTTTACATACATGTTTTAGTGTAATTCATGTGTTTCATACAAAATGTTCATTCATGTTTCATTCATACATATCTGTTACTACCTGAAATTACCTTTTGCATCAAGCATTTGGGATTCGTCACGTCATGTTTGATTTCACGTTTCATTCCTGTGGTGTCAATAAAATATTTTCATTGCATTTGAAAATGGCTCTGCTTGTTACCTGGTGTTAACATAATAATTCCATTTTTAAGTGTTTCATACTCGCTGTATATAAAAGGGTAATTTTTCATTCATGTGTTGCGATAGCTTAATCAAAGAATACTTACCAGTTATAAACTGCTTTACATACTAAAAAAATCCGCTTGGATAACTTTTATAACATGTACCTATGTTGGAGTGCAATGCTTACCTTAAATTAAAACTTTACCTGAAATTAAGGGTCCAAAAAGATAAATAAGAATACTTACCTGTATTATACTTCCCTGAAACTAACTGGAGTGCAATGCTTACCTGAAATTAAAAGTTTACCTGAAATCAAGGGTCCAAAAAGATGAATAAGAATACTTACCCGTATTATACTTCCCTGAAACTAACTGGGGTGCGATACTTACCTGAAATTAAAAGTTTACCTGAAATCAAGGGTCCAAAAAGATGAATAAGAATACTTACCCGTATTATACTTCCCTGAAACTAACTGCATTTCAGCAAAGGGGTTTGCACCTTTAAACTACAATTATTCGCTCAAGCAGTTTAAGGGATTATACATCTTTCACAGAGATTTCAATCTATGAGTTTCAAATAGCTGAACTGGGGCTCAAACCTGTGATCTTATGAATGGGAAACAAGTGCTTTACCCACTCGTCCACCGCATCTTGCAGTACCATGATCGTCCAGCAGGTGGCCCAGGATCATGCTCATCCCAGGATCGAGGATAGGGACTTGGGGGGGTCATGGCCCATTCCCAGGCGGTCTCCCATCCAAGTACTAACCAGGCCCGACCCTGCTTAGCTTCCAAGATCGGACGAGATCGGGCGTGTTCAGGGTGGTATGGCCGTAGGCGAGAGTCTCAGCCGATAGAGGGATATTTAAAGAAGGGACACGAGGCTCGGCCCGCATTCACACACACTGCAGCTGCAAGACAAACAGCATCCACAAAGCGTTTTCACATCTTTATACAGCTGCTCAAAATATTCATTCATAAGACCTCTATACGCATTAAATTAATAATAAATTAAATATTTTTGGGATTTTCTAGACTATTTTAAGACGTAAAGTGAGCAGGATATTAAAATGTAGCACATGGATTTATGTATGTAAGCATGTATTTTTGATACTAAGCAGAAGCCTCCCCCGTTCTACAGCGCCCCACAACTTCTCATTTGGAAATCTGTGGTGAAAAACAGAACTGCAGAGCTCTAATCAACCTTAGTTCATTTTTAATGTTAGGCATGCAGAGACATCAAGAATCAACATATGAATCCCAACAATGGTGACAATCAAGAAAACTTTTTTGTGACTTTATTAGCTTGTTTTGTGACATTCAGGGGCGGTTTCCCGGACAGGGTTTAAATTAAGACAGGAGTAGGCCTAGGCCTTAATCTAGAATAGTTAATAGTGACTTAAAAAATGGCTTTCTGTAGCACAGATTAAGTACAGATTAGTTACACCTGGACTATGGAGTCCTGAACTAAAATAAACCAGATTAATTTAAAACCAACTGTACTAATCTGAATTAGCATGACAGAGGTTGCCTATAAAACATGGAATGAACCAAGAAAAGATAAAAATTGTATGGAACTGAGAAGCAAATACAAGGAAAACAATGGCATCAGAAAAATACTGCAATCAAAAAAACTTTACTAAACAAGAGAAAATTATTTTTAAGCAAGCTAAATAAACTGCACCCATCAGCTATGGAATAAAAGAAAAGAAATGTAAATACATTTTTTACAAACATTTTTGATCATATTTACCAGGGGTGCCATCGATATATATATACACTCACCTAAAGGATTATTAGGAACACCTGTTCAATTTCTCATTAATGCAATTATCTAATCAACCAATCACATGGCAGTTGCTTCAATGCATTTAGGGGTGTGGTCCTGGTCAAGACAATCTCCTGAACTCCAAACTGAATGTCAGAATGGGAAAGAAAGGTGATTTAAGCAATTTTGAGCGTGGCATGGTTGTTGGTGCCAGACGGGCCGGTCTGAGTATTTCACAATCTGCTCAGTTACTGGGATTTTCACGCACAACCATTTCTAGGGTTTACAAAGAATGGTGTGAAAAGGGAAAAACATCCAGTATGCGGCAGTCCTGTGGGCGAAAATGCCTTGTTGATGCTAGAGGTCAGAGGAGAATGGGCCGACTGATTCAAGCTGATATAAGAGCAACTTTGACCGAAATAACCACTCGTTACAACCGAGGTATGCAGCAAAGCATTTGTGAAGCCACAACACGCACAACCTGGAGGTGGATGGGCTACAACAGCAGAAGACCCCACCAGGTACCACTCATCTCCACTACAAATAGGAAAAAGAGGCTACAATTTGCAAGAGCTCACCAAAATTGGACAGTTGAAGACTGGAAAAATGTTACCTGGTCTGATGAGTCTCGATTTCTGTTGAGACATTCAGATGGTAGAGTCAGAATTTGGCGTAAACAGAATGAGAACATGGATCCATCATGCCTTGTTACCACTGTGCAGGCTGGTGGTGTAATGGTGTGGGGGATGTTTTTTTGGCACACTTTAGGCCCCTTAGTGCCAGTTGGGCATCGTTTAACTGCCACGGCCTACCTGAGCATTGTTTCTGACCATGTCCATCCCTTTATGACCACCATGTACCCATCCTCTGATGGCTATTTCCAGCAGGATAATGCACCATGTCACAAAGCTTGAATCATTTCAAATTGGTTTCTTGAACACGACAATGAGTTCACTGTACTAAAATGGCCCCCACAGTCACCAGATTTCAACCCAGTAGAGCATCTTTGGGATGTGGTGGAACGGGAGCTTCGTGCCCTGGATGTGCATCCCACAAATCTCCATCAACTGCAAGATGCTATACTATCAATATGGGCCAACATTTCTAAAGAATGCTTTCAGCACCTTGTTGAATCAATGCCACGTAGAATTAAGGCAGTTCTGAAAGCGAAAGGGGGTCACACACAGTATTAGTATGGTGTTCCTAATAATCCTTTAGGTGAGTGTGTATATATATATATATATATATATATATATATATATATATATATATATATATATATATTAGTAATACATGTGTCTTCTTTGAAAGACAATGTTAATCTGAAGTTAAACCTGCCTCCTGGTAGGTTTAATTTAAGCCTCAATTTAGTCCTGGGGTAACTCTAATCTTCCTCCAGGAAATCAGTTTATTAAACTCTGGACTAAACTAAATCTAGGACTATTTAAAGCCATGACAGAGAAAGCAGATTTCTGTTAATCTGGTTTAAAGAGCCATTTAAGTCTAGGACTAGGTTTAATCTCTGTCAGGGAAACCGCCCCTCAGAGTTGATCTGAATTTTTTTTTAATTGTCACCATTGTTGAGATTCATTTGCTGATTCTTGATGTCTGTGTCAGTATACATGGCCTTATCAAAATGTTTTATGCATAATGATTTCATAAAATCTTTCAGAGTATAACAGCAGAACAGATGTTTCTGCAGGAGAATTGGCATAAAAAATAAACAATTTAGTATTAAACAACTTAATCAGAGATTAGACTCTGGTATCAATGAATTGCTATAATAAACATATATCGGAAACATACAGTTGAATCAGCAAAAGAAAAACTTTAGTTCAAGAGTCAAGAGACTAACTAAACCATGATACTGGTTCCCTGGCACATGATCACCATAATGATGACCTCAAACTTTATTATTTTCAATAAAACATCAACATCTAAACCTCTGTTAATTCTCAATAAAAACCTTAGTACGAGAGAAATAAAGTCTGGATTGTAATAAGTGAAAATGCTGAGATCTTGAGAGATCTGTTACCAACACTGAGAATAAGTACCAACACTAAAACCTATTCAGACCCAGTGCAGGGCGAGTTATAGGTTAGTAGCCTAATTAAAAATCCATGAACATGCAAATGTGTGTGGAATTAATGAAATATTAAGCTAAAATCTGAGCGTTCTGCTGACAAAAACAGTTTGGGAACCTCTGATCTAATTGAAGCCGAGGAAAGGAGCGAGTTACAAAAGAACAAGCGCTCAGAGTTGTGTGTTGCTTGTAGACTGAGAGAGAAAAGCCTGTCGATCGCCCCCTGGAGGAGAAAGACAGAATGACGAGGCTGAGCTGTCCTTTACCACACCGAAAGCAGACAGAAGCCAGAGAGAAAGCAACATGAAAGACAAATAAATGAAGCAATTGAACTGAAAAGGATAAAGGAAGAACCGTGGGAGCCGAGTCATGAAGTGTATTAGTGAATTGATAAAGCAAAAGCTTACAGCACCTGGTATTCCCAGGCGGTCTCCCATCCAAGTACTAACCAGGCCCGACCCTGCTTAGCTTCCGAGATCGGACGAGATCGGGCGTGTTCAGGGTGGTATGGCCGTAGGCGAGAGTCTCAGCCGATAGAGGGATATTTAAAGAAGGGACACGAGGCTCGGCCCGCATTCACACACACTGCAGCTGCAAGACAAACAGCATCCACAAAGCGTTTTCACGTCTTTATACAGCTGCTCAAAATATTCATTCATAAGACCTCTACACGCATTAAATGAATAATAAATTAAATATTTTTGGGATTTTCTAGACTATTTTAAGATGTAGAGTGAGCAGGATATTAAAATGTAGCGCATGGATTTATGTATGTAAGCATGTATTTTTGATACTAAGCAGAAGCCTCCCCAGCTCTAAAGCGCTCCACAACTTCTCATATGGAAATCTGTGGTGAAAAACAGAACTGCAGAGCTCTAATCAACCGTAGTTCATTTTTAATGTTAGGCATGCAGAGACATCAAGAATCAACATATGAATCCCAACAATGGTGACAATCAAGAAAACTTTTTTGTGACTTTATTAGCTTGTTTTGTGACATTCAGGGGCGGTTTCCCGGACAGGGTTTAAATTAAGACAGGAGTAGGCCTAGGCCTTAATCTAGAATAGTTAATAGTGACTTAAAAAATGGCTTTCTGTAGCACAGATTAAGTACAGATTAGTTACACCTGGACTATGGAGTCCTGAACTAAAATAAACCAGATTAATTTAAAACCAACTGTACTAATCTGAATTAGCATGACAGAGGTTGCCTATAAAACATGGAATGAACCAAGAAAAGCTAAAAATTGCATGGAACTGAGAAGCAAATACAAGGAAAACAATCAGCAAAAGAAAAACTTTAGTTCAAGAGTCAAGAGACTAACTAAACCATGATACTGGTTCCCTGGCACATGATCACCATAATGCTGACGTCAAACTTTATTATTTTCAATAAAACATCAACATCTAAACCTCTGTTAATTCTCAATAAAAACCTTAGTACGAGAGAAATAAAGTCTGGATTGTAATAAGTGAAATGCTGAGATCTTGAGAGATCTGTTACCAACACTGAGAATAAGTACCAACACTAAAACCTATTCAGACCCAGTGCAGGGCCAGTTATAGGTTAGTAGCCTAATTAAAAATCCATGAACAGGCAAATGTGTGTGGAATTATTGAAATATTAAGCTAAAATCTGAGCTTTGGGCTGACAAAAACAGTGTGGGAACCTCTGGTCTAATTGAAGCTGAGGAAAGGAGCGAGTTACAAAAGAACAAGCGCTCAGAGTTGTGTGTTGCTTGTAGACTGAGAGAGAAAAGCCTGTCGATCGCCCCCTGGAGGAGAAAGACAGAATGACGAGGCTGAGCTGTCCTTTACCACACCGAAAGCAGACAGAAGCCAGAGAGAAAGCAACATGAAAGACAAATAAATGAAGCAATTGATGTTAAAAGGATAAAGGAAGAACCGTGGGAGCCGAGCCATGAAGTGTATTAGTGAATTGATAAAGCAAAAGCTTACAGCACCTGGTATTCCCAGGCGGTCTCCCATCCAAGTACTAACCAGGCCCGACCCTGCTTAGCTTCCGAGATCAGACGAGATCGGGCGTGTTCAGGGTGGTATGGCCGTAAGCAAGAGTGTCAGCCGATATAGAGATATTTAAAGAAGGGACACGAGGCTCGGCCCGCATTCACACACACTGCAGCTGCAAGACAAACAGCATCCACAAAGCATTTTCACGTCTTTATAAACTTAAAAAATATATATATACACTACCAGTCAAAAGTTTGGCCGTGAGAGAGCGGCACGAGGCCGGTGGCGTGATTACTGATGAGCGCCACCTGCGTGACGCACCGGTCTCGTATCTCTTGTAGCAAATTAGCTCTATGAAATATTAATAACCAATCATAACTTGCTATAATTTATTATGAATATTTGGGTCAGTTCATCGGATTAACTTGACGTAGCTACATTACAATCAATTACTCAGTTCATTCTGTGAACCCTCAATATTGGTTATTAATTAATTAATAGAAATGTACATTTCCGGGGCATGGGAAATGTCTTTCTTACTTTACAGTACTACTTAGAGCAAGTAGTCAAGATCTATATGATTAGTGACTCCAGATATGAGCTTGAGACGTGTGATATGAACAAGATTTTATTAACTAGACTAAACAATAAAACTACTCTAATAGTGCTTTTCCATTACCAGTACCAGTTCAACTCGCCTCGCCTCGGCTCGCTTTTCGCTCCGTTTTCCATTACAGATAGTACCTCCACAATAGTACCTGGTCGTCATAGCGACGCCACAGGAACTACGCGACACACACCCGCTACTCACACACACACAGGACAATGGAGGAAATTGAGTGTATGCTGTTTTTGATCCTCGGGATGTGGCTGTTTCTCACAGCAAGAAGACAAACGTTGTTTCAGGAGAGGCTGAGGGCAGCAAAAAAAAAACAGCTCTGTCTGGCGTGTACAATGATGACGGAGTGAATAGTGACGATTCTCTCTGACCAATCAGCAGTCTGCAGTGTTTTCACGTCACATTTTAGTATCGCCTCAGCTCGCTCAGAACCTCGCCGGAGGTGATACGAAAAAAAGGTACAGGTACAACTTTTACACAGTGGAAAACCAAACAAAGGCGAGTCGAGTCGAGTCAAGCTGGTACTGTGTAGTGGAAAAGCGCCATAACATACACATACATACATGCATACAGTTTACCAAGGGAAAGAGAGCTGAAGTAGAATATAGGAAAGCAAGAAGTTATAGCATTGTTTGAAATTCAGCAGATCAACAGCCTTGAGCAAACCATCAGTTTAGTTCTAACACGCCCTTCTTTAAAAGGTGTAAGGATACTTAATGTATCAAATAATGAGACTAAGTTTGATACTTGCATGTCTCGCCCATTTGAATTAAACTGTCCTGATGCAATTTGTTGAGGCTCCAGTTAATCTTTGCTGATGTTGTCTTGATGAGAGAGAACCGGTTGGAGTCAAGAGGATTTTTGGTGAATGGAAAGACAAGGCCTCAGCCAGGCACAAGCTTGGGGTCCTTAGAAAACTTCTAGTTTAGCATAATCTTCAGATCAGGACGGACCAGGAGAAAGAGAGGGAGCTTAGAGAGCTAAGAGAGAGGCTGATCTTCATCAGTGCTTTTTAAAGCGTGAAGATGTCACACCCTCTGGAGGTGTGTGAGCCAATAAGAAGTTGTCCCTTTGGAGGGAGATTTAACGACCCTTTGTGTTCGAGGAGGACATTTGAATCTGTAATTTCATTGGGTGTTTAAGAAAAATCTTCAAGATTCTTATAACACCCATGCATCACAAAGTTAGGCAAAATGTAATGTAAATTAACGAATGGGGAACGAAGATTGGAGTTTATAGAGACCAAACATGCCACACATATGATTTTGGTTAACCATAGTATGCAAAGTCTGAAACATTAACCCATTAGAGTTTACAAGAAAACATAGGCCACACAACATAAAAGGAAAATTATGAGATGGGAAAATTAGATATATGTTTATACATTTCTCAAGTGGTTATATATAGAATATACAGGTTTATTTCTCCTTCTCAGCAAGATTTAAGTAAGAGTCACAGCTCTCAGGAATTTCCTTTTGGGGTCGTAAAAATTCTTATCAATGTAACAGGACACTGAGTTCTGCCAGTGGTGTTAGCTTCATTGGTAACGCTTTCTTAGGTAAGTACACTGTAAGTAAATGTAAGTTAACGCACTGTAAAATTAAGCATTATTACCCAGTACTTTCTTAGGTAAGTACACTGTAAGTACACGTAAGTTAACGTACTGTAAAAGGAAGCGTTACCGCTTCATTGTGATGTTAGTTTCGGGGGAAGTTACATAGACCTTTGTTGGGAGAGTGAGTTTGCCGGACTATTCATTAAATATAATGAATCATTTGTGTGTGTGTGATTGGTCCAGACGCTACAACTCCTCCCTTTCGAACATTGTTGTCCGTGCTATAGACAACAACGAGCGACGTCAAAGGTGCAGAACGATCAGACACCCTTCCGGTTTGTGTCTCCTGGAGTGGTGGTTGTTCCACGGTGGGTGATGTAGACAATAGCCAAGTCCAGGTCTCTGCAGCAGGTGCCGAGGCAGCAGGTGCCTTGACAGCGTGTCACCTGTCGTTTGAGGCAGGTGGTTGCTTGTGACTGCAGGGAGTGGTTATGGGTGTTGTGTAGCATGGAGAGAGTTTCTGACTAACCTAGTACTGGTAGCAAAAAGGCAGCAGGTGGTCATTCGCCCTTGGTTCTGCACCCAGTCACCAGGTGTCTGAAGTCTGCAGTGTTACTCTGCTCTGGCAGCAGTGCTGACTTGAGCTTGCCTGAGTTGTGTTGGGCAAGAGTCAGAGGTTTGTTCAGAGGTATTCCTCAGGTGAGTTTTGTTCAAGGAGCTCTTTAGCTAGTGCTAGCAGCTCTTGTAACTCAGAAGCAGGCGTGTCCAGCTGTCTTTGTGCAGCCTCTGTTTGGCACCTGTGTGAAAGGTGTGGAGGAGGATGTTGTTGTAGACTGCTGTGAGACGTCCTGTGGTGTTTGCTGGGTGAGGATGTCCTTCCCATGGCTCCTCTCAGCGGTTGGTCTTGTGTCTGGGTCTATGGCCATGGTGAGGGTTCTGCCCTCTGCTGGCTAGGAGCAATTTGTTGAAGGCTCTTGCATTGTGGCAATTCTGGGTGCCTTCTGGTGCCAGCTTTGGATTCTGGATTTTGCAGTTCAGAATCACTGGGGTCTTACAAACCCTTTTTGAGGAGGCCTTGTGTTTGTTAAAAGGCCTTCTGTGTCAGGTCACGCAGTTGTTGGATAGCCATTGTGTGGGGGCAGGCCATAATGCCTAAATGGTGACTTACAATAGGATGGAGGTTTCGGAGGAAAAGGCTCTTGAAGCTGGTGTCCTCCTCCATCCCAGGTTCGTTGCGAGCTCTGAAGTAAGCTCGTCTGAGTCTGTAAATGCAGGGATATGTCTGGTCATTCAGTTGAGGTCTTTGAGTGTCACTACACGCGTCGTTTAAGATTAATCTGAATCAATCCTTTTCCTTCCGCGGCTGCAGAAGCTTTAAGGAAATTGTCCGATGACGTGTTAAGTAGAGGGGTTTGTCTCCCCCCTTTGTAACTCTGTGCTTGGCTGGGGGAGGTTTCTCTGCTGATTGCAAGTGGGGGAGTGAGATATCTCTCCTGCTGTGGTTCTTTTTGCAGCAGGTAAGAGTGTCTCAGTTCTCGTTGGACCATGTTAAGTTCATCTTTGGTGTTGTCCAGCTGCTGGGTCAGCGCTTCAATTCCAGCTCGGGGCACATTCAGTTGACCTTCACAGGCCATGATTCTGGATTCTTTGTCCAAGAGTTCAGAATTTGCTGCTTTTAACAGTGACTCTTTGTGAACGAGTTCCTTTTCCAGGTCCTCTCTGGCTGTCCTTTCCAACTGCTCTTGTTGTTTAGCAGCCGTCAGAGCCTTTTGAAGCCTGTGGAGTTCCTCCTGTGACTCCCTTCTGCCAAGGTCCTTGTGTCTGTCCTGAGCCTCCATCTCTAGCTGGTCTATGCGGCTTTTAGCATGTGTCAGCTCCTTTTGGGACTCTGTGATCTGGCGTTTGAGGTTGTTTACCTCCTGTTTCAAAACTGTGAGGTTGTGGGCCGGGAAGAAGATAACCTCAGTCAGATATTTGTGGTCATAACTCTGGTTTGAGTCATCTGTCATTAGTTCTCTTCGCTCGTTTTCTAGTTGCTTTTGGTTCTTGTGCTGAAGGTCGTCAGCAGCCATGGGTAGAAGGGTGTTTCTCATAACACCTAGCCAGTCCTTTGGGTCTGCCATCTGGGGAGTTAGGCTGAGCATCTGCAACATTCTGGCACACTTGTGGTGAGAGTAAGGGCAAGAGACTAATGCAAGATCAAACAGAATTTGAAGCTGAAGGCAAAGTGAGACAGCTAGGTGTATAATGTACAGCTAGGTTTAGACAGGTGTGGTTAACAAGTGAAATGTGTACCTGATTATTACTATCTTAGCTGCAAATAGCAGGATGCTCAGATTTGTGTGGATCTGAGTGGTTATGCTAAAAGAGCGTAAGCCTAGATTTAATAAATGACTTAAGATGGTTCTATGGTCAAATTATTTATCAGAACTTACTGATAGCATACAACAGACTTGATGTCTGAACAAATAAAGAAGAGAAAGAAAGAAAAGGGAAGAGAAGAGCTTTCCTATTAGATTGTGTTTATTAGTGGTGCTCAAAATCATGCCATAGCAATCGTCTAGATTACTTGTGTAGCTGGCTCATAAAATTGAAGCAACTGTTGAAAATAAACTAAATCAAGAAGGAAAGTATGTCTAGTTACCTTTGCGGTTCTATGGGGAAATAAAACCACACTAGAACAAGAGGGGTAAATGGAAAAAAATTAATAGCTGAATTCTATTATGATTAAAAATCATAAAAAGACTTAAAGAAGTGATTAAAACAGCAGAATGACCTGGTATTGGGAATAATCAATAGCACTTATGATCAACCATTAGATTTGCTTTGGACATCATTCTATAGTTGGTCACAGCTGCTGCGTGTTCAAGACCACACCATGTGTCTGTCCTTCCATAAAGTTTAGTCAATGTGCCATTGAAAGTTCCCAACACTATAAAAATTATTCTCTAGCTAAACAGTTTACAAGTAATTAACTTTAGATTTAATTAACAAAGTAACTGCAAATTTAGCTGAACAGCGTTCAATAAGGAATGCACCTGAAACAGTGCAGGTGAAACTAGATGAGAAGAATTAAAGTTAACAAAAGAGAAAGTAAGAATTCAGAAATCAGAAATGGGATAAAGGAAAATGGTTTAGATCACTTCACACTGCATACACGCAAGCTGTAGTTAAAGGTTTTCATGTAAATGATGCTAACAGCTAACTGTTGAAGTTATTGGTTAGCTAAGCCTAAGCTGAAGGGCTGCTATGTTGGGTTAGCTTAGCCACCTAGGCTGGTTTGTTTACAAAATGGCATCAGAAGGTAACACATGTGCTATCTGGAGTAAGCACTTCCTGTGACAAGTCGTTGTCATGGGAACCAATGCACTTCAGAGTTTCGGTGAGTGAAATACAGTTTTGATCACCAGGCAGCTCTGCTTTTTAGATGCACAGATAATGTTTAGATGAATGGCATCTATCTAACTATAATTTGTAAGGCCTTTACACTGTAAAAAGGGGAGTATCACCCAAATCTACATTTATATAACACTGTACTGAGATTTCTTCATCAGAAACAGGTTAAGTAATACTGCAATTGGAATTTCTTCAACCAAAGCAGAATAATCAATTCTGGTACAGTTTACATGCCACTGAGCTGAGATTCCTTCATCAAAACAATATTGACATTAGGGTTTCTTCGCTAAAAACATATTAAACTTACACTGATACCATTTGAAAATATACTTAAATGTGTTAAGACTCTTTCAATTACAGTAGAGATGTCAATTCAACGCCATCATTTATCTGCATCTAAACAAGCCAGCAGCAACCTTAATGCGTATTGCATGCCATGTCCTATTCTGACCAGAATTATCAAATGCACACTTTTAGGTTGACAGTGGTTTAAGCTCATAACCTTTGTTTAATTATGCCTGCATTCTCCACCAAATATGTAGCAAATTAGCTCTATGAAATATTAATAACCAATCATAACTTGTTATAATTGATTATGAATATTTGGGTCAGTTAATCGGATTAACTTGAGTCCTCGCTCCTTTCACCCACACCCACACCTGACAGCTCCACATTGACACAAAATAGTCTCATTTGTTTGAGCTTCATTTGTACCGGTAAAAGTTTTGTTTGTTCTGCTTCAATTTTTTAAATATTAGACCGAATTATAGACGATGACATCACCAGCCCCCCGGCCTGCTCCAAATTCACCCAAAATAGGCTCAATTGTTTGTGCTTCGTTTGTGCCGGTAAACAATTATTTGTTGCTGCTTTCAGTTTCTTAGACATTAAAATAATATTTATTGGTCATTCTGAGGTCACTCAGCCCCCCCCCCCCCCCCGGTTTTTAAAGTATTAGACACTAAATTATAGACTATGATGTCACCAGCCCCTGACCTGCTCCACATTCACCCAAAAAAGGCTAGTCTTTGAATTTTGAATTCTTTGAATTTGACCTGTCAGATTCCATGTCCCTATTTATTTATTAATATCTGATATGTTTTATAAAATAGACAGGGGAGATGGTTACACATCAAATGAGTCACTTTATTGAACATTACATTCAGTTGTGGTGAAATAAAGAGCGGTCACATTTTTAAATAGAATTAGATTAGTTAGTCAGATTCCGTGACCCTATACTGTAGCTACCTATATATTTATCAATATCTGATCAATATGCTAAATAAAATATAAATGGGAGATGGTCCAACATTACATGAGTCACTTTACTGAACAGCTGATTGAGTCAGTTATGAATAAATAAAGAGCGGTCACATTTTTCGGTAGCTATGAATTTGGCCCGTCATATTCTGTGATCTCAGAGTAATAGGCCTACGCAGTTGTAAGGAAAACTGTAGGATCTCCAACATTATTGGGTAGTTAAGAGTAATAAGAATAAAGATAAGCATATGTGTATCAGACAATGAGAATATTTTATACAAAACGGCAAATCAGCAGTTCTACCGTAGTAGACGGTTACAGTAGAACATCGCGAAGTAGCAGTTAAAGCCGTGCATGCACAATAGAACGCCGTTGCCGTTCCATCAGAGTCTGTTGCTTAAAGTCCCTAGTAGCTGGTGCCTCTCAATCTTTTTGATTTACAGGAGGAGGATATACTCTGTATATCGCAGGGTAAATATTATCTACATTATAATTCACATGGTATTTATTTCCTTAGTTGTGTAATGTATAACTACTAGGTCTGTGTATTGTTCTGGTCATAGGAGCATACAATGCAGAAGATGGAAGTGGATATCTGGCATGGAGAATAAAAACTCTGCACAAAGAAGCATCAGAGGGACGGATGAAACGCCAACGGTAACCACAAACAGGTGAGAGATTCGATCTTTAGTCGGTGCTTTTATTAGCTTGGCTGGAAGGCTTGATAAACTTTTTTTAATTTTTTTTATTGAACATACAAATTGCTTAATTTACTTATCTTACTCACATTTGTGTGTACAAAAAGTATTCTTTTGTTCCAGATTGGTATGTCATTAAGTCATAATGTAAATGAGGTCAAGTATCTCTTGAAAATAGAATTGCTGTTCTTTTTAAATGCAAATATGTTTTTCATAATCATTGTTTTGAAGGTCACTCTGGGATACTGTATATGCAACGTTTTCTATGTTTTTTCCTGTCATGTATCTAGTTTTGGTATAAATGTGTTGTGCTTTTGAAAGAAAAGGAACTGAATATTTGGTTTTCATATTGTCTTAAACACTTTCAGGTGGGCCAACTACTGACAGGGATCCTTTCAAAGAAGACTTTTGAATGATGAACGTCAGTGTCAGGAAGCAATTGCCCTGATGAAGCATACAGCTGACGAGGCAGTGTAAAGGAAAAGATGAGGTTAACACTGGTCTATCGCCAGAAGATGCTGCACGACCCTAAAGAGTCATCTGATATTCTAGCTATTTTCCCGTGATTCATGGATATGCCAGGCATGGTATGTGAGACTTCAAATCTTTAAATTTGGCATACAAATATGAAATTAAGTGCTATGGTTGTTCTGCAGTAACCCAGACTCACTAGGTAAAAAAGTGAGTTTCTACTGTGGTTCCTACTTTAATTGTCTTTGACATTTTGTAAAGATTGATCAAGATTTTGGTGATGCGACCTCTGCAAAGTTGTTGGTCTACCAACATAAAGCCAAAGTTTATTGCACAGAGCCGTGGCGTCACACAGAGTGAGCTTCAAGACCTCCTCCAAAATGCTGAAGCCACTGAAGTTGAAGAAGTACTATATTGTGCTATTACTTAAATTATTTAATAGGAAGTTATGCATTTATGACAAGCATAGCTTTATTCAGATCTAGAGTTTAAATTCTGGTCACAACTTTACCCATTAGACATGCTTGATTCATATGCAACACAGACTTGCAATGAGTAAACTGTCAGAATGAAAATCATCTGTTTCTCTAATATTTCTACTCTGATCTTTTCTCAAAGGCCTAGTACAGGAGTTGCAGATTTACAGTTTGAAATTGTTTTCATTTGGGTCTCTGAATAACAAAAGTAAGGTTGATATAGTAGATAAAGTTTAACTCTATGACCTCATTTCAATATCTGTAGAGGTTTCACCTTAATTCATCCACACATCAAGTCATCAAGTCTTGGCCATGAATGTGCTGTTAATACTGATTCTGTGTGCAGTATAAACTAAAGAGCACATCATCCAAGTGAAGTTAAGTCTAAGTTAAACTAATTCAACTGAGTTGGAGGGTATGTTCAACCCCTTCTACCTAAAAACCTAAAACAATGTGTTTATTTTGTTTTCTTGTCTCCAGGTTGGGACAGCGCCTCGTCACACACATCAGACAGATACAGTACATGTGCTGTTTATTGTGTTTGAGATTATTGTGTTTCTTCAGTGCATACCTTACATTTCACAGGTATATTCTCCATCTGTAAATGTTAGAAGGTCATGCAAATATTTCCTTTTTGCTGTCAGGAGTGGACAAGCCTTATGCAAGCCAAGCGATTCTCCGCTAACCTTCACAGACATCAGTAAATGACCAAACAGACGGAGAGCAATCATTCTGACTAAAATCTAATGGGTCATTCCATGTCAAATCAACCAAATTTCGGAAACTTCCCCAGCTCAAATTTTAGATTTTCTTAACATTTTTTTCTGTAGAAAGACAAACATAAATAGTGAAGAAAGCCAAAATATTAAATATGTCAGATGTATATTTACTGCGTAATCCACTATTTTGTAGAGAGGGGTCAAAATGACCATTTTCACCTGAGATTTGGAGCCAGATTAGAGGAGTATGAAAATTATTTTAGAAATATGGCAGAATCCTTATTTTATTTTTACAAAGAGATTGGTAGGTCTATTAGTTAAATCTCTTTACTTTAGAAATCTTTGTCTCATTATATGCACTTCTTGTGTTTTTTGCCTCAAATTTGCATGCCTGTAACTCAAGAAGTATTAAAGATATCTTAATACCTTTTTAGATTCTGGTTCTTAACAAACTTTCCTTTTGTTATCTTCATTTTAAAGGCCCTCGATGGTTCAAACCAAAGATCTTAATGCAGCTCCATGAGTAAATTGGTCAATTGCACACATTTTCAGTGGTCAAAAACCAAATGTGGGTCACTTTGCATACAGCTGATACTTTTTTCTTTAAAAGAGGAATACCTGAAGAACAAATAATGTTGAAACTAGAAATGCATCTGAATAATTCTTGGGTTAAAAGCATCCTAACTTGAGGCAAAAAACACAAGTGCTTTTTGCCATTTTTGAACTGTCATCCTTTGGCATATAATGAGACAAATATTGCTAAAGTAAGCAGATTTAACTACCAATCTCTGTGTAAAAATAAAATAATGATTCTGCCATCTTTCTAAAATAATTTTTATACCCCTCTAATTTGGCTCCAAATCTCAGAAGAAAATTGTCTAATATATTTGTTGTTAGACATTAATTGTGCCATATGCAGGTTATAAATAAGTGTATTTTTATGATAACAGTACCTGTAAAGTGTCTATTGTAATGGGGTAATCATTAAGATAATTTCTAAGCTCAGATGAATTGTGTTCCTCTTACCAGTTAACATTCAGTCTGTGCTTTTGTTTTTATATGTATATTCATTTTTAATTTAGTGACCCTCCAACCATAAGTCTGCTATGAGCGAGGGATGGAGAGGAGGAGCGCTACAATAAAACCCCAGCCTCAGTTCAATATTCTCTTTCACTTGGAAATACGTCACAAAACTAAAGTAAAGTCGGTTACAACTTTCAGTTCACAGGGGCTTTAAGAACATTTCGAAATCACGATGAACAGCAATTTGCATATTTAGAAACATATTTATGTATTATCCTGTGTTGGCGTAGATTTACAAATGAGTTGCTTTACAAATCTTGTGAAATGGCGCACACTGCGTTCCCAGATTCACGTTATAAGCAACACACACTCACAGCATGCAGAGATGGGAGTTTGAGAAACCCGAGAAGCGCTCCACGCATATTAATGATAACAGTGCAACTATGAAACACAAACCGCATCCGACTTTTTTTATTCCCAAACGCACGTTATTGGAAACCTAAACAAACAGCACATGCAGAGTTTGTGTGGAGCAGCGTTTACTGTGAACGGAGCTGAGGCAGGGTGTCTACAGATATAAACAAGTTAAATTTAAGACTTTTTAAGACCTTTTTAATGCCACTTTGAATGAAATTTAAGACCAAACCTGTGATGGAAATACACATTATATTACAAACGTATATGTAATATTTAATGTTTAACCTAAGTAAATTTAACATTAACTACTTGTTTATTGAACTAAAATCAAATGTAACATTTGCAATCGTGAGAATATTCAGCAAAATAGCTCCCGTCATGTTATGTTACTTAACTAGGCTATATCATATGTTATAAATAAAAAACATGTTTTTATGTGTGCAGGGCTCCAGACTAACTTTTTTTTTTTACTATGAGCGCTGTAGCCCCTAACTGAAATTTTTAGGAGCGCAAGCAGAATATTTAGGGGCACACCTTAAATCAGCTTGCAATGCAATTATTCAAATTTCCCCCAAAATAACTGTAATACTGACAAATTCTTTAATAATAGACTTAACGTACAGATATTACAATGTGCAGTTTTATTTTAAGTTCACAGGCTCCAGACTAACATCTGAGGGCCGCAGCACCGAGACACAGAGCTCTACAACACAGATCTGGCAGCACTGGGGTGGACAATAAAGCACTGAGCTTAATTTAGGGCATTATCATTCATAATGTCTTAATATAAATTAAAAAGCAAAACAAGAAAAAAAATTATATTAGGGAGTTAAAATATCCAATAAGCATCCTACTGTTTACAATGGCAATTTATTGTAATTTTAAATAAGTGTTTAAATAACAGTTTTCCTACATCTTAACATTTTTAGTTTTTAGGACAATCCTTAAAGGATGAACAAAAATGTGTTGGCCATCACATTAAAAATAACATTTATGTTATAGTTATGTTATATATTATAGTTTTGAAGTGCTGAAAAAAGGTAGTAGTAGTACTTGTAAGCGTTTCACTATTTCTGTCACAATACCATAGTAATGTGTAGAGTTACTACATTAGCATAAATCCATGGTGAATGTTGCCGATTTGTGAACTGAAAGCCTATAAGTGTTTCTCCTGGTTTCCACGTCAGCGCTGTGTTGATCTGATATCGATGGTTTATAACAGAAAACTGAATCACTCCGAATCAGAGTGTTTCTCACTGGATCTCGCAGCGATGATGTTATTAATTCTGAGGCGAAGTCAATGGATTTCTTCACTGGATCTCCTAGTAACAGTGTCCCGTGATCGAGATCGGCCCGCAACTGGCAAGTGCAAGTTCGGGGCGCTGCACTCTCTATTATTGGTCCGTGAAGCATAAATAAGTAGCGCATTTTCGTTCCGCTTTCATTTTGTTTGCATTCGCTGCTCGGCAACGTTGTAGGCGCGCCAGTGCGACCTAAATAAATATTTGGTCGCACCGGCAGGAAAAATGGTCGCAAAATTTCTGGAGTCTGGAGCCCTGGCTGTTATGCTCATTTGTTTTGATTTCTTACTATAAAATCTCTCAAGCCCCGTTCACACTACAAGCGACAAAGCGACACGATACCATTCATTTCAATGGGGAGCGGGCGATTTCCGGCGACACGCGCGACAGCGACCGTTGGCGACCGGATGGGGCGTGTCTGGCGACGCGACAAAGTTGAGATCTGTTTAACTTTATGCAAATGAAGAGCGACTTTCGGGAGCGACAACCAATAGGAGTGGAGCGCTTATGATCCTTCTCCACATCATTGGATGTCATTCATAAAGGCAACCAGTAGTAGGAACGCCCACTAGCGACCTCATCGCCAGCCACTGGCGACATGCAGCGACAAAGTCGTGTGTAGTGTGAACGTAGCTTCACAGAGACAGGCAGCGCGAGTCTCAACAGCGCTACCAGAAGTCATTATCATTATCAATCGCTGTTTATGTAATAAAATCAGAATCATTCTCGCGATTCGATGCTTCACTGGTTATTTGACTGGAGAAATTTTAGCGGTAATGTGACCATAACTTTTTAAGACCCATCGAGTCTGAATTTAATACATTTTAATACTTTTTAAGGCCTTTTATTAGGAAAACTTTATTTAAGACATTTTAAGACTTTTTAAGGACCCGCGGCCACCCTGTGAGGTCATTTTAACATGTAATCTGTAAATAATTACATGTAATCTGTAAATAAATGTAAATAATTAAAGCGTCGTGCTTCTCTGTGGCAGAAAAAACAGCGCATATATTTATTTAACTGAATCGCAGCCTTCGTGATTTCACAATAGCACTATGCTATATTATGATTGTAAATGCTTATATATATTGCGTAGCCTTATTAAACAGTAATAATGCAGTTCATGGCCACTTCTGGTATTTTACCGGTTACTCGACAAGGCTAAATTTTTTCAAATCGAGCACTTGACTTTAATCGAGGAATCGTTACAGCCCTAGTTCACAGTGAATGAATGCAGTGAACTCTATCTGTGCATGTGCTGAGTTTAGCATTTGCATTGTTGATGACGATTACAGCATTTCACTAGATTTGTAATGAGACATGTTTGTAAACTTGTTTTCTGCTAAAATAAAAGCTCGACTGCAGTTTCAATCAAAATAAAAGCTCACGGGTTTATCTCTTGCATTTAGAAATTAAGGCAAAACTAATTATGAAAGTTTTATTTATTTTTCAGTGCATCTGTTTTACAATATATAGCTATTACTGTCATATGAATAATATTATATTATTAGTAGTATTATGTAGTGTAATATAGACTGAGACACAACTAAGGTTTGAGTCCCCTTTAAAGTTCAGGTACAAGTCAATGCACTGACTTTGTTCAAGTTTCACTGATTATGGGTTGGAGCTCTTAATATTGTACTCTCAAAGTGCACCAGATTTATGAATTTAACTTTCAATTGTAGAAAATTGTCTTCCTTTGAGGCCTAGGTTCATCCATCAGTTTCACTAAATCCTGTGGGAAACGCTGTTAAATGTTGATTTTGTAATGCATGGATAGAATGCATTTCTAAAACATTCGAATTGCAAAGGCTGTCTTCTGATGATCATATTAGGCAAGTTATAGCTCACGGCTGGCTATGTGTGCCACCGCGCTTGTTTAAACGCTCAAGCTGAAGACCCCTATCCACATTGTCAACATTATGTGAAAAAATTTGCCTCGTTTACACTGCAGGTCTTGATGCCCAATTCTGATTTGTTGCCTATATCCGATTTTTTTGACCGTCTGTTTACGCGTTCTTTCAATTGTGACCCTTTTCCGATTCATGAGTTTACACTTGACATACTATCTGAAACATCGCGCATGCTTAAAGGTTTTTTTTGCACAGATGGACGAACGCGAAATATGTTTGATGCTAGCTTTGCGATATATGAAGTTCGCCAAACATCAGCATGATTTTGAAGTGAACGAGGATGAAAAGCGCCATTATTGCAGCCTGTGCATGTGCTTCAGTTATTGTGTGCGAGAGAGATCTCAGGACTGCTGGGAACAACTCGATCTCATGAAAGTGCGTATCTATACCATTTTATTTCTCGTGCCATTTATACACCAAAATAGTTTTTGCGTGCATGATACGCACTGCATATCATATGCACGCAAAAACTATTTTTGGCGTAAATGGCACGAGAAATAAAATTTGTGCTATAGACACAGTTTTATGAGATCGTGACGGGCTTTAAAGAGGAGCAGTTGGTCTATGGCATAATGAGCAAGCCAACCTTTGATATGTTGAGTTGACGTGTGTCCACACACCTCTCCTACGACGACACGACGTTTCGCAGATGCGCGTCAGGGTTTCTCTCGTCATTAAACCGCGGAGACGTAGACTAATGCCTCAGAAAATCCGATCTGCCTGTTTACATGACAGTCGCATTGGCACATATCTGATTTATTTCCACATATGAACAAGGCCTGAAACCGATTTCGAAATATCCGAATGCATGCGTTTTTTTCCTGTTTACACTGTCACAGAACACATCCGATCTGTGTCACATAAGAGCAAAAAATCAGAATTGGGTCACATTTCACTGACAGTGTAAACGAGGCCTTAGACAACTGTTAAACAAAGACAGAAAACTAATAGAGACAGAGAATGGGTGATCCTAGGGTTCTCAGCGATGTCAAAATAAAAGTCCTGCTTCTAGTGGCCAAAATGAAAAATTATTAGCCAATGTAAAAAAAAAAAAAAAGTGCCACATTTTGGCCAGATGAAAATGTAAATAGAAACAATGAAAGCATTTTCAATTAATCGTAACAGGCTTATTCATGAAGGTGAACTCAGTTTTTCAACTTTGGACAAGCATTTTTTAAATGCTTCCCTAGATTTCCATATCGGCTGAAAGTCTTCCCACATGAAGGGCAGAGGTACGGCTTCTCTCCAGTGTGCACTCGCTCGTGCACTTTCAGGGCTCCCGAAACTGTGAAACTCTTTTCACAGTGTGAACACTTGTAAGGTTTTTCTCCAGTATGGATTCGTTCATGCACTTTCAGTTCACCGGCTCTAATAAAAGTACTTCCACAGTCCAAGCACACGTAGGGTTTCTCACCAATATGTGTTTTCTGATGGTCTTTAAACCCGTTAAGCCACAGAAAACTCTTCCCACAAAAAGAACACACGTAACGCTTTTCTTCTTCATGAATCCTCATGTGTGTCTTTAAGTGAACGGCCAAAAAAAACTTCTTATCACAGCGCTCACAGCTAAATGGTCTTTCTCCAGTGTGAGACAGCAAGTGAGTTTTGAGATTGCAGGCCTCTGAAAATCTCCTGCCACACTCAGAGCACTGGTGTAATTTCTCTCCAGAATGAACCTTCATGTGCCTTTTCAAGCTGTTTTGATGTGTGAAACTCTTCCCACACAACATGCATGCGAAAGGCTTCTCTCCCGTGTGAATTTTGGTGTGTTCCTTAAGACCTTCCTTTTGCGTGAAACTCTTCCCGCACTGAGGGCAGGTAAAAGGCCTCTCACCGGAGTGAATTCGCAAGTGCCTCTTAAGATCTCCTGAATTTGCGAAACACTTTTCGCACTGAGAGCATGTGAACGGCTTCTCTCCAGTGTGAATCCTTATGTGCCTCCTAAGGTCTCGTTTACATGTGAAACTCTTTCCACATTGTGGGCAGGTGAAGCAGTTTTTCAGTTCTGTTCTTTCTGGTGAAATGTCATTTTCAGATTGGGAGCAATTAAAAGATTTTTCTCCAATTGTGAAAAGATTAGGTTTCTGAACCTTCTTTTTCTCCTCCACTTCATTCTGTTCTTCACTTTCCTCTTTACCTTCCAACTGGTCTAAAATGAACACATGAAATAGTTAAAAATCAATTAAACTGACTGTTAGAGACCAAGTGTTTATTTTAATTGATGTTTCATGTGCTTAAAGTTATTTATGCCATTTTCATGGTAATGACATTAGATATGGTTGAAAAACAAACTTGGTGACCATGAAAACTTAGCTGTTCTCCTTACTTTATTTGTTAGTCATGAAAGAAGGATGGAAAGAATAAAGAATGATCACCAACCTCTTTGTTCCTCTCCATCTTCATCTTTTATTCTGCATGATTCTGCATCACTCATGTCTTCACTATCATCTTTAACAAACTCCATGTTTACAAGAGTATACCAATTGTATATCTTGCCATTCACAAACAAATCCTCTATTAGCACTTAACATAGAGCTGTGCTATACTACATTTAATAATCTACAATAAATCCACGTTACTAGCACATAACAAACTTAAAACCAAGTCAAAACTTTCGTGCAGTTTTATATAAGACTAATGCAGAAGCGTTCAAAAGCACAAATCACTTCTTCCGCATGTTTCGAGCCTGAGCCGCGTATGCGCATGCGCGAATGACGTCACACCATCACAACGCGAAAGATCAGAATAAAGGTCCGCCAAAAAATACATACTTGTATAGACTTCTTATACGAAGAAGAAAATTTAATCAAATAACTAAAAATAATTGATAAAAAAAGATATACTTATTTTTTTTGTTGAAAAAACGAGGAGAAAATGTTCAAGATCCTGTTAAGATGTAGTTTGCACTATTGACATTTCTCTTGCAATATTAAATGCATTTATATTACATTTACATTTAATCATTTAGCAGATGCTTTTGTACAAAGCTGCTTACAAATGAGAAGAACAATAGAAGCCACAAAAACAATAGGGCAACAATATGCAAGTGTACACACACACAACAATATACTTTAATAAGAAATAAATAAATACATAAATAAAGGTCTGCCAAGGCAGAACACAAGGAACAAACGCGTTCTAAACGGCTCATAAATTCAGCTCACCACAGTTTAAAGTCATGAAATCA
The DNA here is from genome assembly GCA_026230005.1 of Gila orcuttii. Taxonomy (NCBI): domain Eukaryota; kingdom Metazoa; phylum Chordata; class Actinopteri; order Cypriniformes; family Leuciscidae; genus Gila; species Gila orcuttii. The sequence continues at coordinate 41,763,410 of JAPDVR010000008.1, read as the reverse complement.
AAATTGACAAACTTTTGCAGTGTTTATTATAAGTGAGTTATGCATAGACATTTTAAATTCATATTTCTTTCAATTAAATTTTTGGTCAAGATCTTCTATTGATAATGCAAGCACGCTAGTAAGAATCGCTAAAAAGTACATTTTTTGTCCCAGAATAAGAGAGTACACCAGACATCAGAAGCTGCACAGCAGGATTTACAAGACCAGAACTGGCAAAACAAGCAGCAACTTTATGATGCATATTCTCCATTGGCTGAACTTTACCACTGTCAATTGTTGAAAATCAGCATATCAGGCATTTCTTGAAAGTAATGGACAACAAATACACACCCATTGCAAGGAAAACAAATGTGAGAAAATGTCACCACCCAGCAAGCAATAGCCGTCATTTCACCGCCTCGGTTAACTACAGACGCGATGTAGTCCGTCTATGAGTAAACCACTTCTAGACAAAATAACCTTGAATTTGGTTACATGTCATTTTTGCCAAAATAACTAGCTAAATGTATGATATTCAATAATGTAAGCAAAGTCAACAGTGATTACAAGGTTTTGTCGTCAGGGCTGTGTTTGGATGGCTATTAGACGTCTTTTTAAAGCAAAATTGCTTACTGGGTATTAGTGGTCCCCACTGTAATGGATTTAAACACTCATCTCCTCCAAATATCAGAGTCAAGAAGTCATTGCAGGCCATTAGCCAAAGCCCTTCACCAATCACTTTTAAAGAGCTTCTCTGGGATCTTTGTGAGAACCAAAATGGGAAAGTGGACCAGTTCAACCATAATGTCTATTTGGCGAAAATGCTTGACCCTCAGTTTGGCCTCATGGGTTGATCTAGAAGTAATCAACAGCGAGAATCCAGTTTCCTGTCAAATGCCTACGACTTCTAGCCGCTATCGAGCAGCTGAGCCTCTCAGCTAAGGATGCATGCATTTCAGCTCAGATACACAAGTACTGATGCCATTCAAGGCACAGATAAAAATACAGCACTTAAATTTGGTCTACAAACAGGGAGAGATTCCCACAGCTCCACTCTCTGTCAGTAAAAGTGTTGTCTATGCCAGCCTCCTCTGCACAGGTAGAGCGTGTCTCTTATGGCCTCATCATGAGACCACATTGTGCACGCTTAACTCATAAAATGGTCACAGCGCTTGTATTTCTGAAAAGCAATATAGCCCTGGATTAGAGCTTGATTGTGTTCTACAGTACATCACATTTTCAGTGTTACAAGATCAGAGCTGTGTTCAAAAAACTAGTTTGTAGTCATTCATAGACAGATTAAGCTCAGTAATAAATCATGAAGCTTGTTGTTATGAGTAGTTGATACTCTGAATTCTCTCTCAGTCTATATAAATGTGGGGGAGAGGCAGCAAATAATTGAAACGTCAGCATGAACTGGAGGACTCAATATAGTGATACAATACCAAAACTGGTAAATTTGTATTTTCATACACTTGTAATATAATAAAAGTTCTACATACACCTCTATATCTCCTTTTCTTTGGAACTATTTTTTGATAGGAAACTAGTTGAGGTTCTGTTGAACATATTAAAGGGCAATGGCAAGATGTAGTAGTGGTATTTTTTGTTAAAAAAAAATAAAAAAAATATTTCCATTGGTTTAATGGGTTGAAAGGTTAAAATATTAATGGAAGGTTAAAATTTACAATTGCAATTTCAAATCTTTTTTAAATTTTATGACTTCCTGGACTCATAGTTTTTGAGACCTTCTCTAAAACGGTTGGTCAATTTATTGCTCCAGCCATATACACAGCAATATTATGGGTTGTTAGTCAATATGATAATCTATATGTAGGCCTATCTTATCCCAAATATCAGTCACTTAAAATCCTGGGAATATCTGCCACCAAACTCACAATAACAGAAACCCACATAAATCAACACATCAACAACAAAGCCAGTCTTGGTTTGCAAAAGATCAAGCTCACAGAAACTTTTGGAAATTAAAGGTTTTTATTAAAGTGACTGTCAAATATTTCAACAGGAGCCATTCAGAGCAAGAGTCAGAAGGCAAGCAACATTCATAAACACAAGCCACTGAAGAAAGACAGACAAGGCAGACAAATCTAAAAGAGAGCTCTATCTTCGAGCGACACAGGCAAGATCCAGATGACTGTGAATATGACAATAGGAAACAGGAGCTTCCCGTCGAGTTTCAGGCCTGAGGCGAGGGCTCCGTCTGGTGGTGTAAAGGGGGATTTAAAGGCACATTTATTAAATGGTTCCACTTTACAGTGTTGCTATAAACCAGTACAGGTTATTTAAATATAAAACGACAACATTTAATGCTTCCATCAAGGCGGGAATCAACAGTATTACAATACATTTAAAATGAAGATACCAATGTTAAAAAAAAAACTTCATTTGAAGTAAAATTGTGCTCATTGCATGCTCCTTTCTTTTATACATGGCTAGAAACACTAAAACTACATCTTAGTTGCTTGTTTATTAATCCATTAAGTGACAAATATACATGATTAATGTACCCTACTAGAGCACAAACTGACACATTTCAAGCATGATTGATTTTTTGCAATAAAAACAAATTATACTTCAATCATTTTCAGTACTGAAGAGCTATATAATTTACACAATTACATTTGAAAGATTTATTAAAGATAAATAAACCGGGCAGAACTTAACAATAAGGTCACACTAGTTAACGTTTTGCATTAACTAACATTAATAATGAGCAATACATTTGCTACAGTATTTATTTATCGTTGTTAACGTTATTTAATGAAAATTCAACTGTTCATGTCAGCTCAGGTCCATTAAACAATATTAGCAGATTAAACTTCTGAATTTAGTAATGTACTAGTAAATGTTGAACTTGACTACAGCTAAGATTAATAAATGCCTAAGTAGTATTTTTAACAATTTTTAACATAATTCCATTGTTAGTTCATGTTAACTAACGTAGTAAACCAATGTTAAGAAATAGAACCTTATTGTAAAGTTTTACCACACACTGATATCAGTATAGTTGATGAATGCTACCACGTGCAAATAATAGTAATCATTCATTATATTTCTATACAACTTTAAGGAGAACTTGGCTCACTTTCTCAACTTTGGGCAAGCCTTTTTTAAATGTTTTCCTAGACTACCATATCGGCTGAAAGTCTTCCCACATGAAGGGCAGAGGTACGGCTTCTCTCCAGTGTGCACTCGCTCGTGCACTTTCAGGCCTGATGACTGAGTGAAACTCTTTTCACAGTGTGAACACTTGTAAGGTTTTTCTCCAGTATGGATTCGTTCATGCACTTTCAGTTCTGCAGCTCTAGCAAAGGTTTTCCCACAGTCCAAGCACACGTAGGGTTTCTCACCAATGTGTGTTTTCTGATGGTCTTTAAAACCATGCAGCCACAGAAAACTCTTCCCACAAAAAGAACACACGTAACGCCTTTCATCTTCATGAATCCTCATGTGTGTCTTTAAGTGAACGGCCAAAAAAAACTTCTTATCACAGCGCTCACAGCTAAATGGTCTTTCTCCAGTGTGAGACAGCAAGTGAGTTTTGAGATTGCAGGCCTCTGAAAATCTCCTGCCACACTCAGAGCACTGGTGTAATTTCTCTCCAGAATGAACCTTCATGTGAACTTTTAAGGTGCTCTGCTGTGTGAAACTCTTCCCACACAACATGCACGTGAAAGGCCTTTCTCCCGTGTGAGTTTTGGCGTGTTCCCTAAGAACTTCTTTTTGTTTGTAACTCTTCCCGCACTGAGGGCAGGTAAAAGGCCTCTCTCTAGAGTGAATCCTCATGTGCCTCTTAAGCTCTCCTGAACTTGGGAAACTCTTTCCACATTGTCGGCAGGTAAAAGGCCTCTCGCCTGTGTGAATTCGTATGTGCCTCTTAAGTCCTCCTGAATTAGTGAAACTCTTGCTACACTGAGGGCATGTGAAAGGCCTCTCACCTGTGTGAATCCTAAAGTGATCCTTAAGGCTTCCTTTGCATGTGAAACTCTTGGCACACTGAGGGCAGGTGTACGGTCTCTCACCTGTGTGGATTACCATGTGAACCTCAAGGTGTCCTTTACGTGTGAAACTCTTTCCACACCGAGAGCAAGCGAAAGAGCTTTTAGCTTCAGTTCTTTTTTGTGAAACGTTCTTTCCAGTCTCTGAGCAACTTGAGGACTTTTCCCTAATTTTTAATTTATGAGGCTTCTTCTTCGCCCCATTCAGTTCCTGACTTTCATCTTTCACTTCCATTGGGTCTAAAATGAACATAGTGAACAAAAAAAAACAACTTAAATACAACAAATAAAATGAGACGGATAAAAAACTAAACAAAATAATCCCAAATAGATTGACATTTGATTTGTTCCATCAGATCAGGATGATAAATGATTTATAAACATTAGGGTTGTCAAAATTAACGCGTAAACGTTCGCTTCAAGCGCGATAAGACACAGAAGAGACCGCAGTGCAGTACTGGCGCGCGTCGGTGAATCTCCTGTCCGTGTCACAAGACGTGTGCACAGAAAGCCGCTTCAGACAGCGCTTGAACGGGCCAAAACACACAAAATTATTGTTTATTATCATTGTTTGCTTCGAGTATCCTCGCAAGCTCAGTCTTAAATTAGTTAAATGAAGTCTTAAATCAAAATTAAATCAAGTTGTGAGAAAATGGGATGCGTGTCAGATCCGTGGCACTTCTTAAAGTGACATCAGCCTAATAAACCTCCCGTTGTCTGTAATAAAAGGATAATCAAAGAACAAAAGAAAAATAGAAAATCACTCACTGCTCTTGACTGAATAACTTCTGTAGCTTTAATTATAATTAATGTATATTTAATTTAATAATTTATGCAGTGAAGACTGTGAAGTGTTTGACAACTTTATTCAATTTCTGTTTATTTCCTAACAGTTAGACCTACCTGGAAATCTTAAAGCACCGTTTACAAGGTTACATGGGTCAAAAATAACGAAAACAATAGATTTTTGTGCATTTTGACAGGGCAAGTAAACATCTGAACCAGTCTGACTGGGCCAGTAGAAAAAACCCTCAGTGTTGAACCTTGATATATTGAAGCGCACAGGTAAATGTGGCATTTATTATAATGGGTTTATGTGAAGATTGTTTTAAGTTCGTTCACAAAAATTAAAAACTGTTATATATTTTAAAGCCTAATAAATGTTAAAATGATACTGTCATGCTGAATGTCTAAAATGAAGGGAGGAAAAAATCTATTTCATAGAGACATCAGTAGCAGTGTTGGTATCGGAGATACTGGCCTTCTTTCATAAAAACATGCCATTAAACAAACATTTAAAATATAGGCTACTGTCTTTATGTTGTTTCTACATTAATTTGGAGATTAAATGTGAAATTATTACAATATAAATGTATATGAAAAACTTGAATGTTAGGTGCGATTAATCAAAATTAATTACTGAATAATTTGCGATTCACTTTTTTTATGGATTGACAGCACTAATAAATACACTACAATGGAGGATTGTTGTATTTTTAGCCTCTCTGGGGCTTTGTTACTTTAATGTTAATAATTTATTAATCAAGAATGATCACCAACCTCTTTGCTCCTCCGTATCTTCATCTTTCATTCTGCATGCTTCTGTCTCACTCATGTCTCCACTTTCCTCTTTAACATCCTCCATCTTTACAGTATGTCAGGAAGAGCTGTCAAAACTCAAGACTTTCGCGTCGTCGTCACGTTTAAAATTATAATATCAACGGAAAGAAAATAAACCACGAAATATATCAATCTGTTCCACGTGAGGAGGAATTTCACTGAAAGGAAAATCAATGTAAGTTACGATATTTACAAGAAGTCAACAAATAAAGCATTACAATATTAAAATCGACAATAAAATATATTAGTAAATTAGTTTTCGAGAATAATAATGTCTCTTGGATACTTTTGAAAAATATAAATCGTTTAATGTAATTTTGTCCACCTTACATGCATATTATTCCGCCCAAAAACACAAACCTCTTCTCGACCGATTTTCAGCAGACCTGGCGCAGCCCTGATGACGTCACTGGCAAGCGACCGAGGTTCTTTTAAATACCTTTTAACGGCGATTTGCAAACTAAAACAGTGCATTGCCGCCACCGTCTGTTAGCCAAGACTAGAAATAGAAGATATTAAAAGACTAAACGAGATTAAACGAAAGAAATCAGGACATATCAGTCAAAAATGGAAAAATTGTAAAAATCTACATCAATTTTTTTTTTTAAGTTTCCAGAAATTGTTCAAATTATCCAGAAAATGTCACACTTGATAAAAAAACATACAAAACATATAAGTCTATTAGAACCTATGATCAAATATTACCAAACCCTCTATACTGCTACTTGGTCAGAGACACAATCTTAACACAGTGGCAGTGTTTATGCAACTCACTCCTAGTTACAGTCTTGTTGGGGCTACAGGTCACTATGCTTGCACACCAGTGGTGTTGAATTGTAGGAAACACTGAGTGTATTGCAGTACGAACAGCTTCAGACGGAGCTGATCAGAAGTACACTCCAGCAGACTGAACTGCTTTGAACTTACTGAAATTGTATAAAGAAGAAACTATAAACTTCAAGGTGAAAGTATTTATTATGCATTTGTTTTTGTACAAAAATGAAAGTGATTGTAGCATATCAAATCTCTGACCAGCCTCCTATCTCTTACATCTGTTGGGTTATTGTGTCCAAACTTGGCCTTCGCCTGTAGAATAGATTAAATTGGCTTGTGCTTTAACTTCAGTGTCAGTGAAGAAGATTTTTCAGTGTGGGAGGGCAGTTTAGTCTTTGTAACCAAAAATTGCACAGTCAGGTAATGAGATTACATATAATTATTTTAAAATGCATAATCTCTAACTACAGGTAATTCTGCATCATGTATTGATGGCCATTTTGCTTTCAAATTTGAGATGCATGACAATTATATAGTGGATAAAAGTAACGAGTTGCATTTTATTGTACTGGACTATTAGACAAATTATTACATCACTATCCAAATTGATACAAAATGTTATTTTACTAATAGCATTGATAGTAAGATGGAACTCATACATTCACACTTCTGATGATATGTATCTAGAATCGCATAGAACTTAATTACAGACATACCGACAAACATCACACATCTAATGAGATTATTTACAAGGATTTGCACAAAATTATGTAAGAATGTAAATTCTATGGAAAATTTTGCTGTGAAAAAATAAATGTGTGAGATGATGTCAAGCTGTAGAAAATTTCTGATGGGAAGTAATGACTGCTGTGTATCATAACATTACTTTACAGTCATGCATATTCACTTCACACCCATTGGATTCTCATGAAAATAACAAGTGTGCTGAAAACCTCTGAAGCTTAATGACGTTTACATGAAATAAATCTCTTTTATGCTTTCACTATTTCCAGAGTGCCTCACAGTTATAGCCTGTATATTCTAGACAATCATTGGAACTTTCTATTGTAAGCACTTCTTGTGTTAATGCCCCCATAAGATTAATCATTGTATGTATTCCTCATTTATAAATCCCTTTGGTCTGCTAAATGAATAAAAGGAAGAGTAAATCAGTGAATTGGTAAAAGTACTCTAGTGTACTTTCACAATCCAAGCACACGTAGGTTTCTCACCAATATGTGTTTTCTGATGGCCACAAAAAATATTCCCACACAAAAGGGAGAGAAAAGGATGCATTTGACTGGCTGTGAGTCATTCATATGTCTGAATGTGCGCATACACTTTCATATCACCTTTTTCCACCTAGGCATTTGTCGTCTTTCCATGATTTATGCAAATAAAAACAAAGTAGGAAAACTGAAGTTACCTCGTTTCCTTAGACCCTTTTCATCCATACAATAACAGTAGTTGATGGCTCGATTACAATAGGACACTGATTACAATAGCACTCAATCCTTTAAAAAAAATAAAGTCTTTTCAGTTCTTCTCTGATGAACTATGATGACCAAAATTACATTTCAAAGATATGATAGAGGATATGAGAATGAATAACAGGCTGAATAACATGTGCAAAAAAAAGTAGTCCTTTAAAATATTACTATTCTCTTACAATTTTTTTTAGCATTTCACAGAAATACACTTTTTCCTCCCTTAATATTCATGTCTAAATTTCCAAAAATGCTTTTTTGGAGGATATTCTAAGTATTTTACATAAAGTTGACAAAGTTTGACTTAAAGACTTGCATGATTAATCGTTAAAAGATCTACAAACACCCACACAATCTCATTCCTAAACGACAACGGTTCGTCTGTGTCTATTAAACTTTTGACAAAATCACACTGGAACATTCAGATTTGTGTTGGCGCTGCCGCTGATCCAGAGAGAGCAGTTGTCATGTGTAAAACAGCTTCACAAACAGTCTTTTCAACCACACAATATTTGTGTTGCAAATATTCAAATTATCACAGAGGTACTTGGATAAAAGTTTGTAGTTCAGATATAAACATTTCCGTCTACGGAAGTGATTAAAATAGAGCAAATCAACTTTTGGAAGTAACTAGGCACTTCAAATAACAATTTGTGTCATTAAATAATTGACTCAAACCATTTTTTTTTTTAAATAATTCATTCAAATTGATTTTAAAAGGACTGCAGTAATTAACATTTTGTCAGAACCTTAAATTACATGTTATTTTGTTATTGTGTTGTATATTTAGAATCTATTTGAAACAAAAAAATCGTGATTCTCAATTTATCAAGAATAGTGCAGCTCTACTTCAAGGTGAACTTTGGTCAGTTTCTCAACTTTGGACAAACATTTTTTAAATGCTTCCCTAGATTTCCATATCGGCTGAAAGTCTTCCCACATGAAGGGCAGAGGTACGGCTTCTCTCCAGTGTGCACTCGCTCGTGAATTTTCAGGGCTCCTGACTGAGTGAAACTCTTTTCACAGTGTGAACACTTGTAAGGTTTTTCTCCAGTATGGATTCGTTCATGCACTTTCAGTTCACCGGCTCTAGTAAAAGTACTTCCACAGTCCAAGCACACGTAGGGTTTCTCACCAATATGTGTTTTCTGATGGTCTTTAAACCCGTTAAGCCACAGAAAACTCTTCCCACAAAAAGAACACACGTAACGCGTTTCATCTTCATGAATCCTCATGTGTGTCTTTAAGTGAACGGCCAAAAAAAACTTCTTATCACAGCGCTCACAGCTAAATGGTCTTTCTCCAGTGTGAGACAGCAAGTGAGTTTTGAGATTGCCAGCTTCTGCAAATCTCCTGCCACACTCAGAGCACTGGTGTAATTTCTCTCCAGAATGAACTTTCATGTGCCTTTTCAAGCTTCTTTGATGTGTGAAACTCTTCCCACACAACATGCATGCGAAAAGCTTCTCTCCAGAATGAATTTTGGTGTGTTCCTTAAGACCTTCCTTTTGCGTGAAACTCTTCCCGCACTGAGGGCAGGTAAAAGGCCTCTCACCGGAATGAATTCGCAAGTGCCTCTTAAGATCTCCTGAACTTGTAAAACACTTTTCGCACTGAGAGCATGTGAACGGCTTCTCTCCAGTGTGAATCCTTATGTGCCTCTTAAGGTCTTCTTGGCGTGCAAAACTCCATCCACACTGAGGGCATGTGAAAGGCTTCTCTCCAGAGTGGATTTTAAAGTGATCCTTAAGGCTTCCTTTGCATGTGAAACTCTTCGCACACTGAGGGCAGGTGTACGGTCTCTCACCTGTGTGTATTATCATGTGAATCTTCAGGTGTCCTTTGCGTGTGAAACTCTTTCCACACTGAGAGCAAGTAAAAGAGTTTTTGGCTTCTGTTTTCTGCGCTGTTTCTTGTGAAAGATTATTATCATTCTGTGCCCAACTACAAGACTGTTCTTCATTTATGAAATTATGAGGTTCCTCGTACAGATCTTTCTCCTCCACTTCATTAAGTTCTTGATGTTCTTCTTTGACTTCTATCAGGTTCAGAAGGTTAAATCAAATGTAACATTCCAATAATGTTTGAAAAATTATGAATGCAATATTCCCTTAAAAGGATACTTCACCCAAAAATGAAAATTCTGTCATTCATTTGTCACCCTCATGTTGTTCCAAACCCGTAAACCTTTTATTCATCTTCGGAACACAAATTAAGATCTTTTTGATGAAATCTGAAAGCTTTCTGCCCCTCCATTGACAGCTACTCAACTACCATTTTACATTTCAAAAAGTTCATAAAGAGATCGTGAAACTAATCCATATGAATTGAGCGGTTTAGTCCAAATATTCTGAAGAGACATGATAGCTCTATATGATGAACATATTGAATTTAGGCTTTTATTCACATATAAACATTGATCAGCAAACATAAACAGAAGCTCAACCGAGCCTGCTTGACGTGCAAGAATAAACCTAATTGGTTCTTGCTTAAGCTCAAACGTGCGGCGTAAAACACAAGAATGAACCTAATTGGTTCTTGCAGAAGCTCAAACGTGAGGCTTAACTCACAAGAATGAACCTCATTGGTTCTTGCTAAAGCTCAAACGCGCTGCGTAACACACGAGAATAAACCTCATTGGTTCTTGCTGAAGCTCAAAAGTTCTGCGTAACACGAGAATGAATCTCATTGATTCTTGCTGGAGCTTAAACGTATAGCATAACACAAGAATGAACCTCATTGGTTCTAGCTAAAGCTCAAACGTGCAGCGTAACATGATAATGAACCTCATTGGTTTTTGCAGAAGCTCAAACGTGCTGTGTAACACGAGAATGAACCTCATTGGTTCATACTGGAGCTCAAAAGTGCTGCGTAACACAAGAATGAACATCATTGGTTCTTGAGGAGGCTCAAACGTGCTGCGTAACACAAGAATGAACCTCATTGGTTCTTGAGGAGGCTCAAACGTGCTGCGTAACACAAGAATGAACCTCATCGGTTCATACTGGAGCTCAAAAGTGCTGCGTAACACAAGAATGAACATCATTGGTTCTTGAGGAGGCTCAAACGTGCTGCGTAACACAAGAATGAACCTCATCGGTTCATACTGGAGCTCAAAAGTGCTGCGTAACACAAGAATGAACGTCATTGGTTCTTACAGAAGCTCAAATGTGCTGCGTAACACGAGAATAAACCTCATTGGTTCTTGCGGAAGCTCAAACGTGAGGCTTAACTCACAAGAAGAACCTCATTGGTTCTTGCTTAAGCTCAAACGTGCTGGGTAACACAAGAATGAACCTCATTGTTCTTGCTCAAGCTCAAACGTGCGGCGTAACACGAGAATGAACCTCATTGGTTCTTGACGAGGCTCAAACGTGCAGCGTAACACGAGAATTAACCTTTTTGGTTCACGCGGAAGCTTAAACGTGCGGCGTAACACGAGAATGAACCTCATTGGTTCTCGCGGAAGCTCAAATGTGTAGCATAACACAAGAATGAACCTTATTGGTTTTTGCAGAAGCTCAAATGTGCTGCGTAACGCAATAATTAACCTTATTGGTTCTTGCGGAAGCTCAAATGTGCGGCGTAACACAAGAATAAACATCATTGGTTCTTGCATAAGCTCAAATGTGCTGCGTAACACTAGATTGAACCTCATTTGTTTTTGCTAAAGCTCAAACATGCTACGTAACTCACGAGAATATAATTTGTTCTTGATGGAGCTCAAACGTGCTGCGTAACACAAGAATGAACCTCATTGGTTCTTACTGGAGCTCAAAAGTGCTGCTTAACACAAGAATGAACCTCATTGGTTCTTGCTGGAGCTCAAACGTGCAGCGTAACACGAGAATTAACCTTTTTGGTTCACGCGGAAGCTTAAACGTGCTGTGTAACACGAGAATGAACCTCATTGTTCATACTGGAGCACAAAAGTGCTGCGTAACTCAAGCGAATGAACCTCATTGGTTCTTGAGGAAGCTCAACCGTGCTGCGTAACATGAGAATGAACCTGATTGGTTCTTACAGAAGCTCAAACATGCTGCGAAACACGAGAATGAACCTCATTGGTTCTTGCTGAAGCTCAAATGTGCTGCGTAACACATGAGAATGAACCTCATTGGTTCTAGCTGAAGCTCAAACATGCTGCGTAACATGATAATGAACCTCATTGGTTCTCGCTGGAGCTCAAATGTGTAGCATAACACAAGAATGAACCTTATTGGTTTTTGCAGAAGCTCAAATGTGCTGCGTAACGCAATAATTAACCTTATTGGTTCTTGCGGAAGCTCAAATGTGCGGCGTAACACAAGAATAAACGTCATTGGTTCTTACGTAAGCTCAAATGTGCTGCGTAACACTAGATTGAACCTCATTTGTTTTTGCTAAAGCTCAAACATGCTACGTAACTCAGGAGAATATATTTTGTTCTTGATGGAGCTCAAACGTGCTGCGTAACACAAGAATGAACCTCATTGGTTCCTACTGGAGCTCAAAAGTGCTGCTTAACAAGAGAATGAACCTCATTGGTTCTTGCTGAAGCTCAAACGTGGAGTAACATACAATAATGAACCTCATTGGTTTTTGCTGAAGCTGAAAAGTGTTGAGTAACACAAGAATGAACCTTATTGGTTCTTGCTGAAGCTCAAATCTGCTGCATAACACAAGAATGAATCTCATTGGTTCTTGCTGGAGCTCAAACGTGCTGCGTAACACTAGAATGAACCTCATTGGTTCTTGCTTAAACTTAAAAGTGCTGCGTAACACGATAAAGAACCTCATTGGTTCTTGAGGAGGCTCAAACGTGTAGCGCAACACAAGAATGAACCTCATTGGTTCTTGCTGGAGCTCAAACGTGCAGCGTAACACGAGAATTAACCTTTTTGGTTCATGAGGAAGCTTAAACGTGCTGTGTAACACGAGAATGAACATCATTGGTTCATACTGGAGCTCAAAAGTGCTGCGTAACTCAAGCGAATGAACCTCATTGGTTCTTGAGGAAGCTCAACCGTGCTGCGTAACATGAGAATGAACCTGATTGGTTCTTACAGAAGCTCAAATATGCTACGTAACACGAGAAAGATACTCATTGGTTCTTGCTGAAGCTCAAATGTGCTGCGTAACACATGAGAATGAACCTCATTGGTTCTAGCTGAAGCTCAAACATGCTAAGTAACACGATAATGAACCTCATTGGTTCTCGCTGGAGCTCAAACGTGCTGCGTAACACGGGAATGAACCTCATTGGTTCTTGCTGAAGCTCAAACGTGCTGCGTAACAAACAAGAATGAACCTCATTGGTTCTTCCTGAAGCTCAAACGTGCTGCGTAACAAACAAGAATGAACCTCATTGGTTCTTCCTGAAGCTCAACCGTGCTGCGTAACATGAGAATGAACCTGATTGGTTCTTACAGAAGCTCAAACATGCTGCGAAACACGAGAATGAACCTCATTGGTTCTTGGGGAAGATCAAATGTGCTGCGTAACACAAGAAAGATACTCATTGGTTCTTGCTGAAGCTCAAATGTGCAGCGTAACACGAGAATGAACCTCATTGGTTCTAGCTGAAGCTCAAACATGCTGCGTAACACGAGAATGAACCTCATTGGTTCTTGCTGGAGCTCAAACGTGCTGCGTAACACGGGAATGAACCTCATTGGTTCTTGCTGAAGCTCAAACGTGCAGCGTAACAAACAAGAATGAACCTCATTGGTTCTTCCTGAAGCTCAAACGTGCTGCGTAACACGGGATTGAACCTCATTGGTTCTTGCTGAAGCTCAAACGTGCAGCGTAACAAACAAGAATGAACCTCTTTGGTTCTTGCTGAAGCTCAACCGTGCTGCGTAACATGAGAATGAACCTGATTGGTTCTTACAGAAGCTCAAACATGCTGCGAAACACGAGAATGAACCTCATTGGTTCTTGGGGAAGATCAAACGTGCTGCATAACACGAGAAAGATACTCATTGGTTCTTGCTGAAGCTCAAATGTGCAGCGTAACACATGAGAATGAACCTCATTGGTTCTAGCTGAAGCTCAAACATGCTGCGTAACACGAGAATGAACCTCATTGGTTCTTGCTGGAGCTCAAACGTGCTGCGTAACACGGGAATGAACCTCATTGGTTCTTGCTGAAGCTCAAACGTGCAGCGTAACAAACAAGAATGAACCTCATTGGTTCTTCCTGAAGCTCAAACGTGCTGCGTAACACGGGATTGAACCTCATTGGTTCTTGCTGAAGCTCAAACGTGCAGCGTAACAAACAAGAATGAACCTCTTTGGTTCTTGCTGAAGCTCAAACGTGCTGCGTTACACAAGACTGAACCTCACTGGTTCTTGCTGAAGCTCAAATGTGCTGCGTAACACGAGAATAAACCTCATTGGTTCTTGTGGAAGCTCAAACGTGCTGCGTAACACATAAGAATGAAGCTCATTGGTTCTTGCTGGAGATCAAACGTTTTGAGTAACACGATAATGAACCTCATTGGTTCTTGCTGAAGCTCAAATGACAAATGTGCTGCGTAACACGAGAATAAACCTTATTGATTCTTCCTGAAGCTCAAACGTGCTGTGTAACACATGAGAATGAAGCTCATTGGTTCTTGCTGGAGCTCAAACGCTTTGCGTAACACGAGAATGAACCTCATTGGTTCTCGCGGAAGCTCCAACACGCGGCGTAACACACAAGAATGAACGTCATTGGTTCTCGCAGAAGCTCAAACATGCTGCGTAACTCACAAGAATAAACCTAATTTGTTCTTGCTGGAGCTCAAATATGCTGCGTAACACGAGAATGAACCTCATTGGTTCTAGCGGAAGCTCAACCGTGCGGCGTAACACACAAGAATGAAGCTCTTTGGTTCTTGCTGGAGCTCAAATGTGCGGCGTAACCACTGATCTATATAATGACTGGATAGCTCATGACGTTCTAAACTGCCATCAGGCAGTGAAGCCACCGGAAGTGTTCGAGCGGCCATCTTACGATTCCCTACCAGCAGAGAGCTCCAACGGCCGTTATACAGAGATTGGTAGGCCCGACAGCACTTTAAAGATGAACCAACCAACCGCTGAGCAGCATACAAGATCGACGTTCACAAAAGGACGTAGAAAAACTGCCACAGGTTGTAATTCAAGCCATATAAGTAGTTATTTATATGCAAAACTGTCGCTATGCCCGTGTTGTTTTCTCCGAGGCAAGAGTAACGGTAACCTAATGCTGCTGCTTCTTTAACAAGCAACGATAAAACAGTCAACAGTAGCCTATGAGAAACATCAGAGCAGCAATAATCACAATTAAGTGTCCAATAGCAACACCATTTAACAGCTTCAAAAGAGCTTTGTGTAGAGTCCGTTTACCGTTACATTAACCCATACAATTTGTATTATGCATTTCCTGAACACGTACTTGCTAAGCAAACACTTTATATAAACAAACTACTAATATATAAAACACAATCGGTCTTCCGACCTCGTTGAAGGCGGTGAGAGAGTGCGCGCGGCCGGGGCTCTCTTTCTCTGCTCGTTCTTATGCGCCCTGTCCACTGATCTAAAGAATTCCTTGTTACGACGACTTTGTTCCCTCGTTTTAATAAATCGTGGACACGTTGAACTAATTCCCTCCCTCGTTTTGATTTAACGAATGACAACGTGGCCACAATATAGTGAAACGAGGGAACAAATTAGTATAACGTGCTGAGGTATTATTAATTTGTGGCCACTAAACAATATTCACCTGAATATTCACCAATTCACAAAAATATAGGTCTTTAGCATTCACTATATAATTAATAGTATCAAACTGTTTTTCTTACCTGTGAAGATAGCTCTTCAGTGACGGCCGACTAGTGTACTCATACAGCTTTTTATTACTTTTGCAAAGAAATTGCCGTTTTTAATAAGCTGGAAAAATTTCTGACTTTAAACAAATACCCATTTAAATGCTTAGGATGTTTGCGTTGTGAGAATGTACAGGGATACTTTAGATTTAAAAATTGTGTCTCGTTAGGCAATGTTTTTTCAGTCAAATCATAAAATTTCCTATTGATTCAATAGAACGCGTGAGCTCAGTAGGGAATACCAATATGGCGGCGCGGTGGCTTCACTGTTTGTGACGTCATGAGCTATCCAGTCATTCTATATAGATCAGTGGGCGTAACACACAAGAATGAACCTCATTGGTTCTTGCGGAAGCTCAAACGTGCGGCGTAACACAAGAATGAAGCTCTTTGGTTCTTGCTGGAGCTCAAACGTGCTGTGTAACATGATAATGAAACTCATTGGTTCTTGCACGTCAAGCCAACATGCTTGAGCTTCCATTTATCATAACTGATTTGTGCGTTGATGAATGTTTATATGTGAATAAAAGCCTAAATTCAATCTGTTCATCATATAAAGCGATCAAGTCTCTTCAGAAAATTTTGGACTAAACCGCTCAATTCATTTGGATTAGTTTTATGATCTCTTTATAAACTTTTTGAAGCATCAAAGTGTCAGTTTTGTAGCTGTCAATGCAATGGAGGGACAGAAGCTCTAGGTTTTCATCAAAAATGTCTTCATGTGTTCCAAAGATGAACGAAAGCCTTATGGGTTTGGAACGACTTGAGGGTGAATAATTAATGATAGAATTTTCATTTTTGGATTGACTATACGTTTAACATTTTTATAACCAAGAAAATACGTTTTTAAAGCATGTTTTTAAAGCAAAAATGTTCAGAGAAACATTCAGAAATAGTTTTAAAAATTAAAGAACATTAGCAAAACATTCTTTGAACATGTTTTTGTTAGCTGGGTTAATGCCATTTGATTTGTTATGATAATTTTTATGCATTTTGTAACATTTTGAAACACAGTTTCATTTTACTGCTCCTGTGAACTGTTCAAGAATTTATTAATTGTCAGCAGTCATTAATGAAGAATCAATAATTGACACCAACCTCTTTGTTCCTCAGTATCTTCATTTTCCATTCTGCATGCTTCTGCATGACTCATGTCTTCTCTCTCCTCTTTAATAAACTCCATCTTTACAATAATATGTCACTCAGATCTCAGCTGGGGTTTTACTGCTTGTTTGTAAAGGAGACTTTTGTCACGTTTGAGATTATGGGAAAAAATGAAAGGAATGATCAAAGCTAAATAAATATGCCAAATAAATCCCAGTTCCATAATAACACTCATAAATGTTGCGCCATTTAAAGGAGACCAACAGCACTTCACAAAAAGCATTACAATAGCACATATATGGCGATAATCTACGTCCACATTACATTACGCTAAATGCAATAATACTGCCATGTTGTTTCAGAACATTTGTAAATAACATGAACTACTTTCGAAGGTTTCGTAACTATTTACACGAAACCGTAAGCACAATACAAATTTCACAGCAGTCTGAGTGCGCCGCAGCTCGCGTGACGTCATTTCAACTACGCAGCAAAATAAAGGTCTTTAGGAAATAATACAAAATGTAAGTCAGAGGGTCATTTTGGTGACATATATTTGAAACCTACATTTGTTATCCAGTGGTATGTTGATATATCAGCGTTATAAGAGCACACAATGTCAAGTTAGTCTATACTTTTCTTTTCTACGTCCTCACTCCATCCCTGTAGGTGGCGGAAATGCACCGAGATCAGTTTTCAAACCTCTAAAAAATATAAAGAATTAGAAATACGTTTTCGCATGTTAGAGGAGGAAGGCTAGGCTTTGCAAAGCATCTACGATCTGGATAAGCGACAAAGGGTCGATCCGTTTACAGATGTGATAGTGCTGGCTTATCATAAGTGAAAAACGTAAACAAACGCGGCACGTGCTTTTAAGCACGTAATAGACGTGTATTGGCTCTCAGGCCAATAAATGGCACGAATATTTTCATCTCCGTAAACGTGGCAAAGTCTCGTTACCAAATAAACAGGAAAAGTACAGGTGTAACAGCTCATGTTTGATGAAGTTTGCATCATTGCTCGTTATTTTCCTGTTTATTACTGTGAAGCAGCTTTGAAACAATCTGTATAGAAATAAATGCTGATATCTGCCTGGCATTCTCGTAAAGATGGAGTTTATTAAAGATGAGAGTGAAGACATGAGTGATGCAGAAGCATGCAAAGTGAAAGATGAAGATACTGAAGAACAAATAGGTTGGTGAGTTTTCACTAATGAAACGGTGTTAAGTTCAAATAGAGTTTGTTTAGAAAACTATGGCAGTAGTGGAGACTGGGGAGTTTTTGTCTTTTGTCCATGCTTCCATTGCTCTCAGTGTTTTTGCCCTGTCTCAAACTTACATTTGGGATTTCTCCTTTCTATGAGTTTTACATGCGTGTGCATGAATACTTTGTTAAATGCACTTCCTCACAATTGTTTTAGTATCAGCCCCATACCCCATTTCGATTGAAGCATTTTAATTCAAAGCGTAAAACAAGTGGGAGGAATTCCATTTAAATTTCAAGTTGCAAAATACTGAACTAATATATCAAATATTTAAAGATTAAAAAACAGCAGTGTTAGTTACTCTCTCACAGTTGTGGTAAATGTAGATACAACTTTTTTATTCATGCTTTGCGGTTTCAGTAAAAGTACATTGGAAAGTGTTACATGTTATATCAGTGGCTAGTTGGTCAGCTTAACATTATTATAAAAAAATTAAGTAATTATCTTAAATTATAGATACATGCAGATGCACATACACATTCTGTCAAATAAAAACTTACAATTGTTACATCAAATTATAGCACAGAAGTGAAATGTTTTTTTTTTTTTTTCAACCTCAAATTGAGTTTTGTTTTGAAAATCCTTTCAGATACTTACAACATCTGATGTCGTGTATGTGATTTAATCCCTGTTGCTTATTTATAACTGGTTATAACTGTTTCACTTTACCATTTGATACAACACTCCCTGGTCACCTACTAAAATAACATCATTAAAGGGATAGTTCACCCAAAAATGAATATTTTGTCATAATCTGCTCACCCTCATGTCGTTTCAAACCCATAAGTCTTTCATTCATCTTCGGAACACAAATGAAGATTTTTGATGAAATCTGAGAGCTTCTTGACAGCTACGCAACTGACACCTTCAAAAAATTCATAAAGAGATCGTAAAACTAATCCATATGAATTGGGCGGTTTAGTCCACATTTTCTGAAGAGACACGATCACTTTATATGATGAGCAGATTGAATTTAGTCTTTTATTCACATATAAACATTCAGCAACTCACACATCAGTTGTGGTAAACAGAAGCTCAAGCTTGTTCACTTGATGTGCAAGAACCAGTGAGATTCAGTCTCGTGTTACACAGGTTTGGTTGAGCTTCTGTTTATGTTCGCTGATCAATGTTTTTAAAAAAAATTCAAGCTGTTCATCATATATAAAGTGATCGAGTCTCTTCAGAAAATGTTTGGACTAAACCACTCTATTCATATGGATTAGTTTTATGATCTCTTTATGAATTTATTGAAGCGTCAAAGTGGTAGTTGCGTAGCTGTCAATGGAGGGACAGAAAGCTCTCAGATTTCATCAAAAAGATCTTCATTTGTGTTTCTGAAGATGAACGAAAGTCTTACGGGTTTGGAACGACATGAGGGTGAGAAATTACTGACAGAATTTTCATTTTTTGGGTAAATTATCCCTTTAATAATATGAGGACAGATACAGCAATGATCATTAATTTGTATATTAGCAGTGCATCATTCAGCACATCAAAGATCTGATAAAAATAGATACGTGACAGCTTTATGCCATTAAGCTTGGATCATTGTTATTTTTGATTTCACCTTTTGTGAATTGATTTTTGACCGTATACTGTTTTCGTTTAGACCTGGTGCAAGTGAAAGAAGAAAGTCAAGTGAATGACACAGAGGACACAAATCTGCATCAAGAAGCTCATAGTTTCAGAAGTGGAGACGAATCTTTTAGTTGTTCAGAATTGAAACAGAATCTCTCACAGGAAACGAAGCAGAGAACAGAAGCCAACAGTTGTTTCACTTGCCCTGAGTGTGGAAAGAGTTTCACACATAAAGGACACTTCAATGAACACGTCAAAATTCACTCCGGAGTGAAGCCTTTTACCTGCCCTCATTGTGAAAAGAGTTTCACGTGTAAAGGACACCTTAAAAGGCACGTGCGGATTCACACGGGAGAGAGGCCGTACACGTGCGGTCAGTGTGGAAAGAGTTTTAAATGTGCAACGAACCTCAAAGATCATCAGCGCTCGCACTCTGGAGAACGGGCCTTTAAGTGTGATCAGTGTGGTAAACAATTTATTTTGGCGTCAAACCTAAAGGCCCACATAAAAATTCATACAAATGAGAAGCCTTACGTGTGTGCTGTGTGTGGAAAGGGCTTTTTGCGCCTGGGCTGTTTTAATGATCATCAGAAAATACACACTGGCGAGAGAGCTCATATATGTTTTGAGTGTGGGGACACGTTTACTAGATCCAGTGCATTGAAACAGCACCAAAAAATCCACACGGGAGAAAAACCTTACAAGTGCTCGTATTGCGGAAAGGGTTTCACTCATTCTGGAGCCCTGAAGAGACATGAGCGAGTGCACACTGGAGAGAGGCCGTATCACTGCTCTGCGTGTGGGAGGACTTTCACACAATCCAGTGATCTGCAGAATCATATAAGAAAGCCTTGTCCAATGTTGTCACGCAGTGAGCAAAGTTCATCTTCAGTTGCAGTTTAAACAGTGAGCAGTTGTGCTGAATGAGCTGTCCTTCTGTGTAACAACTTGTTTGTACTTGCTTTACAAAACAAACTTTTCCTTTAGAAAAGTAGGGTGTGTTGTCACGGTCAAATGCCGCAAGTTTGAAGGAACTATTTTCTTCTGTGATGGGAGTAGAAATACTACTAATTGGATTGTTAATGCACCACTATTCTTTCCTTTTATTTGTCGTAGTTACCCAATCAGTCTGGCTGACACTTAGAAATAAAGTTAATTTGTTTTTTTAACTGTGGGCAAGGGGTCATGTTTGAATAGGGTAGCCTGTCTCGTACTGTATCTTCTAATCGAAGACAGACATAACGTGTTGTGTGGTGACTACATGCCATTTCCAGAAATAAAAAAGGTACAATAATCTTCTATTGTGTGGGACTTATTTAATGATCACAGAAGCGGTTTATGTCCGTTTTAATCAAAATGAATGTAAATGTTGTATCTCAGTTCTGCATTAAATAAAACATTGTTTTAGGAAGTGCTCCAGGGCCTGTTTTCCATTCATATAAGATCAGCTTAAATTATTTAACTGTCAATGATTTGACACAATTCTTGTGTCGATTGTTTCGTTATTCAAAGTTATTTCTCACAGACTTGTAGTCGTAGCCGAACCTCAACCTGTTTAATGTAAACAGAATTAGGTTATGTTTACATGATGACGATGTACTAAAAACGGAAAAGTTTTTCCACGTACAGACGACAACATTGTCAAAATGATCCCCATACTTCCCACGGATCCGTGAAAACAACTAAAAATGCTGTATTATTCATGCCAGGGCAGCAGTTGATTTCATTTAGTAAAGAAACACTACGTGCCTGTAGACTGAACACGTCATACACATGCGCAGGATGTCACCGTTTTCACAAAGTCACATTTTTGTCACATTTTTCTCTGAACGTTGAGACGATAACAGTATCGTTTTCAAAAACTTGCACTTTCAGGCCCCCAAAACATTGTTGTCTGTAAATGAATGGCTAAAACATGTTAAAAAAAAGTTTTTAGTTGCAAACGGTGTCGTGTATGCTGTATGGACGCTTTTATGGAGATACTGAAAACAGTCGCTGCTTCAGTCTATCAAGAGCAGCCAGTTAGAAATAATAGGCAAACATATATTGCATTAGATCAATAAAGGCCATTTTTGTGTAAAAAAAGAAAAACCTGTTAACATTAAACTGTGTAACACAAATGACACTTTAAAAAAAAAAAAAAAAAAAAAGTTCAATACTGTTGGAAATAATATGCACACTTGAATTGTCCACTACATTATAATTTCCTCTGGTCAAATTGAACAATAATACATTACAGTAAATTAGTTAAAATAATTGTGGGAAAAACCTCAATTGGTTATTCAATACCAGTCATTGTAATTTGGGTTTGCTATATTTTATTCCTTTTAAATAATTGATGACTTATAATTGATGACGTTTGTAATTTTAACAGTAAAAAACTGTAAAAGAGCAACGGAAAAGACATGTTAATTGCTTAACAGTATTTATCCTTACTAAATACAGTGAAAAACTGTAATAGCTCTCACGGGACATTTCACGTTTTCCATTTAAACCGTAGAAAAATGCATTCTGGGTGATATTTGTCCTTTTTGAGAAAGTAGCTATACTGTGAATTAACAGCGCTCAAAGTCGACACTCAAAGGCTGTGTTCCAAATCATATCCTACACCCTCATTCACTATTCCCTACATTAGTTCACTAATATAGTCCACTTGACTGAGTGAATAATTACATAATTACAGTTAATTCAGTTAATTTTCACCTGCTGAACGCCTGCTGTTAACAAGCAGAATCACTGAAGGAAAGAGGAACATGAAGAAAAGAAAAAATATGAAATCAACTGAATATTAAATTAAATCTCAGAGGAGGATTAAACAACTCCACAAACAGCATTACCAGCTTCACTTATTACTAACCAGACTGACTTTATTTCTGTCAGACGTCTACAGAAGTTCTTTGGTGACAGAGGTTTAGATGTCATTTTATTTTCATTTGATGTCACCACGACGGTGATCAGTGTTTGCTTTAGTTGGGCTCTTGACCCTTGACTTTTGAACACTAGCTTCTCTTTGGCTGCTGTAACTGATTTTGACATACATTTGCTTTTGCATAAAAGCTGAAAGAAAACTTGATCTGATGGCGTTTTGCTAATAGTCACAACCATCATCTAGTTGCTTGACATTCTGATCTCTTATGTTGTCAGCAGTAATTATTTGGGGGAAGTTTTGAATTTTTTTATCATGGTATCACTGTGATTTTACAGATAAAGCCTATCCGAGTTTTGACAACCAGAAAATATGATGGATTTTACAAAGTTTATGCACAGAACATTTTGATCTTCTATAACGACCAGACACACACAGACATCAAGAATTGGCATATGAATCTCAACAATGGTGACAATCAAAAGTGTGATGCTGCAATGCATGTTGGGTACCAGCATAGTACAAACAAAAAAAAAAAAAAACGTCCCAGACTCCCAGCATGCATTGCAGCATAAATAAATTATGCAGCTGAATTGTCTGGTTATTTATTCATTGTCCTTTTTGCTCTTATTTTTGCTGTTGGTTTTGTGTTGACTTTTAGTAGTGTGTTTTATGATGTTCCGATTTTATATCTTTTTTTGTTGATTGTCACCATTGTTGAGATTCGTTGGCTGATTCTTGATGTCTGTGTGTGTCTACCTGAAGTCGTAGAACATTTTTCATTTTTTTTTAGTGAATGAATTTAAAAATTGTGCAGCACTGCTTGATCTTTTGCAGGAATTTCACAGTGTAGTAATATTAAATTAAGCTGTATTAAAAACACAATTTTGATAAACGATTAGACACTGAATGAGATCGGTGAGCCAAATATTATGTGATGACATAATATCCAAAACATAATCAGCAACACCTCATCTGATTTTTATTGGCTTTGTTTTTGCCACAACTAATGTGTCTTATAAACACACAATTACAGCAGCCAAAGAAAAACTAATTTGAAGTCAAGGGTCAAGAGCCCAACTAAAGCAAACACTGATCTCTATAATGGTAATGTCAAATGAAACAAAACAACATCTACAACTCTGTTAAATCTCAATAGGAATTTCTGTAGACGTATGAAAAAATAAATAAAGCCAATCTGGTTAGTAATAAGTGGAGCTAGTAATGCTATTTTTTGGAGTTGTTTAATCCTCTGCTGAGATCTTCAGAGATTTAATGTCTTCTGTGGCTAAAGTCAGTTGTAGTTTTTGTGTTTCGCTTTTTTATCTTTTTGTGTTTCTCTTTCCTTCAGTGATTCTGCTTGTTAACATCAGGTGTTCATCACTAATGATCAATCATCAGTTAATTAATCACTGAATTATATCATTAACTTCAGCACTGCTTCAGTGTTACATCAACTCTCTGTAGTGTGGACACACAAGTGTTCAAGACTGAAGATTTTGCAGTGGGGTTTAAAGGGTTAAAATGTGTCAAAAAAACAGAGTGAAGTGTAATTTAACGGTAATCAACTGTAAATTAATTTACATCATAAAGCTGTAGAAAAACAGCATTTTACTGGCAACCCAGCTGCCAGTAGATTACTGTAAAATCAAGGAAAAACAGTAATATTCTGTAAAACTCAACAGTCAGATTTACTAAACAAAAGAAGTTAATTTCACTGAAATATTAGTGAAAGTTCATAGAAAAAATTAATGTGAAGTCAATAACTGACAAGGAGAGTAAATATTAAACTGAAGTGTTTTATGTGTTTTGCACAGGATGATACAGGAGAGATCTGTTAGTTGAATTAATGGGTTTTGTGGGTCACCATTGTGCTGGAGAGTAGAGCCTGTGCTTCAGTCAGAGATGAGCAAAGAAACACTGATGTTATGCTGCTTGTTGCTTTATTTAAAAGCAGTGACTGTATGCAGTGACAATCTCCTTGTTAAGTACTTTTGCACAAACGTGTGCTAATGTTCACTGCAAACTGCAAAGATTTTAGTTAAAGTCGTGTTTTTAATTAATTCACTATTACACATTAGGTGTTTGCAGTTTTATATTAAGAGATATTCATTTTGAGTGGACTGACAGGAAAGTAAGTTCACAGTACTATCAGTGTAAATACTCGTTTTTAAACTTTGCTAGCAGTACTTTGCTGGCAACCACAACTGCCAGTAGATTACTGTAATTTTTTACAGTGTTGTTTACAGTGACTGTCATTTTTTAAAAATTATTCTGGCAACCACAGCTGGCAAATTATTTTTGTAAAAACAACAGGATTTTTTGTTTAAATACACATAAAATCTCTGTATTTGTTACAGTAAATCCCTGTAAATTTTACAGGATTTTTTTTTTTACAGTGACTAATTTTTACAAAATTATTCTGGCAACCCAGCTGCCAATTTTTTTTTGTAAAAACGACATAATTTTTTTTACAGTGTAATTTTTCAACAGAAGTGTAAACATCATTTATGCAACAAATTAATTCATGGGATAAGCTACAATCACTTTGAACTAACAATTTGGATGAAACTGTTTCCTTGTAAGGGATGTTTCGTGTTGTGTTCAGCAGAATTCTCTATTTATACATCTTTAAGACAGAGATGCACAGACACAGAGTTCAAAGGAAAGTTTTATTTAGCAAATATAAGCAGAATCTTAAGTGAAACTAGTTTTTGAAGCCAAGGGCCCCCAAATATGACAATCCCCTTGCAATACCTTCCTAAAATATAATAAAAGACCTAAAACATTATGAGCAGTCACGGGTGAAGTGAATAGTGTTGATCGTCTCCTAACAAGGCCACACATTAAGGTCTGCATAGATCAGATGGTAAGCAAACAATAAATTTTCATAATCAACGAGTTTGATGAAACGGTAACACTTTAGAATACTGTATCTTACTTACTGCATAACTAATAAGGAATTATTGAAGAACTAGTAGGTAATTCTTCATTAACGACTTCTTCACTACTGTTAACTACTAAGGAAGATGTGTTAACTAATCAGTATGTAATAGAATTTTAATCAATAGTTAATCAATAACTAATTAATTCTGTCATACCTCCTGAAGAACTACCATTAATTATCTATTTATTAAGGTTCAAGAAAAATAACTAAGAAGTAACTACTAATGAACAGTCATACAAAACTAACCTCAGATTAATTTTATATTTTATATACAGTACTGTGTGTGTCTGTTTTCCTCAGCATAGAATGCCATTGAGTAAATTCATGTATTTTAGGCAACAACTGAGGGGAACTGAAAATATAGGGAACACTTTAGTAATTAATAAAGAATTATTAGATAATTCTTCAGGAATTATTTATAACCTGAAACAGTAATCTAAAGTGAAAATATAGGGAACCCATTAGTAACTAATAAAGAATTACCACATACTTCTTACTCAAATAAAACTTACTGTAAAAAAAAACACTATTAACGTAATCATCCATAACCTTTGTAAAATACACTACGACTCGTTTAAGCTACATGATGTCTTCCTTTATTTCAGATGATATTTTGTTTTAACATGTATACTGCCTACATTTAAACTCGTTTAACAAACAGCTCTAAGAACATGTTTTAACATCTGATGTAAATAGATTTACTATCTTTATGAATAAAATAATGTGTTTTATGCAAGGGATCATGCGTTTCCATCACGCAAAAAAGACCAACTCAGCTAGGTAGGCTAACTGACCTTGTGTCCTTGTATGTTGCCTTGCATAAAATAAAATGATTTACAGCACATGATTTAATAGATTAAATAAAACGTACACAATCCTGTATTTCGCAGAAGAAATGCACCAAATCGGCGGAGCTGAGAACTCTCCAGAAGAGGATCACCAAGTACTTAAGTACTTTAAAACTTAAGGTAATTTTGAAAATGGCCTAATTATAATTTTACTGGAGTAATATTTTATTGTGGTATATCTGTACTTTTACTCAAGCACTTGAGTTGTGTACTTCCACCACTACAATGCTAAAAAAAAACTGGATTATTGACTACTGTGTATGACTGTTCATTAGTAGTTACTTCATAGTTATTTTTCTTGAACCTTAATTAATAGATAATTAATGGTAGTTCTTCAGGAGGTATGACAGAATACATTGATTAATTAACTGCAACTTAACACAATCATAAAATTCTATTACATACTGATGAAACTATTACTACCGATGAAACTGTTGAACATAAGAATTTAGCTAATCCATCCTCAAGGTAACCCATTGATTCAGAATAAACTGGCAGTGATGTATGTCTTTGTCTAGGGTGTTGTTCACTTATGACAGTAATGACATGCGCTCTGACTTCCAGAAGTGAGTAGAAATGCTCTCTTTTAAATGGACTTTGCTGATATATTCGTAAAAAGGCCCTTTTCCCATCGTGCCCCCCTTAGTCATGCTAAATATGACAGGCACTTTCTAAATTAGAAAACAAAAAACAAGGGGTTCCGAAAAACAAGGGGTTCACCCAACTTACCCACTGGCTCATTTTACCCCAGCAATGTCCCGTCTGATGTCCGTCCTCATCAAAGCCAGATCGCAATGATTCTCCACCAGCCGCATCATGCATCCTTCCTGTAGGAACTGGAACTCAGGACTAACAAATCTGCCTAATTTCTTCCCAAAACTAGACTAGACAACCTTCTGTCACTATTAAGTGATTAATTTACATATCCTTGTTGTTAATGATCACCTATTCCTAACATTATTAATGTTAATTAACATATGATCAGTTTTCTCATATGTGCCAGAGAAGAATGGGATCCCTATGCTGAATCTTGGTTCTTCATTGAAAGAAAAAAAATGATGATTGTTTTTAGGAAACAAAATAAATTTCTTCTTTTCTAACAGCCATGTTTTGTCAAGTCACCTTGATTTATATAACGCTTTTTACAATACCGATTGTTTCAAAGCAGCTTTACAGAGATAACAGGAAAATAATGTTAAAAAATTAAATGTCCCCAACTAAGCAAGCCAAAAGCCAATGGAAACAAAGGCGAAAAAGGCGATTGCTGTTTTGCAATGCTGTTATCTCTTAAAGTCCATACTTCACTCATCTGGTTTCTGATCAGATCTAACATAACTCTATTATCAGATTTGATTTTGAAAAGAGAACCAGTCAGATGAAGTTGTAACATTTACTGGTCCATCAATTATTGATCTGCTGTTACTCCCTATCAGGTCCATCATGCTGGCTTTGCACTTTTTATCATTTTATGCATCTTTTACAACAACGTTGGGCTGATATCAGATCAAAATTCCTCTGTCAGTCGTTCTGTGCTTCATAGCTCAAGCATGTTTCGCATGTTTCTGTTTCTTTTGCACATCTTGTGTCTCTTTGGCTGTCGAGGTCGATGTGAGGTGAGCGACTCTTTTACACATATCATTCATGTTTGGATATTGTGGTTTGGACAAATGGATATTTCAGTTTTTGTGCAACCAAACAGCAAACAGAACAACTATAGTTTTACTTATTCTAAAGTAATTCGGCATGTATCAATGTGAAGTATTGGTTGTCACCTAAAAAGTCTTGTGTATATGACAATTGATATTTAATTTCACCACATATTTTGAATGATTTCTCTTATCATGTTTTGCCTATAGGCAACACAACGAGTGATCGGTAAGTGTGCTTTCTTCCTCTCTTCTTTGCTGAGAAAGTGTTTTAATGTACAGAATGTAAAAACTATGCCTAACTGCACTGGCATTGATTTTGCAGAATATAATGTAGATGGCGGAAGAGAAGATCTGTTTGATGTTAATGAAGGTAAGGTGAACATGTCATCATTAGGTTCAGAAGTGTTTGTTCTGCTTGGCATGATGGCAGGGACGGATTAGACTTGTAAAGGCCCTGGGGCCAGTTATCTCCAAAGCCCCCCCCCCCCCCTATTTTTTAATAAATCGTTTTTTAATACATTTAATGCGGCTGCCAAATCTCACGCATTGTGTTGACATTCTCATTTTTTTCACGCAATGTAGCCTAAAATCCCCACGCCTAGAGGCCACTGACACCGATAGACAAGACAAGGCAGGTTACTTTTGATATCAAAGTCTCAGCTTTCAAATTATGTGAAGTTTATTACGAAATTCAAAATCCATTTTGGATTCAAAATCCAAATTCGAAATTCATTTTGGCACTCTTTAAAGTGACGTGACAGATCGCAGTAGCTCCTCGGTTCAAGCGGCACGTGAACTGATCTAAAATTCTTCTTTAGTTAATAGTAATTAAATTAACTCGAATGAACTATGTTGTATACCACTGTAAAACCCAACAAGTTAAGCTAACTCATTTCATTTGAGGAAACCGATTACATCAATTCATTTAAGTTTATAAAAAACAATAGTTATGAGTACTCTGAACTTATTTTATTTGAGTTCACTAAAACAATAATATTTCTTAAAACACAATTAAACTTTACACTGCATTTAATACTGTATATAGCTGAAACTTCACTTTATTGAGTAAAAACAGTGAAATGACAAACTTTAAATGAACTCAGAGCACTTGCAGTTACTGCTAGCTCACAATATCACACACAAATTCAAATCCAATGAGTTAAGCTAACTCATTACATTTGAGGAAACCGATTACATAAATTCATTTAAGTTTATAAAAAACAATAGTTATGAGTACTCTGAAATTATTTCAGTTGAGTTCACTAAAAGTAGATATTGCAGTCAATAAATTAAGTGATTAATTAAGTGATTAATTAAGTTATTGTTGAGCATTAATGATGAACACCTGCTGTTAACATCACTGAAGGAAAGAGAAACACAAGAACTACAACTGACTTCCAACCACAACATTAGATGAAATCAACTGAAGATAAAATATGTTTAAATCTCTCAAGATCTCAGCAGAGGAGGATTGAACAACTCCACAAACAGCATTACCAGCTTCACTTATTACTAACCAGGTTGACTTTTATCATGCGTCTACAGAAGTTATTATTGTGAATGAACAGAGGTTTAGATGAAGATGATTTATTCAGTTTCATTTAAAGACACCATGATAGTGGTCAGTGTTTGCTTTAGTTGGGCTCTTGACCCTTGACTTTATAACACCAGTTTTTCCTCTGGCTGCTGTAACTGAGTGTTTATATAACACATTTGTTATTGCACAAAAGCCAAAAGAAAATTTTGTATTGATGATGATTTATGGAATGATGGATCAACATTTGGTGTCTTGATTCTCTGATCTTTTCTAGAGAATAATCTCTGATAAACAGGTGATATATAACTTGTAGTATTCATTATAAAATAACTGTGATTCTGCTGCAAGGCCCTTTCAATCAGATTTTAAAAACCTCTATGGTATCATGCTGACTTATACAGACATCAAGAATCAGTATATGAATCTCAACAATGGTGACCATTAAAAAACGATTCATGCTGCAATGCATGCCGGGAGCCATGGATAAGGTTTGTATTATGGTAGTACCCAGCATGCATTGCAGTATGAATAGTTTTTTTAATGGTCACCATTGTTGAGATTCATATGCTGATTCTTGATATCTGTGTTAGTTTTGGTAATGAATCACATTTTCTGTAAAATCCTTCATACTATCTGAAATTCATAACATTGCTAGTTCTAATGATGTAGAATCTATTTTCAAATACAACTAATAATATAATCATAGATTAGACTCTGAATGAGATCAGTGAATAAAGTCATTAAGTGATGATTGTCATCATCAAACCTTGACCTTCATCACCCGATCATACTTTTCCTTGACTTTTGTGCCATAACAAATGTTTTATAAATACCCAATTACAGCAGCCAAAGAAAAACTTGTACTCAAATGTCAAGGGTCAAGAGCCCAACTAAAGCAAACGTTGATCTCCATCATGGTGACCTTAAACCTTGTATTTCTTGTGTTTCTCTTTCCTTCAGTGATTCTGCTTGTTAACAGCAGGTATTAATCACTAATGAACAATCATCACTTAATTGATGATTAATTAACTTAACTATACAATTATTATTCAATTATCATTCTGGGATCTAGACATGTTCTATAACTCATTCAGTTTGAGTTCTGTTTCAGTCATTCAAGACACTTCAAGTTTCTGTATTATTTGAGTGCAGTGACCTCAATTTAATTGAGTAAATAGTACTGTTAGGTTTTACAGTGTTGTATACAGTAGCCTACAACTAGCTGAAATGTATCATGTCTCATGTAATCACTCAGTCAGTGCTTCAACCACGGAAATTGGTCAATAAAACAACTAGAGAAACAATATATCACGTAACATTTACCTCAGGAAAGCCATTTAATGACCACAGCATAGCTAGGAAAATTAACTAGGCCTATAGAGAGGAGTATTTTGCTAAATATATGTACTATAGGCTATTACATATTATAATTGGACTCATATCATTAAAAAATATTATAACGCTATTATTATAAAAACCGCATTATATTTGAGTTGTTAATTTTACCCTTCAATAATAATACCAACTCCCTGTATGTTTACAGCATTAGTGAGAGATTTGTCCTTGAGAAAAATTAACATGTAGGCTATGTGTTGGCTACATGTACGGTACCTGATATTTACCATATTTTATGTAAACATTGTTACATGTTGTTACTAAACTTAATGAAATTTGGTCACCAAATGTTTTGAGAATCACAATACACTTATTGAGATTGAAGTTTTTTGTTTTTTTGCAACCCCCAATATTTTAAAATCCTTTCTAATGATTTTAGGCTGCCTGCTGAACATGGGTTTGAGCTTTTATATTTATGAACTCTCAAAGTTCAGATTAATGCATTTAACTTTAAAATTGCCCCCGGATCTAGAAGAACTGAGGTCCACGCCTCTAAAATCCTGTGGATCGTTTTGACGTCTCTAGTCTAGTGGTTATAGGTATTACAATCTGATTGGACCAATCGTTTCGAGTGCTGGATACTAAGATTTGGGTTTGACCAGTAAAAAAAAGAAAATCTGTAATTTCCAATATACACTCTGCTTAATTGCCTTTTTTATTTGAAAGTGCATCTTTTACAGTCGTTCAAACAACGTGTAACAGTCGTGTAACAACTGTTTTTCCAATACCTTTCACACAAAAAAATAAGCTCAAAGATTGGTTCTAATAAATGTATTTTTATATTTTATATTCATAGGGACAATAGTTCTATAAGAGGTTTTGGGGCCTTCATATTCACATAGGGCCCCACAGTAAGTTCCAGGGAGCCCTCATAGACCAAGAGCCTTGTTTAAGAGGCCTTGTGTAGGCTATGGGACACATTTATTACAGCATTAATAAACATTTGTTTTCATTGTTATTGGGTCTTCTGAACCAAACTGGATTGCGCGGCCTTAAACCCCAGGGCCCCCCCGGGCTTCTGGTAGTCAAGGGCCCCTGGGCACTGGCCCCATAGGCCCGGTCAGTAATCCATCCCTGCATGATGGTCAGTCTCATTGACCATGGCCTTTCTGTCTTGTCTTTGTCATGTTTTCAGATGCGGGTCTTGATCTTTTCGAGGGAGATATTTTATATGATGAGGTAACTAATTTGACCTGAAGAACAAATACAATCTGTTTGTGTGTGGTTTGCTGTTCTCATATGTGTGAATAAAAATAATTCAGCAGTGAATTGCATATGTTACAGAATGTAACGCCCAGTTTCTGTTTCAGAAATTGGGGAGAAACTCTATAATCGGGGATGAATACAGATGGCCAAAAACGATTCCTTATTACCTTGAGGATGATTTGGGTGAGTCCATTTTTTGATACAGATACAGTATCACAAATATAGTAAAACAGTGCAACAATAAAATAATTTAATAATTTAATATATGACAAGTTTTTTATTGTAATATATTTTAAAATGTACTTTATTCCTGTGATCAAACCTAATTTTTAAGCATCATTACTCCAGTCTTCAGTGTCACATGATCCTTCAGAAATTATTGCTGAAAATTTGCTGATTTGCTGCTATCAATGTTGAAAGCTGTTGTGCGTTTTTATATTTTTGTGGAAACTGTGATATATTTTTTCAGGATTCTTTTTTATGAAAAGAAAGTTTTTTAAGAAAGTAGAAAAAGAAAGTATTTAAACATTTTTTTAGTAACAATTTAAAAGTCTTGGCACTTTGATAAATTTGAATGCAATTTTAAAGCAATGCAATTTTAAAGAGATAGTTCACCCAAAAATTATAATTCTGTTATTATAATTAATTATAAATTGATATTAATTACTCACCCATACGTCGTTCCAAACCCAAAGACTTTCGTTCATCTTCGGAAAACAAGTGAAGATCTTTATAATTAAATCTGAGAGATTTCTGTCCCTCCACAGTTACGCAACTACCACTATGACACTTCAAAAAGTTCATAAAAACATCGTAAAATGAATCCATATGAATTGAGTGGTTTAGTCCAAATTTTCTGAAGAGACTCGATCACTTTATTTGATGAACAGATTTAATATAGACTCTTACCCACATATAAACTTTGATCAGCAAACATAAACAGAAGCTGCTCAACCGAACCTGCTTGCTAAAGCTCAATCGTGCCGTGTAAGGTCAAAAATGCTGCGTAACACGAGAATGAACTTCATTGGTTCTTGCTGAAGCTCAAACGTGATGTGTAACACACGAGAATGAACCTCATTGGTTCTTGCAGATGCTCAAACGAAATGCACAACACAAGAATGATCCTCATTGGTTTCTAAGGAAATTCAAACGTGCTGCGTAACACGTTAATGAACCTCATTTTTTCTTGCTAAAGCTCAAACATGCTGCGTAACACGAGAATGCAGTGTTTCCCCTAGAAATTTTTCCAGCAGTGGTGCTGTTACGTGCCGAGGTAAAATCCAAATGAAACTTTTCATTAGTTTAAAAGATGACTAGCTTACATAGCCTATTTTACTTCACTACCCTCCAGGGACGTGCAGAGAGTTCAAGAAGTCTTATGCTCATCTAGCCTGCATTTATTTAAACAAAAATACAGAAAAAACAGTAGGCTAATATTGTGAAATATTATTACATGATGTTCTTTTTAACTTTTTATTAATCAAAGAATCTTTCAACAAAAAAAAACAACAAAAAAGAGCATCACATATCATCCTATTAGAATGATTTCTGAAGGATCAGAAATGACACTGAAGCCCCACGAAGTGACAAAGCCCCCCCTCTCTGCACGTGCCTGCTAACCTCAGCTCCTCCATGGTCCCCTTCCGCCTTTCTCTTTACCAACCAGTTTAGTAGACTCATCTAAAAAATTAAATATGATTTAACTATCAGGACTATGAGCAGTAGGTGATAATTCTCCGTCCTCATGGAGAGCGCAGTTCGTACCGCTTTCTACTTTCCACAAGCGCTTGCTCTCCCGCGGCGTCTGTCATTTCTATGCAACCATGAACAGAGGCGCGCTTGGAAAAACGAGCGCGCCGCGTCGCTTTCTATTATGAGCACGCTTGCCGCATTTGAAATAACGAATTTGTGAACGGCCCCTTATGGCAACGTGACATAGCCTAATCGAAAATATTTCCATATTTTCATATGTGGCTCTTTTCTCTTTTCTTGTCAACAAGTGGATTCAGAGCCACCGCATGCAGCGCCGCCAGTCGCCATGTCTCAGTGTTTTTAGGTGTGTAAAACACTGACTTCACAGGTGTGTAAGTGAATGAAGTTAATGTCGTGATATTACTGATCATGGAAAGATTTTGCAGCGCCGCTGCTGAATACATTGTAGGGGAAACACTGGAATGAACCTCATTGGTTCTTGCTTAAGCTCAAACATGCTGCGAAACACACAAGAATGAACCTCATTGGTTTCTGAGGAAATTCAAACGTGCCGCGTAACACAGGAGAATTAACCTCATTGGTTCTTGCTGAAGCTCAAACATGCTGCGTAACATGAGATGGTTTAAAATCCTGTACATGGCAGGTTTGGTTTGATTAAAACAAACCCTGGTGTGATTGCTCTGTTAGTATGGATCATTTGAATATGTGTGAACGCTGCCATCTGAACCCTAGTGCGCACCAAACAAGCAGACCTAGACCGCTGAAACGATGAGTCTAGGTCCGCTTCCAAGCGAACTCTAGTGCGGTTCGACTGAAATATGAATGCAAAGACATGTAAACGAACCAAAAAGATGACATGGTGTCACAAGATCCAACCCTAAAAAGGACAGAATATTCAAGCACACCTGTTTTTTTCTCGTCATAGTCGCAATGTTGCCCATACAGTGATCAGAACTGCGTCTCCTCTCAGCAGATCTTCGTTTGTGTGTGTTATAGAGGGATTCCTGCCGCTGGTTTGACTACTTTAAGCCAGGGACACACCAAGCCCACACACACAGACATTTTTTTCCGGTGTGTATTTTTATTTTTTTGGCAGATTAAACTAGAGGTGGCCGATATATCGTTTAGACGATAATATCCAAATTGTTGTCTGGACGATATGCAAAATTGGGATATCGAATATTTCATAATTTGTACAATCCGACCCCCCAAACATGAAAAGAGCTGAAGGAAGTTAAAGAGAAAACAAATAACGCACACTATAACCTTCTAAACAATGATATGTAGCGATTTTAATACTGTAGGGGTTTGTTTGACTGTATTTTATTTTATTTTTTGTACAAAATCACGATCGTTCCTCAATTGCACGAGAGTAAGGTGCTACTAATTTGCAATTTACAACTAACTGTTACGAAGTTCTTACCTGTGTGTTATGACGTTTCTTAGGTTGAAGCAACAATCCAAAATTGTGAAGAGTAAAAGCCGGTGTACGATTAATAAAATAGCTGCTAGAAAAGGCAATATATGCGTTGTTTGCGGTCTGAAGTTAAAAAGTTTTTCTTAAATGTCTGTGGCGTCCTCAAGTGGCGAGCTTTGTGATTGCATCATTAGAAAATTGCGTTGTATAATGAGTCCAAAAGATGGAATAGACCAAAATCCGCGCTGGAGCGAACACCACAACGTTGCGCAACATCAAATGGCAAATGTAATGAAAGCGGAACGAAACTCATTATTTTGTGCTTCACGGACCGTTTATCAGTTCGGACCGGTTCGGACGAATGTCACTGCAGCGAGAGCCGATCTTGATTAAGCGACACCGTTACTACATAAGAGATCCAGTAAACAAAGCATTTGAATTCGCCACTGAAGTAATAACATCGCTGCGAGATCTAGTGAGAAGCGTTACAATTTCTCCATTATTAACTGATCAAACAGTACTGACGTGGAAATCAGGAGAAACATCGTTCCCTGAATGAACTAGTTATAGGTTTTAAGTCCACAGGTCATTCACCATGGATTTAATGTAGTAACACTAACTTGTAACCATGGAAGTTTGGCAGAAATATTAAAATGCTTTCAAGTACGTCACACATCTTTTTCCAGCACTTCAAAACGAATCGGTTACCTAACGTAACCTCGGTTCTCTCTAGAAGAGGGACTGCTTAAGCCTATGGGAGAGCGGGGCTGAACCCGCTACCAATGGGAAGCGCCCGCGCGCTCATTGCATCATGGCCCGCCAGAGTGGGCGTGGCTATGGTGTATAAAACAGTCTCTCCCAGGCTTATATGATGATTTATTCCAGCGTGAAGCGAAACGCTAGTAGCGCAAGCACGGCCGGGAACGCAATACTCGTTCCCTCTTCTAGAGAGAACCGAGGTTACGTTAGGTAACCGATTCGTTCTCTTACGAGAGGTTCTCTCGTATTGCGTAAGCTAGCTTACGCTACGGGAACACCTGGTCAACGCCGTGCGCGCTATGAAAAACACTCATGAATCCCAGGGTGATACCGGGGGAATAATTTAATGTGGAGTGAATGTACAAAGAGGCCGGCAGAGCGGGCACATAGTGTATACATAAGCATCTTAGGAGAGCACAAGGGGCGAACCGGTTGTGTGAGGGACTCCCAGTGATGCAGCTTCTTAGGGAGCTGGTTTTTAGACAGCTAGTAGTTTTGCCTGCAAGGCGGGAACTTCCAAATTGTAAAATCTGACAAAAGTGGACGGGGAGGCCCATCCCGCGGCCACACAAATGTCATGAATGGAAATTCCACAGGACCATGCCCACGATGAGGCCATGCCTCTGGTGGAGTGCGCCCTGATGCCCAAAGGGCAGGGCAGGCATTTTGATGCGTAAGCAGAAGCGATAGCGTCCACTATCCATCTAGACAGTGTCTGTTTTGAGGCGGCCAGACCTTTGGTGCGCCCCCCAAACGACACGAAAAGCTGCTCAGCGCGTCTGAACGCGGCAGCGCGCGTAGTGTACAATCTCAGAGCCCGAACCGGGCAGAGGAGATTAGCGTCGCGCTCACTATCGGATGGAGGCAGAGCCGATAGAGAAATAATCTGAGCCCTGAACGGGGTACCAATCGCCTTCGGGACATAGCCATGCCTAGGTTTGAGAATGACAACTGAATCATTCGGTCCAAACTCAAGACACGCGGCGCTGGATGAGAGCGCGTGAAGATCCCCCACGCGTTTTACTGAGGACAGAGCCATCAGAAAAACGGTTTTGAGCGAGAGGTATTTTAGGTCCACAGACTCGAGCGGTTCGAACGGGGGTGCTTTCATAGCTTCGAGGACTATAGAAAGATCCCAGATAGGAACCGACGGGGGCCGCGGAGGATTCATCCTTTTAGCTCCCCTGAGGAAGCGGATGACTAACTCGTCTTTGCCCAGGGACTGAGCGCGCCGGGGTTCAGAGAATGCCGCGACGGCTGCCACGTAAACCTTGAGAGTGGAGGGGGACCTGCCCTTGTCCAGCATCTCTTGAAGGAAAACTAGCAAAGACGGTACCTCGCATGACCGTGGGTCCAGATGTTTGTCGGTGCACCATTTTGAGAACACAGACCATTTAGACGCATAGAGCCTTCTCGTGGAAGGTGCTCTAGCCTGTATGATAGTGTTTCTTACTCCCTCTGGCAAATCGACGAATAGTCGTTGATCACCCATGCATGTAGCGCCCAGCGCTGTGGATGGGGGTGCCAGATCGTGCCGCGAGCTTGAGAGAGGAGATCTGCTCTGACTGGGATGGGCCACGGG
The DNA here is from genome assembly GCA_026230005.1 of Gila orcuttii. Lineage (NCBI taxonomy): Eukaryota > Metazoa > Chordata > Actinopteri > Cypriniformes > Leuciscidae > Gila > Gila orcuttii. The sequence continues at coordinate 41,725,831 of JAPDVR010000008.1, read as the reverse complement.
GCTGTCTGTGACAGCTGAGTGAGCTCCGGAACCCAACTTTGACTCTCCCAACGCGGAGCTATGAGGAGCACCGAGTGGCGTGTGTCCCTGATCCTCTGAATTACCTGATGTAACAGAGTGATCGGAGGGAATGCATAGAGCGGGCGGCGAGGCCATTCCTGGGCTAGCGCGTCCTCGCTCCTCGTAAAAAATATTGGGCAGTGAGCGTTCTCTTCTGACGCGAAGAGGTCCACTTCTGCTCTGCCGAATAGCCGCCACAGTATTTGGACCGTCTGTGTGTTCAGGGACCATTCTCCTATGGAGATGAGGTTCCTGGATAGTATGTCTGGACCGTCGTTCAGATGGCCCGGCACATGCGTCGCTCTGAGCGAAAGCAGGCGGCTCTGAGACCAAACTAAAATGCGGTGTGTCAGTAGAAAGAGATTCTTGGATCTGACACCGCCCTGACGGTTGATATAGGAGACCACAGCCATGTTGTCAGAACGGATCAGGACGTGGTGTCCCCGAATGAGCGGGAGGAAGCGCGAGAGCGCGTTCTCGACCGCAAGCATTTCCAGACAATTTATGTGTAAGGGGCTTTCCTGAGTCGACCAGTGGCCGAAGGCCGGTGAGCCCTCGCAGACTGCACCCCAACCCGTGTTGGATGCATCTGTCGAGATGACTTTTCGGCGGGAAAAGGTCCCCATCGTGACGCCCTGCCGAAACCATTCTGCTACTGTCCATGGCTGCAGCGCCGTGAGACATGTCTGCGTAACCCTGACCAGCTGGCGGCCTGTGTTCCACGCGTGGTGGGGTACACGGCTGTTTAACCAGAGCTGAAGCGGGCGCATGTGCAGAAGGCCCAGCTGAAGCACAGCGGAGGCTGAGGCCATGTAACCCAGCATCCTCTGAAAGGTTTTCAGGGGTATGCGGGTGCCCATCTGAAACGAGGCGGCTAGACGCTGAACACTGCGCGCGCGCTGTGAGGACAGGCGAGCCGTCATTGAGACCGAGTTCAAATCTATTCCTAGAAAGGAAATCGATTGACTGGGTTGAAGGGAGCTCTTTGTCCAGTTGACAGAGAGGCCCAGTGTTTTCAGATGGTCGAGGAGAACTGCGCGGTGCGACAGAAGCTCCGTCTGTGATTGGGCCAAAATCAGCCAGTCGTCCAGATAATTCAATATGCGCAGCCCCTGGCTCCGCAGGGGGGCGAGCGCCGTATCCATGCACTTCGTGAATGTACGGGGCGCCAGGGATAAGCCGAACGGGAGGACGGCGTATTGATATACATGACCCTCGAAGGCAAAACGTAAGAATGGCCTGTGACGGGGATATATCTGGATCTGAAAATAGGCGTCTTTCAGGTCTAGAGAGATGAACCAGTCCCCCTGGCGCACTTGCGCAAGGAGTTTCCTGGTAGTGAGCATCTTGAACGGTCTCTTCATGAGCACTTTGTTCAAAGACCTGAGATCTAAAATCGGTCTGAGGCCGCCGTCTTTCTTGGGAACCAGAAAATAACGGCCGTAAAACCCTGACTCGGTCATAGATGGCGGGACTCTCTCGATGGCGCCCTTTTGTAGCAGCGTCGCAATTTCTGAGCGAAGCGTGCCGGCGGCCAGCGGGCTGACAGTAGATTCGAGCCGAGCGCGTGCACGAGGCGGGCGGCGGCGAAACTGTAGCAGATAGCCGTTCTTTATAATGCTTAGCACCCACGGGGAAATGCCTGGAATGGCTTCCCACGCTTTGGAGCATGCGGCTAGTGGCCGAATGGTTATCACGCCCTGATTGCTGTACATAGCGGGCTGAACACAGAGTCTGGGCGCGCTTTGAATGTGTGTTGCAACGGGACTTGCACTCAGAGAGGAGTCTATGGGCCGTGAAACAGAGCGAGCAGAGAGGGGACACGTGCATGCATTCATGGGCGTGTTTATTTTCTCTGATGTTAGAGCGGGCTGTGCCCGTCTCATGTGAAGGGGCTCTGAGAGAGACAAGGGATATGTTATGCTTGTGTGTATGGGTGAACACATGATTGTGGACACATTTTCTACACAACCGGCAAATTTTCTCTTTTTGAGATTTCTCTGGGTAGCCGTAAAAACGGCCTTTTGTCGCTCGCAAGCGGGTAGGGACTCCGGATTGTTTGTGGCGGTAAACACTACAGCAGTCGGCGAAACAACGGGGACTGGCAGAGGGCGAAGCTTTGACGGCGGTCCGGCCGCAGCGGGAGAGCGCCGTCGTTTTCTTAACTTTGCTAGGCAGACTTCTGATGATCAGGCTTCAGCGTGATCTTGGGTCGCGGGCCCCTCGGGGGCGGCGGTCTGCGGCGGCTGTCCGAGCGAGAGCGAGGGCGGCCGCCCTGTCTGCGCTGGGCTGTTTGAGTCTGCTGAGGAGGGCGCTGCGGTGGGGCTCTGACAGGAGGCTCACGAGAGCGGCCTGCGGAAGAGCTAGCGCGGCGGGGCAGAAACAAATTCATGGCCTGGGTAGCTTTCTGGACTTCGGAAAAGCGATCGACAATTCCCGTGACAGCAGATCCAAAAAGGCCCGTCGGGGAGGGACGCTCTCGGCCCATTCATGGAGAATATCGCTCTGTAGTACTTGGAGGACAGACATAGAATGTAGCGCTGCGGCGGCTTGACCAGCGGCGGCATAAGCGCGAGCGTGAAAACTCGAGGTCGCTCTGCAAGCTTTCGAAGGAAGCGTGGGGGAAGAGCGCCATCTAGCAGAGGGCGGGCAGAGGTGTGCGGCGACCAAGTCCTCGACAGGTGGCATGGCTGAGTAGCCCTTTTCGGCGGCTCCGTCCACTGAGCGCAGCGAGGCGGATATGTCGGAGCGGTTTCTAGCCGAGAGCGGAGCATTCCAGGACTTCGTCAGTTCTGCGTGAAGTTCAGGCAGAAATGGGGCGGCCCGGTTGCACGCGGGGGTCGAGCGCCGATGAAAGAAGCTGCCGTCCATCCGGTTCGGGGCCTGCTCGGGTGGAGGAGACCACTCGAGACCGAGGCGTTCAACGGCCTGTGAGAGGAGGCGCATTAGTTCCTCCTCTATTCCGGCGCGGATCCCCGCCGACTCTCTCGTGGATCCGAGAGATGACCAGTCTTCACTGTCTGAAGCGAGCAGTGAACATGAGTCCTTCTCCTCCGCGGCGTCATTGGAAGCGACAGAGCGGCCACTCGGCGGCAACTGTATGTCTGGCTGGGGCGGGGAGGGAGAGCGGGAAGCGGCGGCGGCGGCCCGCATGGTTCCGCAGGGGGCTCCGGCGGCCTCCTGGCGCGGCGTTTCTTTTTACGCGGCGAAGAGAGAGGCGGCGCGGGAGCGGATTGAGCCGCCAGGAGTCGTGCCCGCAGGGACGACAACGGCAGGCTTTCACAGAAGTCGCATCCTCCATCCGCGAGGGCGAGTTCTGCGTGCTCGAGTCCCAGGCAGAGAGCGCAGACAATATGACGGTCTCCGTCCTCGAGAGGAGCGCGGCAAGAGCCGCAGGAAATTCGAGACATCTTTAAAAAGACGCTCAGCTCTTTTAAAACAGAGAAGGATACAGTCGTCGGATGGCGCTAGCTTGCAGGGCGGCTGAAGGTGGCGAAGACGGCCGGCTTCTTCAGGGTCCGTGAGCTCGCTAGAGTGATGCCTTCTCGACGGCGACGGCTTTACTTCTTCTCAGAACAGCAGAAGCGTGTAGCTTGCTGAAGATGAAATGAATCATCATATAAGCCTGGGAGAGACTGTTTTATACACCATAGCCACGCCCACTCTGGCGGGCCATGATGCAATGAGCGCGCGGGCGCTTCCCATTGGTAGCGGGTTCAGCCCCGCTCTCCCATAGGCTTAAGCAGTTCTCTCTGAGCGAACCAATGATCTGCTAGCTAGCCTGCTCTAGGTCTGCCGCAGAGGAACTGCGTTGTCAATGGATACAAATTATGAAATAATTTTTTGGCTTCAAACTCTCAGCAAAGATGAATCTTTCCCGTAGCGTAAGCTAGCTTACGCAATACGAGAGAACCTCTCGTAAGAGAACTCAAGTGTTATATGTTATTTAAATGTTATTTTTAATGTCATGACCAAAACAGTATTTGTTCATCCTTCAAAGATTACCCCTATTTATAAAACTAAACGTTTCAAGATGTAGGAAAACTCACACTTATTTAAAAATATTTTTTCTTTTAATAAATAGGAAATTTCTGTGGCATTTCTTTTTTTTTTTGCTGTATCGAAAATGTACCGAACCGTGACACCACTGTATCGTATCAAACCGAACCGTGAATTTTGTGAACCGTTACACCCCTATTAAAAATATAAAAGAACAATAAAGACTTTATTGAATAATATTTTATTATTTTAAAAGTTTAGGAGTCTTTAAATCAATAATGTCTCATATCTTTTAGTAATTCTATACAATAATAGGTCAAATGCAGCAAGTCAAAAGACCAACTGAACCTTCTTTGCCAGTTTGCACACATTTCTTTGAAGGATTGCAAAAATATCGTCTGAATATCGATATCGAGATATTGAAAAAAAATATCGAGATATCCATTTTTGTCAATATCTCCCACCCCTAGATGAAACCAACTTGGACGTCATGTTGACGTTCAACATTTGACCGTTGAACTGGGTCATTTTTTTGGACCTCATTTGGAAGTCTATTACAGGTGCAGGAAATTTACATGATTAATATGCAATATTTTTTTTATTTACAAATATCAAAATTGTTGTTATCAACATGATTAATACGTATGAATACAGATTATTTATAATTATTTAAGATAATTTTCCAAAAACTCAGCAGAAGGTGGTAATTGACATACAAAATTGTGATGCTGTAGCTCAAACAGTAGAGCGTTGGCACTTGTGTAACAGCCACCTAGTGCAACGCCTAGATCATGGGTTTGATTCCCAGGGAAAGCAGGAATGTAAATGTGTAATGCAATGTAAGTCACTGTGGATAAAAGCGTCTGCCAAATGCATAAATGTAAATACATGGTACAAAAAACGTCCTCTACCCTTTTGAAACATGGGACTACAGTTATAGAAGTTATAGAAGATACTAAATTTGATATTGAAAAGACGTCCACAAACGACCACATTTAGTCCCACCGACGTCAATATTAGACGTGCAAAAGACGTTGCCTGGCGTTACAAAACAACCCCTTCAGTGGACCGAAATTGGACGTCCAAAAATTACATAGAAAAGACGTCACTCTGACGTCACATTGCGCAGTGGGAAGAAGTCAAGACGACACAGACAGAATGCTGTTATAATTTTACTTCATCTTACCTGAGCCTTCCACTGCGCACATATTTCATAATAACATGAGCCGAGTGGAATAATGAATGTGTATTCAAAATGGTAAGCAAGCGCTGCTTTGCTGCAGGTGCCGCGATTTTACGTCTTTTACCCATCCAGCAACAGCATATTGATATGCATCGGTACTCTTGAAAGCCTTCAAGCGATCCCCACTGTATGGGGAGGGGTTATGCACAAGATATATATATATATATCATGGAAGGCAAAATGGGGCAAGTCTGGGGCAGATAATAATGGACAAAAGAAAACTGGGGGTAACAAATAAGTTTCGGAGCCTAAAATAAAAATTTTCTCCAGGTATCTCTGTCTCTCTCTCTCATTCAAATGGGCAGTTTGGGCGGCCATACCGGGCGAGATCGGTCGTAAATATGGCGGCGTTCTATTTGGTAGTGACGTAGGTGGCATTATCAATACATGACGTTGAACAAAACAAAATGTTATAGGTTGGAGAGCCCATGTCTTATGTTGCCAGTCAAAGGCTATGCCATACAAATGAGGCCCCAACAAATCAATTTCTCTATGGACAGATATCAATGCAAAAGGGGTTATCCTGAAGGCCTTTGAACAGTATCGGTTGAAGTCATGTATCGACTACACACCATGGAATGGAGAAGAAAACTATATCTCTGTATTTAAAGGCAATGGGTGAGCAACTAAATACTTATATACATGCTGCTCCACACAATATGAGCTGTGTAGAAACCATGATAAAATATACATGTATGTGTGTGAATAGCTGCTTTTCATCAGTTGGTAACCGGCGAGTTGGCAAACAGAGGCTGTCCATTGGCAGCGGATGTGATCGTATCGCCACCATTGAGCATGAGTTTCTCCATGCATTAGGCTTCTGGCACGAGCAATCCCGCTCTGACCGTGATGACTATGTCTCCATCATCTGGGACCGCATTTCAGAAGGTATTTTTTGATTCAATATATCCTATGCACAAAAAATATTGTATTAGGTCTGGTATTCTGTCTCAGTATTGGTGGCTGTAATGACAAAGGAGTACAAACTTAAAATAATAATTCCAAGAGGAAACACGCAGGGGAACATAATAAATCAACCACATCCAACATAAACGATACCAGAAAATGAACAGAGGAAACTAAGAGTTTAAATACACAGAGTTAACAAGGTAACTAAATAAACAACAGGTAAACATAATCCAATCAGAAACCATAGAAACTAACTAGCAAACAGAACTCAGGCAAAGCACAACAGGGAATAGAATGAAAGCGAAACCAAAACAGAACAGACCAGGGGTGCATTTCCCAAAAGCATTGTTATTTGGTCGCTAGTTCTGTTGTTATCAGCGTTGTTCAGCTGTGTTTCCCGAAAACATAGTTCCAATGAACATTCGCAAACAGCAGCGTAGAGTTGTGTGGTTGGAATGACAGCTCTCGACCTGTGGTTAGAAGTTTCTTGTTTGCACGACATGTGGACTCAATAAATCATTATCTTGAGCCTAATAAGCAAACTGACATTCAGTACAATCTATTAGGGCTGGGCGATATGGCAAAAAAAATTATCAAGATCATTTTTTTTATATCAGTCGATATCAATAATTATCGCGATAAATGTCAAATCTTTATTTCTTTCAAGTTTAAAGGCAGATTTTTGCTCCTAAGTGAAAGTTGTAGAAACCAGAGCGTTAATTGTGGTTTTAAACTACTCTTTATTGTCAGAAAATATCATGACAAACACTTGCCAAACAGGTGAACATTTCACAAATCTGAGGTTGAACATTCAAACATTTGTAATTTTTCCTTAACAAAATAAATATCTGAATAGAAAAAAAAAAAAACTTCAGCACAGTTTGCAGTGCAGGCTGCAATGTTAATATTACATGTTTTGTCTCGAAACGCATATTTGACAGTGAGTTGACAGTAAATCTTCACCCTAACTCAAGCTAATACTACTATGTTAAATTTATGTTCATTAACAAAAACAGTAACATCTGTTAAAAAAAAAGTAACGACCACATTTTTATTTGGTAAAGTGTAACATTCTGACTGTTTAAGTTTTATTAAAATTAACCATTGGTCATCCAGTATCATACATTTAGATCATGATAACCACAGATAAAACCAGGCATAGCCTAACTATAGCACCTCACTATCATGGCAAAATATAACTTTATGGTTTCTATGGTATTTGTATGAAAAACAGTTGCCTAAATACATTATTAAATACTTATATTCCATTAGTCATTTAATACATTCATTGTCTACATTAATAATATAATACAATTCAATATGTATATCCCACATTTCATGGTGCAGTTAATATTAGCCTACTAGGCTAACGTTACAGTAAATCCATGGATTCAGTATCAATTCAGATTCTGACTGTATCGTTGCGCACAGTGTTTCTCCTGTTTGTCAGCACTGTTTCAACCGCCTTTAAACTGGACATTTGTGTTCTTCGCTGAATTGAAGCGCTTCTCACTGGATCTCGAGACCGATCAGAGTAAACGCTTCTGCTCTAGTGAGCTTGCGCTGCCGTTTGGACTTTGAGCCGAGCGGATAAATGGTCCGTGTGGCGCGCGGTTCAAATGAGTTTCGTTCCGCTTTTTGCGCATAAACATTATCGAACATTTATCGACCTCTTCATATCGTTTTATCGAGAAAAAATATATCGTGATAATTATCGTTATCGTTTTATCGCCCAGCCCTACAATCTATATCTTTTATTTAGAATACATACAAATGTCATTTACTGTACGTCTTTTAGTTTGTCAAGAGATTTAATGCACCGTTTTTGAAAAGTGTGCAAGTGCGAACATGCTCTAGTAAAACGAGCCTATGATTGAATCTGGAAATAAAGCAAAATAACTGAGAAAAATGAGAAATAGTCCTCAGATGCCATGTCCATAATTTATAGCAAAACATCTAGCCTTAAAACAGATTCATTAACAGTAGTTATTACTCCACCACCTGCTTGACATCATTAACCAACGTGGTTGAACGGCCAATTTGCGACAATAGGGTTTGGGGAAACAGTCATGACTAGCTAGTTGATTTTTCAAAGATGCATCGCACTATGGTAGTTAAGCAGCGAGTTACGTTGTTTTATGGGAAACGTATCCCAGAACAATACCGTTACAGAAACAATAGAGCATGTAATAATAAAATGTAAAAAAAAAAAAAAGATATATTATAGAAGGCGAAAAACAGTATGTGCCAAGAGTAGTATGTCCAAATTCAAGGGTAGGCAAAAAGTGCCCGGATAACCTACTACTTCCGACGAGATTCTGAAGTGTGCTTAAGATGAACACAGGATTTGTGAATGGCAGTGAAGCGACGTAACTGACGCTGCAGGTCACATGATAATGACAACATTGCGAATATAGTACATCCAGATTACACTCATACTACACGCATTCATACTATATAGAACATACTTTTTTAGCGGTCGTGAAGTAATTACTTATTCAAAATAAGTACCTACTCAAGAGAGTGTGTGATTTCGGATATAGCCAGTGTTTAAGTGTAACATTAGAGACCTTATTCCCAAGTGAATTATTCCCAATATCATTCCCAATTTTGGATTGATGGTAGGCTACCAATCGTAGGTGTCTAGAACAGGGGTTCTCAAACATTTTGGAGCCAGGGAGCCCTTACAGGGGAAAAACATTGCCAAGGACCCCCTCATATTTATAACAGTGACTGAGCCCAAAGTTATTGTGGGAGTGGTTAATGAAATATGTGTGCACAAATGGTCTCCACCCAGGGTCGTATGATCTTGCTAGTGGGGTTCGGGGGCATAGTTAATAATAATTAATAATAAGCAATTATTTCTCAACTTTCATTATATACACACATAGAAAAATTACAGAGGTCCGGACATCGGGGACCTCAATTGTGGGTATACGGCCCTGTCCCTATGTACTTTTTAATAATACAGCACAATTTTATCATTTTCCGTATTTCCCAGAAAAAAGGTTGCACCTGAGTGTGTAATACTTTGTTGCGTTGTTGAGGTGTATTAGCCTACTTCCCCTCACTCCACAGCAGATTCTTAAATTAATGGTAATCAGTACAAAACGAGAATGAAAAATAAGTAGGCTACCCTATAAGATAATAATACAAATAATAATAATAGTATACAGACAACATTTATTTTAAACATCAAGTCTAAAACGAATTAAACAAATTAAGTTTAATCGAAACTGAAACTGTGTGCATCTCTTATTCGGTCCAAAGTTTTCATATTTGCGATGTAGCCTAACATTTGGATGCTTAACTATTTATGTAAAGAAAGCTGTATGCTTCAGTCCCAATATAGGCCTACACGTATAAAAAAAAAAAAGCAATTTAACATGTGCATTTAAAATGATTTATTAATGTACTTTTTATTGTTGTATTAATCTACGTTTAAAACATGAATTAAATAAGCAGTTTTAAATTTGTCTATTTATTCATACATTTAAAAATGTTTTTTTAATTTATTGTTTTATTAAACTACATTTAAAAACACAAATCAAATAAACAACTTTAAAAATGTCTATTAATTTGTCCATTTAAAAGTGATTTATTTAAATAAACTTTTATGTTTGAATTATTAAATAAATTGATTCTTCATTTTATTTTCTTAAGTGGCACTCCTGGTCCTCCATACATTCATAGTGTACAACAGACAAATTAAATTAAGCAGAACTTTTTATAAGTTCGGTTGACTGTATTTTATTTTGATAATGAACAGGCTGCGATGTCAAATTAGCAGTGCTAGAACTGACATAGTGTGCGCGCACGCGAGACACCAGCGCGATCACTTGGATTTTTTCCTCAGCAGTGGAAACAAAGGAATACTCTTATTTATGGTCATAGAGATATGGTCATATCATTCAAAACTGTAAAGTGTCTATTTTTTATTTGTGTATACATTAAAAATTACTACAAAATGTCATGTCTTTTAAAATAAAGAAAACAACAGGATGCGGGTTCTGCCGTCTCAGTCTCCTTTCTGGCGCACATGCCCCAAAATCAACCAAAACACAGCGAATACTTGACGCACAGACATAAGAAATATAGATAGATTATCTATCTATAGAAACCTGTAAGTGACTACTTTTTTATTGTTTGACTTTAAATTCATGAGCTATATAAGTCAGTTAGGAATAAATAGCATGTTTTCAGATGATAAAGAAAACACGACTTATAGTCCGGAAAAAACGTCAGGCTGTTATAAATGATTTCACAGACCCCACTTTGAGAACCACTGGTCTAGAAGACATAACTTAAGTAGGGGAACATCTACCACACCATCCCAACCTTTTTCTCTTTCTTAATTTCGACAAACAACAATAAATAAGACAAGATTTAACATATAGCACTTCCTGAAGACAAATAAACTGACAACGTCTAATGCAGGCACCATTTTATAGTCATAATGGCGTGCCATTTCACATCATATGACTGCTGTCGAAATGGCTCAATTTCACAGAGACCAGTCACGCTAAGCTTGAGTTCCCTCGAAGGGGAACCACACTATTCATGATGAAGAATGCACACTCTACAACAGACAACTGAACTGGTGGTATTTACACAGGGCAAATGAGGGAGAAAACAAATAAATATAACAAATAGTCAAGTCAAGTCACATTTATTTATACAGCGCTTTTTAAAATACAGATTGTTTCAAAGCAGCTTTAGAGAGATAACAGGAAAATAATGCAAAAAAGTTTGTTTCCAGAAGAAAATAGTATCACAGTCCAGTTTAAGTAAGTTCAGTGATGTTTTGTTTTCAAAAAAGTTATTAATTTAGTTAATTTATATATATATATATATATATATATATAGCCGCTCTGGAGTAAATCGTGATGTCATCGTCCAACTCAGTTCAGTTCTTGTATAATAGTGTCAATGCAGGCAGATCAATATTATTGTTGAATATTTAATTAAATGTTAAATTTAATGGCCCCAACTAAGCAAGCCACGCCAATGGCAACAAAGGTGGAAAAAGGCGAGGTTAATAAATAGCTCAATTAACCAAGGACACAGGAGCTAAACGCAGGTTAAGAACCAAACACAAACAATATATGACATTTACATTGTGTATCACATGTGTATTTACTGTACAGTATGACAATTTTTTTATAATTTAGAAGATTATTAACAAACAGATTATTGTTATGCTCGTTTGATACAAGGAGATATTCTCAGGGATGGATTTATTTTCAAAACACTTTCATTTCACAGACAGGAAGCATAACTTCGTCAAATACAACGACACTACATCCAGTTCCTTGAACGTACCTTATGATTATGGTTCCATGATGCATTACAGTAAGAAAGCTTTCCAGAATGGCACTGATCCCACCATAGTCACCAAGATCCCTGCCTTCAGTGACGTCATAGGCCAGCGTATGGAGTTCAGCGACAGCGACCTGCTCAAACTCAACAGACTCTACAACTGCAGTAATGCCTTTTACACAATATCACATCTGAAATGAGACAAAACCTCTTTCTTTCATAAAATGTGCTGTTTAGTTTACGTCAATGGTTCTCAACCCTGTTTCTGGACTCCCCAACACTGCACATGTTGAAGGTTTCTTTTGTCTTAGACACACATTTGATTTGTAAAAAAACAACAACTCTGAAATCATGCACATGTGTATTACGTGTTCAGTCTATAGGCATGTAGTGTTTCTTTACAAAGTGACATCGCCAACTACTGGCCTGGCATGAATGATATAGTATTTTTAATAGTTTTCGTGGATCCGTTCGTTTTGACAACATCGTAGTCCGAAAACGCAAACGAAAAACCTTTCCATTTTTTGGACATTGTTGTCGTGTAAACGTACACTAAGTGGGGCTCCAGGAACAGGGTTGAGAACCACTGGTTTACATCACAGTCATGAACCTGATGTGCTTTTAGGCTGGGTGTTGATACAAGTTTTAAGATTTGATTTGATTCCAGTTCTTGCTAGTGTCAGCAGGAGGGACGTTCTCAACAATAACAAGTTAACAATGGTCAAGTGTACTAAATACTTTGTTTGCAACAAGATCGTACAGAAGAACATGATGAAATGTATGAATGTTTAAAGTTTGCCTGTACTACTGGTTCACCTGACAGCATGTGATTACTTCACAGAAAGCTCCTCCACGTTTCTGGACTCCTGTAACTTTGAATCGGAAAATATCTGTGGAATGATCCAAAGCCATGAAAATGCTGCAAGCTGGCAGCGTGTTTCCAAAGCTACAGGTGGACCAGACACTGACTACACCAACATGGGACGTTGTGATGGCAAGTCTTGTTGATTTTTAATATTTAAAAACTTTAAAGGCACAATATGTAAGATTTTTGTATTTAATTAAATATCCCAAAATCACTTGCACAGTGTGATATATTTCCTGCAGTTGTGTACTTACAATATCCCAAATGTTCTGGAAAAAAAATGATTTCAGAGAAATTCCAATTTTAAATAATGGCTCGTCCCTGATCATTGTCGCCTGTCAGTGACGTAATATCTGCGTTATCCGCTCGTACTGCCATAGTAACCATGGTGACAGACGTGGACAACCGCTGTTGTTGTTTCGTTCAAACATTATGGACCATGGCAAGCAGACTTTGGGACAAAAGGAGAACTAAAACGAGGATCAATATCAGCGTGGCGTTTTTGAGATGCCGTGAGATTAACTTTGTGAGATTTTGACACTTACTTCGACTTGACGAGACGCCACTCTTGCATGCACTTTATTAGACAGGTGATCAAATGTACATAAAATAAATCAATGTTATATAGCTCAACATGATGAAATGTTACAATATGATCAGTATGTTATTCTAATGTTGATCTAGCTTACTTCTAGTCTCATACAGACAAACTAACACAGAGAATAACATTATAACTTTAAACACACTCAAATACAGTTTAGTGTGATATGTAGACCAAGTGAAACAGCGCTGCGTTCCCTCACAAGTTTAATTAGTCTAATAAACTGACCTGTGTGAGTATTAATTCAGCACTTGCGGGTACGTTAGTTCGGTAGAATTAAATGTCCTCATTCCTTTATATCCGCAGGACTCCCGTGTGGTGCTGATATCTGTTTCTCATTCGCAATCGCGCCCTGCTTCATACCACAGTCATGTTAAAAACATCAATGTTTTCACTCATCCATAAACATTATTAGATCCATCGGCTGGAACCAAAAGTTCCATAATTCCGCTTATGCGTCATCAACCTACGCCTTTGTTACTGTAAGAGGTTAGCGACCCCTAGCAGCAAAAAATTACATATTGTAGCTTTAATGCATGCATTATAATTGAACAGCTTTAAAGGGATAGTTCACCCAAAAATGAAATTTCTCTCATAAATTACTCACACTCTTACCAGTTTGGCATTATTGATGTCAAATCTATGACAGCAATGACCATTTTCATTGAATAACATACATTTCAGACTGTTTTGAAAACAAAGTTATTGTATGGCTTTTATTTTAAAATTTGAATATTGTTCACTGTTCACATGTCACATGGACATGTGAAAAACAATTCGGTTTCAAAATCAAGCAAATGTATTCTCTGATAACTTTGAAAATTTTGCACATGAATAACTTACCTGGCATGTGGAGGCTGAAATCTCTCTTGGAATTTGATGTTTTCTTTTAATGTTCTCACAGTTATATATTTGTTAGTTAATATATACTGTATATGAATGATATACGTATAACATGTTATTTAATATATTTGGCATTCACAAACAATCACAGTACAATTTACTACATTACAAATCTGTTATTAATGAATGCCAGTGAGTTGTTAACTTAAGGTACATTAACAATTTACACGACAACAGTGTACTAAACACGAAAACGTTTTTCCTTTGCGTTTTTCACAAACAGACGATAATGTTGTCAAAACCATCACCGTTCACACTATCCGTGAAAACGATTAAAAACGCTGTAGCCTATTACTAATGCCAGGACAGTAGTCGGTGATGTCTTTTTGTAAAGAAATTTTAAGCGCCTATAAACTGAACACATAATACGCATGCAGCATGAGCATTGCGTCACAGTTTTCACAAATGTGCATTTTTGTATTTTACACGAAGATGATAACGGTATCGTATTCAATAAATAGCACTTTAAAACCAGTTTTCAAAAGTTTGCGTTTTCAGGCCTCCAAAGTGCAGTTGACGTTTAAATGAACAGCAAAAACTAATAAAAAGATTTCCATTTTTTGTTGAAAATGGTGTTGTGTAAACGATTCTAGCTGGTCAAGCCATTCAGTCTGAATGAAGAAATTGTTGGCAAGCATTAACGCATTAACAAGGGAATTATGCCAATCCTGACTTTGTGCATGTATTTCATGGATGAACAGGTGTTTTGTTTTGTTTTGTTTTACACTGGAATAAATAAAATAAATTAGGTAATTTCGACTTTTTATCTCACAATTCTGACTTTATTTCGAGATTTAAATTCTCAATTCTGACTCGCAATTCAGAGTTTAACACTTTCAATTGCGAGTAATAAAGTCAGAGTAATAAAATCTCAATTATCTTTTTTTTTTTTTACTGTGGCAGGAAAAAGCTTCCAAACCAAACAGACCTTCTTCAAGGGTGCAGACAAAATTACATATTTGTAAAATAGTAATTGCACTTGAGTACTACTGAAGCAGAAAGCTTGTACTTGTACGTCAAACATCATGCTTTTTATTCTTTTGTCCATTTTTACTAAACACACAAGCCAATCAAATCTGACTCCTAAACTTTTACAGTCAGTGACATCCAGTGTAAACTGTCTTTGGACACAAGTGTAATAATTCGATCTTGTGATGACGTAATGATCAGTTGCTGCTGAAGAATTTCACGTTAAACATTTTCAGGTACCAGGTTTACTACATGGTTAAACAATGCATTAGTTACATTAATGATAAAATCTCTAAAATTCTAACATGAAGAAAACATTTTCAGTACAGTTAAAGAAAGCAATAAGCCCTGTGAAGCCGTGATTTACAGTGAATTTAGAACAGCTAAGGGGCGTTGTTAGGCACGACGCGGAGCGTAGTATATTCATTTTAATATTTCTTTTATTCATAAAATAAACACCAGCAACAAAAAAATATAACGTTATAACACATTTATTCCTCCGCCAAGCAATGTAGTTCTAAAGAGGTTGCCAAGCAACACATGAAGCAACAGAGAATCACAAACGGCAGTTGCGCAGTAATACTAATGTAATGCGGTCACAGGTGTGTGTTTGTTGAGTAATTTACAACGGCTTCAAACGTGCCTCAACCAATCAGAATCAAGGACCGGAACTATCCATTTTATAGCACTCCTTTACTCTGACTACAAACACCTCTCATAATCACTCAACGTGAGCATTTTTGAGAGGTGGACGGCCTTGCAATTGTAAGTTCATATACTATCTGTATAACCATCATGTTTTCAGGAAAGGGTTATTTCATGCACTTGAGCACAGCGGTTGGGATGGAGGGGAACAAGGCGCTGCTGGAGAGCAGGATTCTTTACCCCAAGAGAGGATTCCAGTGCCTGCAGTTTTTCCTCTACAACAGCGGTCATGCTAGTGACCAGCTCAGGATCTGGACGCGAGAGTTCGACATGGCAAACCCGAACGGGACCCTGCATCTCATTCAGCAGATTGAAGGTACAAATGTTCATCCTTGGATTAATGAATATCGGACATTATTTTTAATGTGACTGTTGTCAAAGACTTTTTATTTGCACCTCACAGGTTTTTATTGATTTATTTATGTTGCATTAGTCTTATTACACACCTCAAATGTCTTGAATGCAATTTGAGCGTCTCATTCCCCAGGGAACTGGGGTTACATGCGTAGCCCTAAGATGTTCCCGTTTGAGGGGAACTCGCCGCTGCGTCATGGTGTTGACACCCTGGGAACACTAATACCAACTAATGCTAAGGGAATGCCTGCAGGGAATGCCACAGTGAGCTAGGTATAATAACTCTATTGACAAGTTTGGAGGTAAACGTCAACACTTTACAGGGCGCATCCCCTGCGACTTGTATAACAGCCTCTTCCCCTAACAGCCATTTCACAATAGGTGCTAGGGAATATATGCTTAGCCATACACCAAGCCAAAAGAGGAATTTGAAGTATACGAAATACTCTTTTTCTCTGCTGCAGAGAGCGACTCTTAAACAGGGGAGCATAACCCTACTTAAAACTGTATTAACTATAGAGGAGGGGGATGAAATGAAGGAATGAAAACTGGAGAACCCGCCCAGATAACTCTCATTCTTCCAGCTCTAACCGCTTTCACTTAGGGAGTGTCTCTACAGACTGGTGCGCACAAGACATATCTCTTTTTGCCTAGGAAGATGCCATATAGCAACCCATCCACAGGGGAGTATTTTCATGCTTCTTTGGAAGTAAAATAGTCCCACATCATCACGCGATATTTTTTTTTCCCAGGATGGTACGGGAAGGTACAGCCTTTTTCGCCTCTGATTGGCTAGAAGGGCTCTCCTCCGATTGGTTATTTGATTTGGCCGTGAAACGTCATCTCACGTTCATGGCAGGCTGTCAGCTAGTCTGTTTTGATCGTCTTTACAACGGAAGTAACAGAAGTCATATTTGAATCATACTGTGGTGTCTTTTCTACAATTGTCTGACTGCGGCTTCATTCATCTGTGATAGCCTATTAAAAATGTTCATGCCTGTGACTTTACTTTGGTAATAATTTGGACATAATAGTTTCATTAAATAGTTTCTGTTGAGCAGGCAGGATACAAGTTAGGACCAACACATCTCTTGTCACCTCAGGGAGACTTAAGGAACTGTTCTGTTAATTGTGCTGCTGTTCTAAGCCTATTTGCTGGTTGGGAAAACTTGTAGCCTATTTGTTAGAGGTGGTTGTCAGTGTTACTCCACTGCAGTGTACAATAGTCATTACATGTCTCACTGCTTTCCATACCTAGTTCCCTCTGTGTAATTGTTTGTATTATTTAATGGACCTTAAGTCAAAGCTGAGCATGATGATGCATCACTAGTTTTCATTAGTCTAGAATAGTGCACTGCACTGCACACAGCTGGGTGCCGTTTATTGTATTGCATACATTTTAAACCCAGGCAATGCATAGGCCTAAATATGCTTATGTACTCTAACTGTTCAGTACTTGAGAGCCATGGCGAGTTTACGAAACGTAAGCTGGTCAGATTTGTACTCCCAAGTTCACATGTTCGTCACAAAATTCCCCCAAACAGCTAAGACTAATCTAAACACGATCTGAACAGGCTATGAAATTGTGAACTTGGAATATAAATCTGAAGACATGCACATATAGCGCTTTTCTTAGTAGGCTATGTTGGATTGGCTTCGTTTACTTCTGTTGTAAAGACGATCAAAACAGACTAGCTGACAGCCTGCCATGAACGTGAGATGACGTTTCACGTCCAAATCAAATAACCAATCGGAGGAGAGCCCTTCTAGCCAATCAGAGGCGAAAAAGGCGGTACCTTCCCCTACCATCCTGGGAAAAAAAATATCGCCATCATCACATTCCCTTCACCATACCTAGAGATTGGCATAGTGTTATTTCAGTTAGCCTAATAGCTGGTTTGATTTGCATTGAGAGATGATCTTATGGAAAGTACCCCATGCCAATCTCTAGGTGTGGTGAAGGGTATGTGATGATGTGGGGATATTTTAATTCCAAAGGCCAAGGGAACTTTATCAGGATGATAAAGGAGGATAGTATCCTGGATCCATGAAATAACTAGCCTTTAACCTTAAAAATCTGCCTGCCTCTATGGGAATTTAACATAGGGGTGTCCTGACTTATGCAACCTGTATTTTAAGGAAGAACATTTATTTATTTATGATACATTATTCATTCACAAATAAAATTGGTGTCCTTAAAAGTTGGATTTTCCCTAATTTTTTAAATTAAGGCATTAAGATCAATTTCCAAAAGTTGATTTTTTATTCCTCTTTTTAGTCAACTTTAGCATGGGTGTGTTCACTTATGCTGAGCACTGTATACTCCGGTTAACTCATAGAACTCCTGTTTTCTTCTCATGAGCTCCCTCTGTTGCTCTGGCTGTAAGGATAACATTATAGTGACATGGGAGAGATTGCTCAAACCTCCCCAGATCGCATAATGTCGTGGAAAATTAATAGAAATGCTCACACTTTCTAAAGAAATTTTACATGAACATATGATATTTTATCAATATTTTTCTAAATGTGTAAGTCTTTGGACTGAAAAAAACCCTTAATGGAGTTGTTTTGTGCATTCCTGTTATCACAAATACATGGAAGCAGGTGCAACTGAATAGGTTCTCTTTTTATGTAAAATGGTAAACACCAGTTTTATTCAACATAATTGATGTGCACCCCTGACACAAATTAATAAATTACTGTCACTGGCTCAAGGTCCGAGGCTATTGGCCCAACCTGGCATGTTGTTAGCCCTGGCTCGCAATGGCCCGACAGTGGAAAAGTGTGCATGGCTCCACCAGCCTAACCTGTTGATATGCTTGGCCATGGCCATAATTTGTGTGTTGTGGCGTAATTACCAGGAGATGGGATAATCAAAGTAAATTTCACGCTTTAAGAGATTTCCTTATTTATTTTAATCAGAAAAAAACATCTACTTTTAAATGGGTATCTAACCAGCTGATGCACCGTTTTCACAAACTACAGTTGTGAACAGAAACTATAATTAACTTTTGTATTCCCATTCAGCAAAAGAAACAATCCACTATAGCTGGATGACCTTACAAAAAAGGAGGAAAATCTCGAGAGATTGATTACATTGGTCATAATACAGAAATACGTCAAGTTTGCAGCTGTATTAGAAACACAGGAAGCAGTTTTCTGTAATTCAATGCTAAGCCAGTATAACACAAAGTATAGTGTAATGAATGCATGCACTGTACAGAACTTTTTTTTAATAACTGTGGAAATGTATCATCAGCGTCTGTGAAAAGGGTCCAGTGGTCCTGAATACACAGGAGCTTCTCAACAGAAAGAACAGCACAAGAAAAATGACTTGTTGCTTTTATAAAACAGATACTAACTAATAAATATATTTAGGAGAACATTTTTTGTGAATCAGATAAATCGGATGTGTCCTTCCACTAGCAGGTGTGTGGTTAATAGTTGGGCTCTATGAGTGCTATGTAGTGACATACTGTACAGGGTAGCTGTTACTAGATAACCACTGGAACACTAGGTTGACTGAATTAACAACACAACCAGATGCTCTATTCATTAACAGTGACTCTTTTATGTCTTTTATTTGAAAGCTCCTCCCGGTGGCCTGTGGCAAATCCACCACGTGAGCCTGAACGTCTCCAAAAAGTTCCGAGTGGTGTTTGAGGGAATTAAAGGGACTGGAAACACAGGCGGACTCTCACTAGACGACATCAACCTGTCAGAGACGACTTGCCCTGAACATGTATGGATGATCAAGGACTTCAGAAGCATTCTGGAGAACACGTCAATGGACACTGCTATTTATAGCCCGCGCTTCAGATCTAAGGATGGCTACACCTTCCAAATGGGCCTGTATCCCAATGGCACAGCTGGATACCCAGGCGAGCTGGGAGCTTATGCTCACTTAACGTCAGAGGACGATGCCATGAATGACAGTCTGGTCTGGCCTGCTCGCTGGAAGCAGATGACCATGATGCTGATGGACCAGAACGCAGACATCCGCAAACGTATGTCCAACCAGAGGAGCGTAACAACAGACCCCACGATGAAAGTGGAAGGTGAGGTGTTGTTGATTTGGGTATATGATTCCCATCATGTCCTGCTAGATTTCTGAAATGTTTACACGGAAAATTTAGTGTTTCCCATTAATTACGTAGACTGATCTAACCGCACTGTCCCACCACAGTGTCATAATGAACTGACAAATATATTTACACTCCTTATAATAACATAAAAGATCTCAAATATTGTGTTTTGCTCAGTTGAACCAAAATCAAAAGTGCCTTTTGGCTTAGTGCCCTCATCAAATCAAAAGATTTAATCAAGTGAAGTCAAGTCATCTATAGCGCTTTATACAATATAAATTGTTTTAAAGCAGCTTCACAATAATAATTAAAAAAGCTAATGATAAAAACTTAATCAAATATGAGAGAAGTTCAAATTCTACTGTAAAGCAGCTGTAGCAAGACAATAGTGAATTCAACTCAATAGTGTCAGTCAAATCAATAATATCACTGAATATTAACTCTCACAAACTACGAAAGCCAAAAACAACAGTGGCAAGGAACCCAAACTCCATCAGGTGACAGAAATTGAGAAAAAAACTGGAGAAACTAGGCTCAGTCAGGAGACTTGATCTGCTCTGGCCTAGATGAACATACGGTATGTCACACAGGCATTATTTTCGGTCGCTTTTAGCTTACAATGATTATTCTGCTCTGAACTGCTTGTCATTATTTATGTCACTAAATTCCATTAGTTTCTTTCTCCATGTGTACAGCACTTTGGTCGGCCAGTGGCCATTTTCAAATGTGCTTTATAAATAAACTGAAACTGAAACATTAGGTGGGAAGGAAAATTTGTAGTCTGTCCGTCAGGTTGAAACATAAATGTACATAAGAGTTGCTGTTTAGCCAGTATCACGATGAGTTTAGATTCCAGCTGGTCCTGACATGACACGCTCATAGCTGTCCATAGGAATCTGTGCAGAGGGCTCATCCACTTGCCTCTTGTTGAAATAAGTACATACAGTCATACATACATTTGAGAAAGAAAGTACATCCTCTTTGAATTCTATGGTTTTACATTTAAGGACATAATAAAAAATCATCTGGCCCCTTGCAGGTCTTAAAATTAGGTAAATACAACCTCAGATGAATAACAATACATGACATATTACACTGTGTCATTATTTATTTAACAAAAACTAGGTCAAAATGGAGAAGCCATGTGTGAAAAACTACAGTAAGTACACCCTTACTGCTTCCATAGGAATTATGAGCGTAAGTCGCATTCAGACCCTGCTAATCAATTGCCGAATCAATTGATTGATCGATCATCAACAAGTGTGATCACCTCTATAAAAGCAGAGGTTTTGGAAGTTTGCCGGTCTGGAGCCCTCAGATGTGTATTAACACAATGCCATGGAAGAAAGACATCAGCAATAATCTTAGAGAAGCAATTGTTGCTGCCCATCAAACTGGGAAGGGTTAAAAGGCCATTTGAAGTCCATCAAATTGAAGTCAAATTTGAAGTCCACCAGTGAGGAAGATTAAGACAATTGCCAATCTTCCCAGAAGTGGACATCCCAGCAAATTCACCCAAATATCAGACCATGCAATGCTCAGAGAAACTGCAAAAAGGCCAAGAGCTACACCTCAGACTCTACAGGCTTCCATAAACATGTTAAATGTTAAGGTTCATGACAGTTCAATTAGAAAAAGTCTTGACAGGTATGGCATGTTTGCAAGGGTTGGCAGGAGAAATAATCTTCTCTCTAAAAAGAACATGGCAGTACGTCTTAGGTTTGCAAAGTTGTATCTGAACAAACACAAGACTCCTGGAACAATGTTCTTTGGACAGACAAGATCAAAGTGGAGATGTTTGGCCACAAAGCTCCAGGTTTGGAAAAATCTAAACACAGCATATCAGCACAAACACCTCATACCAGCTGTCCATCACGCTTGTGGCGGTGTGATGATTTGCAGCCACAGGACCTGGACACCTTGCACTCATTGAGTCAACCATGAACTCCTCTGTATACCAAAATGTGAGACCATCTGTCCGACCTCAATGAACTGAAGCAATATAGAGAAATGTGGGACAAAATTCCTCAACAATGATGTGAGAGACTGATAAAGTCATGCAGAAAACGATTACTTCAAGTTATTGCTGCTAAAGGTGGTTCTGCAAGCTATTGAATCATGTGGTGTATGATTTTCAGACATGGCTTCTCCATTTTGGCTTTATTTTTGTCAAATAAATTGACACGGTGTAACATGTAATGTGTTTTTGTTCATCTGATTTTTATTATGTGCTGATACGTAAAACCATAGAATTCAAAGAGGGTGTACTTTCTTTTTCACATGACTGAAGTCTTTCGCCCTGCATGTTTTAAAGTAAAGTGTGCACTTTGCTCATGCGATCAGCTCGTGATCCAGTGTTATTAGAGTGGCTAAGTTTACAGTGAACTCTATCTCTGCGTGTGCTGTGAGGTTAACGTGCATTTGGGAAAGCAAAGGGCACCAGTTACGCATTATTTTCACATTCGCATTATTTCCAACATGTTTCTAGACAGATGATTACAGCATTTTACTAAAAAGTAGTTTTATTTATATAGCGCCTTTCCGTAGCTCAAGGTCACTTTACATTGTACATACTAGATTTGTAACGACCAGTTGTCACAGACATTAAGACTCCATGTAGTTTTGTGGCAAAATAAAAGCTTGAGGGTTTAACTCTAACATGTAAGAAAAAAAATTACAGTATTGTAATTTTACTACTGTAATGTAAAGAAAAATTATTAATATACTTACGATAAAATAATTATTCCGTATTTACATTTATTTTACAGTGCTATTGTATTAAAATAGTAACATATTAGTGTCTTAATATAAAAGTATTATTACTATATTCAATTGTTTGGCTTCCAAAAACAGCAGTGTGAATATAATGTGGACTGAGACACTATATAACAACTAAAAAGACATTATAGTCCATTTTAAAATTCAACTACAAGTTCATTCAAAACAGTTTACTCTGTTCAATTTGGCCACTGAAAAGGGCTGGAGGTCTTAATTTGGATCTCTCTTGATCCCAAGGTGTAGATTATCAGATTGATGCATTTAATTCTGATAGAATCCTTTGGAGAAACACAGAATCATCACTCTTGTTCAAATTTCGTCTTTAGGGACTGAACATTTCTTCTGGGATGATCCACGTAAAGTTGGGATGAAAGTAATAGAAGTCGACGGGACAGAGTACTTCCGTGGTCCAGGTGCCGGGACCCCCGTTTACATCACCCAGGCCAGAGCCCTGAGCCGAGACTTCATCAAGGGCGGAGATGCCATCTTCCTCCTTACAATGGAAGGTGAGCACTGAGAAACACACGGCCATTTCACTACTCAGGGGACTTATTTCTCATTAGCTGGTAATTTATTCAAAAAGATGAAATCTTGTTTACTTACTCTCATTTCGATCTAAACCTACACTCTTAAAATAAAAGGTTCAGTTGGGATCTATATAGACTCAGACAATTTTACAGAACACTTTACGCCAAAAAGGTTGCATATAAAGAGAAATGTAAATGATTGCGTATACTTTCATGCTTAAAGTTTTTTTTTCTAGTTATAAAGTATGTTTACAAAACTGTTTAATACATACAATGTAATCAAAATTACTAAATAATTCATTAAAACTAAGTCCATAAAATTATCCCATGATGGGAACCCCTAATTGTCATGAAACTGCTATGACAGGGTTGAGGATCCAAATGCAGTTGTTTAATAAGGGGTAATCCAGAATCCAAAAGGTCAAAAGCACAGGCTCAACAGTCCAAACAATGACAAAGTCCAAGGTACAGGCGAACAGAGAAATCCAAAACAACAGGAAAAGAATCGAAAACCAAGACACGAGGAAACAGAAATGCAGTACATAGAAAGTATATAGAAAGACTAAACCAGTCATTTAAACTCTTTGATTTCCTTTAACAACTTAAAATATAATCCGACTGGCACAATAAACTATAGTAAAATGTATTCAAATCTCTCGACAGAAAGGTTTTTGCAGGTTTTATTAAAATGTTATTTAATAACAGTAGTCATAATAAGCATATGTCCACTACGTGGCTCAGGCTTGCATAGTATCGCTAACTCACTCATCAGACTCCTCGGTCATCCTCGGCAAACTTCGACAGCCGGTTCTTGACCTCATTCGGTTCTTTTTGAGTCAGACGTGCTACTTTCGCTTGAGCGTCTTGCGTCATTAACCCAGAACTAAAGTTCGATTTTAGTTTGATTAATGAACCGGCTCAACCGGTTACTTCCTATGAACCAGCCCAAAAGGAGGATTCGTTCAAGAACTGAACATCACTAATGTGTGGAAAATCAGGTTAACATCGTTGGCAAGGCATGACATTTTGATTGAAAGTTCATATTGATTTGATATCAAAACCCAATGTTGTCTTTACATCAAATAGAATAAACACCATAGATCTATCAAACCCCAACCTTAGCTGTCAATTCCAACTTTAAAGAAAGATGATTACATGTAGTTAGTATGGAATTTGTTGGCATGACACCAAACTTTTAACCAAGCCAGGTTTTTGTTGTAAATGAAAAATCAGCAAACTGTGAAACTTGAATACCACAGTCAGACAAATGTCAAGATCCACTGTCAGCCAGACACAAAGTATTTATTTTAAGGCATCAGCAGAGAAAGTTAACAAATTTTAAAATCTTCTCATCTTCTTATGACCCAACGTCTGCTAAACGTCATAACGCTAATGTCCACACAACGTTAAATTAAAAACATCATTACACGTTGATATTTTGTTGGTCTTAAGTCGTGGTAATAAGGAAAATCCAACATCTTCCAAACCCTGGCGACATCTAAATGTCTCATGCTAACGCAGCACTGACAACAATCACTGACCGTCTTCTAAACGTCTCATAGCAACGCCAATATGTCATTTGCATGAGACATTTGGAAGATATTGGATTTTAATTACAATTTGAATACGATCACAATTAAAAACCAACATAATATCAATGTCTAATGATGCTATAACTTGACGTTGTGTGGACATTAGTCTTATGACTTTCAGCAGATGTTGGGATTTGGTTACTTAATACCAACAAATTTTTAAAATCTAATGGTGCTATAATTTGACGTAGTGTGGATGTTAGTTGTATGACGTTCAGCAGATGTTTGGTTTTGGTCACTTAAAACCCCGACTTAAAACTAACAAAATATCAACGTCAGCAGTCGTCATATTCTACATCAAATTGACGTTGACATTGGACTGACTGTCTAATGTCTTGAATTTCAATCACCCAACGTCAGAACCTATATTCAACCAAATTGCCAAGTCTTATGATGTCCATTGCCTGCTGGGTATGAAGGTATTTCTTCCACGGAACACAAAAGAAGATGTTTAACAGAATGTTCACACTGCTCTATTCCATACAGGCAAAGCTGACAATGATTATCAAGAGCCAAAAAAGCACCTAAAAGTATTGTAATGTCCAACATCACTTGTTTTTTAGGGCAGTCGTGGCCTGATGGTTAGAGTCAGACTGGTAACCCGAAGGTTGCAGGTTCGATTCTCAATACCGACAGGAAATGACTGATGTACCCTTGAGCAAGGCACTTAACCCCCAATACGCTCCCTGGGCGCCACAGCATAATGGCTGCCCACAGTGTGTGTGTGTTCACTACTCCTAATGTGTGTGCACTAACTTGGATGAGTTAATAGTTCACTTCAAAATGAAAGTCATCTGTCATCATTTACTCACCCTCAAGTTGTTCCAAACCTGTATGAGTTTCTTTCCCCTGCTAAACAGAAAAGAAGATTTTCTTGAAGGATGTCGGTAACCAAACAGTTGATGTACCCCATTGACTTCCATAGTATTTTTTTTCCTACTATGGAAGTCAATGGGGTAAGACTTCAATGGCAGTCAACTGGATGCTATGTTACTTGTGTGCTTACGTTTGTCCATCTGTCTGTGTTCTTGTAGATATCTCTCACTTGGTTGCTTCACAGCCCTTCCCTTCCACAACCATGACTCCAACAAACTCAACTCCTGGAACACCCGGTCCAACAAATCCAGACAACAACACGTCAACCAACACAACTACTGCGACCTCCCCTACATCTGCCACCACCACCACCACCACCACCACCACCACTACACCTCACGACCCATGTGTGTCAGTACGATGTGAAAATGATGGCGTGTGTGTGCTGAACGTCGCAGGAGAGGCGATGTGCAGGTAATACGTTAGTGTGTAGTACAGTTATAAAGTGGAGCCGTTAGTGTGTAGTACAGTTATAAAGTGGAGTCGTTAGTGTGTAGTACAGTTATAAAGTGGAGCCGTTAGTGTGTAGTACAGTTATAAAGTGGAGTCGTTAGTGTGTAGTACAGTTATAAAGTGGAGTCGTTAGTGTGTAGTACAGTTATAAAGTGGAGTCGTTAGTGTGTAGTACAGTTATAAAGTGGAGCCGTTAGTGTGTAGTACAGTTATAAAGTGGAGCCGTTAGTGTGTAGTACAGTTATAAAGTGGAGTCGTTAGTGTGTAGTACAGTTATAAAGTGGAGTCGTTAGTGTGTAGTACAGTTATAAAGTGGAGTCGTTAGTGTGTAGTACAGTTATAAAGTGGAGCTGTTAGTGTGTAGTACAGTTATAAAGTGGAGCCGTTAGTGTGTAGTACAGTTATAAAGTGGAGCCGTTAGTGTGTAGTACAGTTATAAAGTGGAGTCGTTAGTGTGTAGTACAGTTATAAAGTGGAGCCGTTAGTGTGTAGTACAGTTATAAAGTGGAGTCGTTAGTGTGTAGTACAGTTATAAAGTGGAGCCGTTAGTGTGTAGTACAGTTATAAAGTGGAGCCGTTAGTGTGTAGTACAGTTATAAAGTGGAGCCGTTAGTGTGTAGTACAGTTATAAAGTGGAGCCGTTAGTGTGTAGTACAGTTATAAAGTGGAGTCGTTAGTGTGTAGTACAGTTATAAAGTGGAGTCGTTAGTGTGTAGTACAGTTATAAAGTGGAGCCGTTAGTGTGTAGTACAGTTATAAAGTGGAGCCGTTAGTGTGTAGTACAGTTATAAAGTGGAGTCGTTAGTGTGTAGTACAGTTATAAAGTGGAGCCGTTAGTGTGTAGTACAGTTATAAAGTGGAGTCGTTAGTGTGTAGTACAGTTATAAAGTGGAGCCGTTAGTGTGTAGTACAGTTATAAAGTGGAGTCGTTAGTGTGTAGTACAGTTATAAAGTGGAGCCGTTAGTGTGTAGTACAGTTATAAAGTGGAGTCGTTAGTGTGTAGTACAGTTATAAAGTGGAGTCGTTAGTGTGTAGTACAGTTATAAAGTGGAGCCGTTAGTGTGTAGTACAGTTATAAAGTGGAGCCGTTAGTGTGTAGTACAGTTATAAAGTGGAGTCGTTAGTGTGTAGTACAGTTATAAAGTGGAGTCGTTAGTGTGTAGTACAGTTATAAAGTGGAGCCGTTAGTGTGTAGTACAGTTATAAAGTGGAGCCGTTAGTGTGTAGTACAGTTATAAAGTGGAGTCGTTAGTGTGTAGTACAGTTATAAAGTGGAGTCGTTAGTGTGTAGTACAGTTATAAAGTGGAGCCGTTAGTGTGTAGTACAGTTATAAAGTGGAGTCGTTAGTGTGTAGTACAGTTATAAAGTGGAGTCGTTAGTGTGTAGTACAGTTATAAAGTGGAGCCGTTAGTGTGTAGTACAGTTATAAAGTGGAGTCGTTAGTGTGTAGTACAGTTATAAAGTGGAGCCGTTAGTGTGTAGTACAGTTATAAAGTGGAGCCGTTAGTGTGTAGTACAGTTATAAAGTGGAGCCGTTAGTGTGTAGTACAGTTATAAAGTGGAGTCGTTAGTGTGTAGTACAGTTATAAAGTGGAGTCGTTAGTGTGTAGTACAGTTATAAAGTGGAGCCGTTAGTGTGTAGTACAGTTATAAAGTGGAGCCGTTAGTGTGTAGTACAGTTATAAAGTGGAGTCGTTAGTGTGTAGTACAGTTATAAAGTGGAGCCGTTAGTGTGTAGTACAGTTATAAAGTGGAGTCGTTAGTGTGTAGTACAGTTATAAAGTGGAGCCGTTAGTGTGTAGTACAGTTATAAAGTGGAGTCGTTAGTGTGTAGTACAGTTATAAAGTGGAGCCGTTAGTGTGTAGTACAGTTATAAAGTGGAGTCGTTAGTGTGTAGTACAGTTATAAAGTGGAGTCGTTAGTGTGTAGTACAGTTATAAAGTGGAGCCGTTAGTGTGTAGTACAGTTATAAAGTGGAGTCGTTAGTGTGTAGTACAGTTATAAAGTGGAGCCGTTAGTGTGTAGTACAGTTATAAAGTGGAGTCGTTAGTGTGTAGTACAGTTATAAAGTGGAGCCGTTAGTGTGTAGTACAGTTATAAAGTGGAGCCGTTAGTGTGTAGTACAGTTATAAAGTGGAGTCGTTAGTGTGTAGTACAGTTATAAAGTGGAGCCGTTAGTGTGTAGTACAGTTATAAAGTGGAGCCGTTAGTGTGTAGTACAGTTATAAAGTGGAGCCGTGACCAACCACTTTGGCTCTTGGAAGTATTTTTCCAGTTCATTTTTTTCCATTGGGGATTTCCAAAAATTCTCCACTAAAGAGTGTAAGCCATAAATGAAACCAACCAGCTCTCAAAACAAAACATGACAAAAGGTTTAAATAAATCAGACAAAAAAGACACTAAAATAAAAAATGACAGTATAGCTATTATAAAGAATATCGATGTTATTATGAAGTATTTCATTATAAAGTATTTGATTGTCTGTATAAAAAAAACTAAAAGATAAATGAGACACTAAACTACACAACCCATGAAGCACTGTAAATTAAGTAAAAAACAAAACAAAAAACAATAAGCTATTATTTGAAATGTTATTATTAAGGATTTTATTGATAGTGTAAAGCATTTATTTATAAAGTATGTGATTGTAAGAATAAAACAAGGTATTTGATGTATTTCAATTGATCTACTTCTACTATGCCCTAAAAGTACTGCTTTTGTAAAGAACAAGTGCATTCTTTTGAGTGTGTAGCACAAGAGTAGGCAAGCTTTTGGACAAACTACTTTGTCATAATTTCATCTTTAACGGACCGCTCTGCATCTTAGTTACATCCTGTCACCGTTTAAACTGCCCTTCAATCATCTTGTCAAAGTTAAAATCCTCCACATTCAATTTAATTTCCTACCGTTTCGGAGAGAAGTGTAGCAGCACGTTGGTTGATCTGCCAGTCCTGGGTCTTTCATGGGGAGACTCTCCCCACGTGTTTGCAATTTGCATAATAATGCAAATTTTAAAGTTAATGGCCAAACGTATTTTTACAAAAGTCCACCAATCTGTTGCAGTGAAATATGATTTGGATAACATTGAATAAATCTATTTTCGTCAGGTTAGATGCTGATTATTAATCACTCAACCCTTTTATCTAAACCTTTCTACTCAATCGTCGGACACACACATCCGTCATGTTTGTATTTTTTTAATAGGCCTACGCTTTTTTCTGGACAGTGGCCCTCAAGGAAGTGAGTTTGACACTCCTGCGTCCGAAATCGCATACTTTCTTGAGTTAGTACTTATTTTTAATAAGTAATTACTTCATGACCACTGACTGTAGTATGTTCTATCTAGTATGAATGTAATCCGGACGTACTATATTCGCCATGTTGTTGTGGATGTGTTGTTGCTAATACAATGCTATATTAGATATGTCCAAAAACAATTGTAGAATAAAGTAACATTACGACATCCAGAAATCACAAATTTCAATAGTTTAGTTTAATTTCAAAATATTTAGTTTAATGTATCGACATTTCATGTTAAATGTGAGTTTCATTCTTATCTACTATCACAATATATCATTAGTCCTGAGATTCTTTACATTAGTGAATGAATATATAGACACGCAATCATTGTATTCACTAATGTCTGGTGGTAGAACTTTTGGTAGATTTCAGAGCATTTTTCCTCAAGATCAAATATGTTCATTAATATTTGTATATCGAAAGCAGGGACATGTTGTGTGCATTTTGTTTTGAGATTTCACCGGAAAGAATAGTACGGTGGCCCGGTAGTGCACAACACAACGGAATTTAAAAAGCATACATAAGTTCACAACACAACAAAATAAAGTCGCAACACAACGGAAATGCTCCCGACCACTAGAGGGCTCTCGAAGCGCGATAAAGTTAGTTTTCCATGTTTCAGCAGTCTAAAAAATATATCAACACCACGATTAGTTTTAACAGTATGTAGCTAACCATTGTATATCAACATTTATCAATTCAAAATCACCTACATGCATTATAGCTGCATATTTATATTTTAGAATGATTTGACGCGCTACCACAGCGCATCTGCCAATTGACCTATGGCTAAGCCACGCCCCCAAACGCGATGAGCCAATCACAGTGCGCAGAGCTATCCCATACACTCGGACATTCTCTGCTTCCTCGTCCATTGAAATGCATTGCAGTTAGTCAGTTTTCATTCGTTTTTATATGTTTTTTCTTGTCATTTTAAGTTTAAAATGGTCAAACGGTGTGCATGGGGTACATGCAACTCCGACACTAGGTATCCCGAGAGACTGGGCGATGGTGTCCACAACACCAACTAAACGTGGATACATTAAACAAGGATGTCTACATCTGTTCTAAGATAAGTCAACAACGTATTTTAACGTTATCTTTAACATCTCTAACGTAACGTTAGCCTAACATTAGAAAACATTAACGTTAGCTTCTAGCTGCGTTGTACATCATGTCACTTAGCTTCATTAATGTATCTGTAAATAACCGAGATAACAAATGTTAGCAATGTTGTGCTGAATGATTCATGTAAATACTGTTGCACCAAACTAACAGAGAGGTACTCTTGGTAAAGATGGTAAAAAGGCTTGTCCTGGAAACGTAACGTTATCCAACTTAGACCTGTACATATTTAATTTGATCATGAACCATTAATTACATATTAAAGCACAATATTTTAGACAACTTTCTAACAAAATATATATCTATGTAATCTTTCTGTCTCCAAAAATCATCAATTGCCTGCTGTGAAATGTCTCCTACTGTGACAGCTGCCATAGCGCCCGTCACCGAATGTTGACTGTTTGTCCGAGTGAGTGGAGGGGGCGTGGCTTAGCCATAGGTCAATTCCTCCAAGTTGTTAAAACGTATAATTTTATTTTATTTAATATTAATTAAAATTACTTTTAACATTCATTGCTTGATTGTATCGGTAGTAGACTGAATTATTTATTACAGGTGACTTTTTTCCAATACCTCTATGTATTTACAGTAAACAATTATTTTTTTTTATTTTAATAATAATTAAAAAAAAACCTTTTATCATGTTTCAAAGGTTGTAGTTCCTATTAACCAGACTGACTTACAACAGGTGAAATTGTGCCAATAGCTCCCTGTATGCACAGTACACAGTTTGTTTTGATAAAAACATTAGGCCTACTGTAATTCACCTAAAGTTTTCATGTCCCAAAGCTTGTGGTAGGTCCCTAGTGACCCGACTTATTACAGGTGAAATTGTGCCTTCCTGTACCTTCCTGTAATTCTGCAATTCACCCAATGGTTTTTATTTTTATTTCTCAAATTATATTATAAAAAATTATACATTTGAACCACTTGCCTGTGGTGGAATTGCCAGACGTTCCCTTTGGGATCATGCGTTGTGGGAGCGCGTCGAAGCACTGGGCCACCGTAGAATAGTCTATGCAACGGCATTAGCGATAGTTTGACGCGCTCGTCTGTGTGAAGACTGCACACGGGCCACAAGACAACATTCCTCCACTGATAACATTGGCAACAAACACTCAGCATGATTTCAAAAACAACAAATTTCATCGCCGGATAGCCTCTTATTTAACACAAATGAACGTCAACCGGACATGTTTGATTTGCATTAGGTATAGCCGTGCAGCGAGATGTTTTAAAATATGGTGGAGATAATATTGACCCTGGCAAAAAGTGCTGGGGACATATCCCACCCGCAGATTATGCCTATGCATGTGTCATTATCATGTGACCTACCAGCGTCAGTTACGTCGCTTCACTGCCGTTCATAAATCCTCTCCTGTGGCCTCATGGGATAGTAAAGTGTTCATCATATGCACACTTCAGAATCTGGCTGGAAGTAGTGGGTGATCCGGGTACTTTTTGCCTACTCTTTTAAGAGTACTATGAATTCAGACATACTTATTTTGTCACATACTGTTTTTTTTTTTAAGTACACTTTTTTACTATATAGCAGGGAGGTATGCGATTTTGGACGCAGCCCAGGATCTCATGTGTGTTTCCGATAAGGTGATGTGCTCCAATAATGCGATTATTTCCAGAGTAAGGACTTAAGATGTTTACATGACACTCCCGTTTACATGCAATTTTCATTATTCTGATTATTCGTTAAGAATTGTGGGTATTTTCACATACTCCAATGCTCGGCTCAAATGATAACCTCAAATATAGTATGTGTGTTACTGGCCACTGTTTTAATCTACTTATGTCGAATGCAAAACACATTTCTATGGATGAATTGGATTTTTTTCCTGTGACGCACATAAAAGTGTCTTCATTTCGATGTTTTCGACAATCAATATACTGCATTATATTCATGACGCACAACGTTGTCAACAAGGCTTGACATTAACACCCACGACCCACTGAACGCAGGTGAATATCAGCAGTGGCGTGTAACGCAGTCGCTCCTACTAGCCACTTTGGCGGGTTGAATTTTTCAATTGTAGTCTTTTAAAAAGGCATTTGAAATAATAAACTAAATGCAATGTTGTGTTGTCAAAAATACAGATTTTTCGATACATATCGATGCTGAAATACATGAACGCTTTCAATACTCCCACAGAATAGATACACAATACCAGCTGCACTTTCTCATCTCTCCAACAGCGAGTTACACACAAACCCCGCCTCTCCTCACTCACTCGTTTCATTTGCTCCAGATGAATATTGTTGGTGTTACAGCGCTGGAATTTCAGTGTGGGATTGCGCGTATTGTGCATAAATTGACTCATTCCTGCACCCAAAGTGTGAACATAAAGTCACCTCTCATTACTAAATTTAATTATTTTTGGCTGCTTAGTCAAATACACACATTGGACATGGCGAGTTTTCACATAAACACATTCAGTTGTGTTTTAAGTGAACGTAAACAGTTGAGAGAGAAAACGCATGTGTAACAGTGCAATGAATCCGTGAGTCAGGTCTTAAAGTGACAGTAGCCTAATAAACCTGCTGCCAAATTATGAGATAATATTAAAAATGTCTATATGGCAGTTTTCCCCCAATGGTATTAATGTCACAATTGGCTAGCAACTATGGAAAATCACTAGCCACAAGCCGTTTGTCAACATGAACATCATCCATGTACCAGAAGCACGTGCACACTTTGGTCAGAGCGGAAAAGATGCAATTGAATATTTACATGCTTATTGTGTTTTTTGCGATTAAAATCAGCATACGCCACATATTTACTACAATTGAGGTCGTTACGATTATGAGTTCAATCACATCAATGTGATCCAAGTATTGTGTTTACATGAGGTAAAGTTTAAATTCAATATTGCCTAAATCTCATTATCATCGCATTATGACCTTGATAATTGAAACGAGATGAGCGTTTATGTCATGATTGGTTTAGTCTTAAATAACAGAAGATGTTTTGTGGTCACGAGCAGCATGTGTGTGTTGTGTCTCCCTGCAGGTGCGCGGTGGGTAACGACTGGTGGCATTATGGCGACAGATGCCAGTTTAAGAGCTCTGCCCAAAACAACATCATCACTGCCGTACTGGCGTCTGTCGCGGTGTTTGCCGTCATGCTGATCGTGACGATAGTCAGCGTGGCCTGTGTGAAGAAGCGCCAGAGAAAAGCAGGGCTCGCTGGAGAGGGAATCACCATGAAACGCATGCACTCGTTCAGAGCATGAGGATCTGATGTGTTTCTCTAAAGGCCCATTCACACCAGCACAGAAGACCATACAGATAACTGAGACCAAAACGGCATTAGCGCACACACTAGCGGACGATGTCGCTCTGTTTATTAGAAGCGTGCGCTGCAGTTTCCGCTTTAAATTACAAAGGATTCTGAACGGCTGTCCATGTTTTTATCGTTCATCTGCAGGAAAATGCTGTTATAGTTCTGATCCTCTTTTATATTTAGAGCGATTTTTAAGTCGAGTCACCTTTATTTCTATAGCGCTTTTTACAATACAGATTGTTTCAATGCAGCTTTACAGTGATAACATGAAAATGATGCATTTTGACTGTTGTTCAGCTGAAGTTAGTTCAGTGTTGATTCAGTTCCGTTGTAAAGATCATCAATTATTAAATGAGTTCATTTCATCTATAAAGCAGTTCTGGAAAAAACAGCCGTGTCAGTGCAGTCAGATCAATAATATTGTTGAATATTAAGTGTCCTCAACTAAGCAAGGCAGAGGCGACAGTGGCGAGGAACCCAAACTCCATCAGTGACAGAATGGAGGAAAAAACCTTGGGAGAAACCAGGCTCAGTCGCTCAGTTCTCCTCTGGCCAACCAACCAACAGTGTATAATTATGATTCAGGCATTTAGAACTATATCATTATAAGTATAGTTATCGTCCTTGGTGGGAACGGGCCTCAATGTGTGTCTTACACAATAATGCTATGAGAATGATTCATGAAAAATGCTTTTATAATTGATTCGTTGATGTAATTAATAGGAGAAGACGTGGTTTGTTCATTGGCCAAAAAAAGCATTTGTTCACTGTCTGAATGTCATAACATGCATGAACACACTTATAATAAAACGTCTGATAAAGAACCAGGGTAAGTCATATATGAAACACATTTCTAAATCCAAGAAACCTGGTTGATTGACAGGAAGAATTAATACGGTCTTATAGTCAGAGTTTTTCTTTGAGGTTTAATTTGAGTTTTCCAACTAAAGTTTAAGATGTTTCACATCTGTTCCATTGAGAGAAGTTTTGGTTACACTTTATTTTAAGGTGACACAGTTACATTGTACTTACTCAAATAAGTACTGAGTAATATTAATTAACTACATGTATTTACTATAGAGTTGCAGTTAGGGTTTGGTTTAGTTACTTGTAATTATGCACAATTTACTGTTATTACTTTAGTAAGTACATGTAGTAACGTGTAACTACGTCACCTTAAAATAAAGTGTTACTAAAATATTTTCTGACTAATGATTTCACTTCCCTAGGATTCACTACCAGAAGCTTTCAGGAGGTAGAAACCTGTAACTCGTCTCAGAAATCATCAGCTACTGTAGGTGATTAATTAAAAGTGTGTTACAATCCATCATCCATGTTCAACCTAAGAATGTCTTATTCATTTTGGCCAAAAATAATAATAAATAATAAAAAACTTGATCCATTTGTGTTGGGATCACATGAATCATTTTTGTTAAAAATTGGGCAGTGGATTTTAGCATGCTTGGAATAGAGCGGAATCAAAAGAGTAAATGTTCAATTATGTTATAAATTATTATTTTATGTGTTATTGAGTAAAGGGGAAACCCTGTTAGTTTTTAATGTACAAGTATGTTTGACATTTAAAAGAGTTTCTGTTATTTTGATGTTTTTGTGGTTTCCAAAGAGTAGAGAAAAAAATATATACTATGCACCAAAAAATAAAATATAATTTGTTACAGCCAAATTTATTAGTTCTCAAATTATATTGGTTCAAACCTATGTAATATTAATAAAAATATTTTTTCCAAAGACAAAGAATTACATTCATATAAAGTATAATCAAGAAAATAAACTGAAAAAAGTGTTTATTACATGATTTAACCATGCACATCAATAACAAACAATGTTTCCACGTACCTTCAATGAATTAAGTTATTATTGAGTGACCAAATTAAGTGTATAATTCAATTAAGTACATAATTTAATATCAAGGAGATTGCAAATTTTAGAGAATAACATTAATCCATACATTTCTTTAGACATTAGCTAAAATGTAGGCCTTTTGGGGTTTTTTATCAATTAATTTCACTATAAACAAAAGCTAAATATGAACCTTGATTTTTCACTTTATGTCTGTTCTGCACATCAGCACTCTTGTGTCAAGCCTAACTACTACTTAAAATTGTATTTTGTTGTTGTTTGTATATATTTTCTCAATGGGGAGTGTTGTTTGATTTTAGATAAACTGAACAAAACAGTTTTAAACAAGAATGATTTCTGATTAGACCAATATAAAACAGCACTTTAAATGACACGGTCATTTAAACGTTTTCAGTGTAGGCTACTCATTAACTTCATGCTTCAAAATCTTCAACATACCTCCAGAAACTCTTTTAAATGTCCAACATATAAACATTAAACACTACCCAGACAGCAACATAGTGTCGGCCCAGATCCGGTACGTGTGGATTCCACTTGTTCCAGATGTTGGCCGGATCTAGGCCGACACTGTTGCTGTCTGGGTAACCGTCCTCGTTACTCTCTGTAGGGCACCAGTTTGACCAGCGTCACTGATTGGATCCACAAATGTGAGTTGTTGAGGGAATATTCTCACACACACACACACACACACAAAAAAAAAAAAAAAAAATCAAATGAAATTTCTGTGATCTCATTTAAGTTAAATATTTTTACACATCAGTGCAACTGACCTAGTTTGAGTTCAGATTATTAAATTCAACGGTGTATGTGTCATAATTTTATTAATTTAGACCAGGGGTCTTTTTTTTAGGTGACAAGACATGTCAAACAGAGCTACATATTAACCATATAGCAGCTTCAGTATAAATAGAAACCAACCATTTCATAATAGTTATATTATGTTAAGACAGTAGATTGGAACTATGCACGTTATTGTTGTTGCACATGCATCATTGTCTGTATATTACTTATTATTGTTAAAATTTAGAGATTTAGGCATCATAACAAGCATACGTTACAATAAAAATCACAATGCATTAGTCATTCACAGTTGTTGTTATTTTAAATGATTTGCAGATCCATTCATTTTAATTTTACTAGTGTAGTCAGATTAAACATTTACTTGAACTTTGGCATTTGGCATATTTTTGTCCGGCGCTAGTTATCACTGTCAACTGCAATTTCGAGAGTGAATCCCGCATTTATAGATGTCACTTACGAAAGCAGCGTGTAATTGACCGTTGTTCCTCTTAGCAGCATGAAAAACAAAACTTTAATTAAATGGATTATAGAGGCTATAGCTTCGAAAGCGGGCAAAGAGCGCTCCCTTTACAATCACTGGAAAGCTGTCACTCATCTCAGTTGGCGAGCTCACAAAGTTCCATTAAAATCTATGAAGTTGTCTACACTCAAAAATTGATCTCTTTCTTGCAAGTCATGTCTTTGTTTGTTATTGAGAGGATTCGCGCGTGTGCAGAACTTTTGCGAAAACTTTGGCGTTTTGAGCGTTAAGTGGATTCTACCTTAAACACCTCTGATTGGCCATTGAGTTCAAGAGATCAACAAACATTAGCGGACCCGTTGCCATACCGGTGCAGACCCCCGGCTGAAGACCCTTGATTTAGACAAAGAAAGTATTTTTTGAGAGTACTTACCTCTGTATATTACAGTTTTTACAATCACTAGGACACATTTCTCAATATTTTTTCAAAACTCTCACAGTTGTCCTAACCAACTTGGCAGAGCAGTTATTTTCACATTCAAAATGCACCAAAACTACCAAAACACTTCATACACAAGTGTCTCAAATCAACTCATTCTTCTATAACACTAGCAAAAGTTGTCACCCAAAAAACAATTACATAAAAACACTGACAACGGCTAGCATTATGCAATGTTTTCTTTTGTAAAACTTAGTTAAAAAACAAGAATTGCACCTCTCTGCTGTTTAGCACTTAACTGCAGTTTCTGTTACATGATGTTATGTTTACATTACAAAATTATAAGTTTTTTCCCCTTTTGTATAGATGGTAATGAAAGATGTAGGTGTTCATCTACATCTAATTGTATTGATAGGATTCCATTTCATAGATTAGAAATATTTTGCAATATGGTATTACTGTAGAAATGTAGCAAATGTTGTAGTTGTGTCGAGGAATGAATTTATGGACAATGACTGAAAGATGTAGTCATTGACTGAATTCTGTGCCAAAGGAAATGGAAAATAATCCACAGTTTGGCTCACAAAGACTGCTGTTGTGCTCACTGTCTGAAGAGTTTTGAAAAAGTGAGCTAAATATTGAGAAACTGGTCCTAGCGATGGTAAAAAACTGTAAACTGGGATACATGCAAACATATATTAATATAATATAAAAATATATTATGTCAAACACTCATATCAGAAAGCACCACAAGAAAAGCTACTGTAGAGTCATAAATTTAAGATTTATTGTAACAAAACCAGGAACTATTTGTGTGGTTGGTTTGAGCATCATTTCTTACAGATAAATTGGATTGCATTACAGGACTTGACACAGTCATGCTGGTGTAAAGAGGCGGATGAGTGTGTGTGTGTGTGTGTATGGCTCATTGATCAGCAAGTGACGACATCACTGGGCAGAATGCACAGTTCATTTACAACTGGTGCGTGTGTGTGTATATGTTTCTGATACATATACATCTATTGGCATGTATGCATAAAGGGTCATCTTG
Organism: Gila orcuttii; assembly: GCA_026230005.1. Lineage (NCBI taxonomy): Eukaryota > Metazoa > Chordata > Actinopteri > Cypriniformes > Leuciscidae > Gila > Gila orcuttii. Next base: position 41,687,238 of record JAPDVR010000008.1, on the reverse strand, counting down.
TTCTAGACACACAGTTCCCTTAAAAAGCATTGGTATACAATATTTTTCTTATTTACAATCATTGGAAAGAGAAAAAAAAAAAAAAAAAAAATCACCATTTCTCGCAGAGAAGATTAGTAAAAAGTGACGAAGTCACCATAAAAGAGTAAGCAACTCCTAGGAGTTAGTCTTTCAAATTTCCACTAAATTTCTAGTTTTTATACAGGCCCGAAGCCTTGATTTACTGAAAAGATACAGTATTACTTTAAGTGCCCTATCTACAACAGTTAAGCGTGGTATTACTAGTGTGTACCGTACAACACAATTTAATGTCAACGCAATCTTCTGTTTTTAAATCAACTTAAAGTCTGTTGTAGCTTCTCTCACATATGGTAACTAATAAACAAAATCAAAATATCCAGAGACTTGATGTTGGTAATGACAAGTTAACATCGCAATAATAGTGTTGAATTATATAGGTATCGGTTTAAGGTAAATAAAAGTTAAAACAGTCAGTAATCAGTAGTGAACTGCTCTTACAACTCTAGTGAAATGGGTGAGGCACGGTAGAGCGCAGGTCACTCTTGTGTTCTCTTAAAGGGATTGGTTGAGATCTTGGTGGACTTCGGGGGAAGTGACGTCATAATACGTTGCCTATTTGGCCCAGTTTCGTGACCTTTCAGAGCCGTTGTAGGTAGATTACTCACAGCTTCATATTGGTTGACTGCTTTAAAGCAGAAAATACTCCACTTGAGTATTGAGTGAATATTCAGTCATCATCCACTCAGCCTCATGTCGTTCTAACTGATTTACTCAAAAGTGGCGGCATTGGTGCAAGAAATGCTGTCAGAGTACGTCAGTATTGGGCAAAAGACCAAGAACTGCGTAATAAAGCCAACGACATGAAGGTGAGTAGATGATGGCAGAATGCAACGACTCCTTCAGAGCGGTGTGTCGTAGTAGTCCGCAGGTCGCTCACTCTTGGCCGGCCTCTGTTGGTCCTGCTGATGTTGTTTCATGATCTCCTTCACCTCCTCCTCCAGCTCCGGAGGTATGATGAACTGGTCGTCGGGGTCGGGTTGAGCGGGAGCCGTGAAATAACCCCCAGTTTTCTTGGAAGGAGCCTCGGCCACCTCAATCAAGTTGTGGCTCTGCTCCTGCTGCGCCACAGAGCCATTCCCCCTCCGCTTCCCCAAGGTCTTGCTCCAAGAATCAAAGTTCCCAATCTTGTCCGTCTCCAGCACAGGCTCTGGAAGCTTCTCTGGGGTTTCCGGTGTGCAAGGTGGAGGTGGCGGAGGCAACAAACAGTGGACGTCAGCCTCCACTTCCACTCGACTCCCGTTGGAGAAGACGCCAGCAATGGGCTCCTCGTCCTCGCTGTCCAGGCCGTTGTCCGAGAGTGCGCTGGAAAAGGTGGCGCTGGAAAGTTGCCTCTGGAAGGAGCCGCTGGCATTGGGCGTTAGGTGGAGCGAGCAGCAGGGCAGGCGCGGGTTCAGCTGTGGCGCGTGGCTCTGCGGATGGAGGTGGATGTGCGAGTCCGGCAGTAGGAGAGGCGGCTCGTCCGAGGATGCGGTGGATCCCACTTCGGAGCTCATCTCGGAAGCGCTGACCTCAGAGCTGATCTCACTGCAGGAGGACGGGGGCACGCCCGCAGAGGAGGCCGGGTACAGGCCCGGCCCGGGGCTCGGCGGAGGCTGTGGCGGCGCGTGGATGCTTTCGGACGCCGAGCAGCAGCAGCAACAGCAGTCCTCAGCCACGCTGAGCAGCACCACCACAGCGCTCAGGCTGTCCGTGCAGCCGTACGACTGCGCCAGAGTGCACAGCTTCTTGGCAGCCGCCAAAGCGTCGGGGACCTTCCGAACGGCCTCCACCGCCTCGCTGGGGTCCATGACGTCGAAGAGACCTCTGCTGCCCAGGATGAAGAACTCATCTCTGGGGGTCAGCGGGAGCGTGTTGACGTACGGCCGAGGCAAGACTGCCGGGTAGAGGAATGAATAGCCCATGATGCGGGTGGAGTCTGTAACGCCGTTCACTTTGTTGTCCTGTTTAAGAAGAGGAATTCGCCGTAGTGGCGCACTTTGGTGAGTGAACATAGCTCTTTGTTAATTGTTATAGTAAAACGATGTTCAAAGACTGTGTTTGTGTGAGTTAAAGGAATGGTTCACCCAACATTCAGCCTCAAAGCTGTATTGCATTTACTTTTTTCCGTTTGACGAATCGTTTAGCTGTTTTACCCAGTCAATGGGATTCAGCAGTTTCAAGCCCCAAGCAGCATATACGGTAACAGTTTACACTAAGGTTCATTAGTTAACATTAGTTAATGTATTAACTAACATGAACTAACAATGAGCAATACATTTGTTACAGGATTTATTAATATTTGTTGATGTTAGTTAAACTAAAAGCTAAAAATAGAGCTTTTCATTGTTTGTTAATGTTAGTTTATAGTCCATTAACTAATGCTAACAAATACAACCTTTGATTTTAAAAACGTATTAGTAAATGTTGAAATTAATTTTAACTAAGATTAATAAAGAGTTTTCAGAGTTGTGTGGATTTCTTTTACCTTATTCATTATGTCCCTTTGGAGCTTGAAACTGCTGGACTATTATTGTACATACAAAAACAGCTGAAAGATTTTTCAAATATCTTCTTTTGTGTTTCACAAGAAGGAAAAAAAAATACACAAGTAAGAGCATGATGAATGATAACAGAAATTTAGTTACTTGGTGAACTATCCATTTAACTTCTATAAAATCAACAGATAAGCAGAATCCACCTTAGAGTCAACATGAAATGGCATTTCACTTCCTTAATGTGACTTTCTTCAATGAGAAAAGACAGGCTTTTAATTTCTCACAGTGAATTGGTGTGCTGATGTAAAATGGGCATTTCATATCAGAATGGAGCAGAGCTGAATGTGAGCAGCAAGATACCCCTATCCTAACGCTATTTTCTATCCTTATTTAACCAGCATTCAATTACCGCAATAACTATTGGTGAGATTTTACAAAGGCAACAGCCTCAAACTAGGGGTGTGCGATATTGACAAAAATGATGTCTTAATACTTGTTATATTTAATAAGACACTATAGTGCTGTTACCAATCAAATGAAATCAGTATCATCAAAATCCATTTTTGCACTGTAGAAGTGGCACAGAAGCTGCATGTAAAGCAGCTTTTATTTACCTTGCAATGCTAATGCTATGAGATTCATTTATTAAATGAAACTAAATCACCAGTAGGTGGCAGCAAGTCATGTCTTAACTTAGTGAGTCGCTGAGTCATTCATTCAAACGGTTTGTTCAAAACGGCCGATTTATTCAGGAATTAAGCAAGTGTCGCATGTCGCCCCAATGTGCATGATATACAGTAGTCAACATTTGAAGTGGATCAAAAAAGTTCATCAAAGTTGTCCTAAGACAAGAACGAGTATTGTTCAAAATTCATGTAAAACTTTGATGAAAGGTTTTGATCCACTTCAAATGTTGACTACTGTATATTTTAAATAGTATATGTGTTTTTCAATGCATAGTATGTAGTATGCCAAAAGTACCCGGATGGTCTTCTATTTCCGGTAGATTTTCAAAGCGTGGATCTCTGCACACTCAGCTAATATTGGCCACAACCCATTGCGCTTTAAAGGAGGATTTGGTTCAGGACTACAAAAATTAACAAAAAGAACTACAGGTATGGTGGATGTGCGTGAGACCAGCGGTTAAGTAGAGACGCCCTGAAAGGGGTTTGATTTATTTGATTATTTGATATGTTTGTCATATGCGTTATATTTCAACTGCAAAAACATTGTGAACTTGTATTAAGACACAAATAGCACAATCGCAAAATGTTTGTAGATGCATTTGACAATTAATTATTAAATGCATAATTTTGCAAAAAAAAACATGAGCAGAGTTCTCAGAAGAACCACAACTTGCAGATCAGTAGGATGAATTGTGTGAGAAGTATAAATGTATTTAAATAAAATGTGTATATGAGGATGTTAACTGTGACAGGATGATTGACAGGGCGATTTACGGTGACAGAACGCGCACAACTCTGCGACGGAGGGAAATTTTATGACGTGGTAGTTTGTTCCAAAGCTTGCCTACTCTTCTGCAACACACTCCACAGCATATACTTTTTCTTCACAAAAAGGGTACATACATACATACTTAGCATAGTATATGTAGGCAAACTGGGATGCAGCATCTGTCTTTATGAATGGATTGTTGAAACATTGATTCGTTCAAAAACTCTGATTCATTCAGGAATGAAACACCAGTGTGTTGATCGGAGACACAAAGAGTTCTGTTGTGAGTGTGTTCGGAACTATTTTCTATGCCAAAATATAGCAAAAAAAGTAATTCAAATTAATATTAACTTGAACTGTTGTATAAAATCAATATCACATTTGCAATCGTGCTGATATTTGGGAAAAACAGCACGCTTGTTTGTGTGATATTGCTTAACTATATCGTATATAAATTTAATAGGGCTCGTTATGGCGTGTTTTTGTTTGTTTTTTTGCAAAGTGACACACTCGATAATGTCAGCTTCCACATCATTAAACAACAATTACATTAAATTAACATTGCCATATTATCGTAGAAGATACGCACAGCTCAACCTCAAACAATGACTAAAGAACTAATCGACTGTGCAGACTCTTAGTACATTTTTGATGCAAAGAGACATTTTTTTTCTCTGGAAAAACGTGCAGATGAATAGAATAGTTCACAATAAGATCGGGAACAGTGAAACAAACTTTCATTTCATGTTGACTTTAATGCCAGAGGGAAGCGTTCCTCATACCTCAGTGATGATGGCTTTATGCTGTCGCACGCGGTCGTACTCCTCTTTGATGCTGATGTTGTGCAGCAGTGACAGCGGGAGCGCCTTGCCGTCGCGACACAGCACGGCCTGACACTTGCCCACGTTGGCGGAGGTCAGGGTGAAGCAGCCAGCGGGGTCTGTGGGGTCGTGACGGATGTGACAGAGCGCTGCCGAACCGCCCAGCTTCTGCCCTGCAGTGCCTAACTTACTATTAAATGGAGAGGGAAAAGGACAGACATGTTTAGTATTAATCAAAAGCTCTCCATACCGATTGTCACCACTTAGTCCTGGGCGGTATACCGGTTCATACCAAATACCGGTGTTTATTTTGTTATGATATGAATTTTTAATATACCACAATACCGGTGTATGTCACTTTAACAACGTTGGGAGCGCGGCGTGACAGTGTTTGAGAGGGTCTTTTTACTGTTCACTGGTGATGCACAGCTGTATGTGCTACTAAGCGTGACGGTGAAGATGGATAGGTTAAACTATAATTGATAGCGGTCAAATTATATAACAGTGTTTCCCATACTTTGGTTCACAATATCAACACAGCCTTTTGGAAAATCGATTTGTGGTTGGCATTGACATCGTTGAATAAACATGAGCACTGCACGTTTCAAAGTCAAAACGCAGTGCGGGTGTTTTTATATGAATGTATCTTTGAAGGAAACTGACTGTCTTTAGAAAAGTTTTAATGTTATTTCAATTGAATCTTTCTGTATCTTCTCTGATAAAGCAGCGTTTATGAGCACTGCTGCTTTGTGTACAGCGGTTACCGGGGAAACTGCTTTGTGTACAGCCGTTACCGGGGAAACTGCTTTGTGTACAGCCGTTACCGGGGAAACTGCTATTTCTGCCACTCCTACAGCGCCTCCTGCTGGATCTCTTTGTAAACAGCCTTGCAAACCTGTATTAATGCTAGTGTGGAATTTTTCTACAATATTCACTCATGACAGTAAAATAGGGCATTCTAAGTCAACCTACTGCAGTATTTCCTCTCTCAATCACTAGAAAATGTGGTTTTAACCCAGTCGAGCTTGAAAAAACAATAATACCGTCATATACCGTGAAACCGTATAATTTTGAAAAATGCTGTGATATGGATTTTTGGTCATACCGCCCAGCACTATCACCGCTTATTACGCGTGTATTTACCGCTGCATGACCAGGAAGGTGTTGGTCATGTAGTCTTCCTCGCTCTTGGTCCTGTGCAGTTCTTCTGCCAGTATGTCGTTCATGGTGCACTGAAGTAAATACGGCACCTCCACGTTCCTGTCGCCATCGAACACCCCGTACAGAGCTTCTCTACTGCCGCAGAAGTTGTTCACAGACAGGGCAGCCACACACAGTCTGTGCAACGCAAACAGCACATGTCAGACACTCAGAAACCGTTCACACAGAGGATCTCTGAAGTCTGTTATCCAGTGGTCACTCACTTGTTTTTGACGCCTGAGGCTTCGGTGTAGCCGTGGCTCCAGACAGCTGGCCCTCCTGCGCTCTCATTGGCTGAGAACGACGAGGGAGGCGGATCGATTCGGAAACAGCGGATGTTACTGTAAGTAGAAAGATGTGGAAGTGATCATGTTTTATCAAATATGAATTCTTACAGTAGGTCGAAAGCAGACGTCAAGTCACTTTTATTTCTGTACAATACAGATGGTTGCAAAACAGCTTCACAGTAATGAACACAAAAATAACCATACACTTGTTTGTTCACAGTTTGAATGTTCTTGTTTCCATTTGTTTCATTTCAAGATCTGAGGTGAATTATCCATTGTTGCTTTCACGGCTACAAAGCTGGGAGCACTAAATGATATTCAAAGTCAAATTATAAAAATATCACAGCTTTTAACATTAAATAAAGCATATAAACAGTACCTGAAATTATCATTGCCACACTTTGTGTTTGTTCCAGCCGCGACGTCGCAGAAAAATAGAAAACATTTCTAAAATAGAATCGTCAGAATATTAACTCTGATTAATATGGAAAAGATACCTTTTATTGCATGTCGCGGCGCGTGTAGTTAGGACACGGTGTAATGATATCTCCAAAGGGTAGCATGTACAGAGTGAACAGCAACGGTCCTAGCACTGAGCCTTGTGGTACACCATACTGAACTTTTGATCGATAAGACATCTCTTCATTTACTGCTACAAACTGATAACGGTCAGATAAGTATGATTTAAACCATGCTAGTGCAATTCCACTAATGCCAACATAATTTTGGAGTCTATTTAAAGGAATGTTTTGGTCAATAGTTTCAAATGCAGAACTAAGATTGAGTAACACTTTTTTACAGTCTATGAGTAACACCAATAGCAAGATACAACCACGATCAGATGATAAGAGCAAATAATTTGTGACTCTAATGAGAGCTGTCTTGGTACTATGGTACGGTCTAAATCCTGACTGAAAATCCTCGCAGATACCATTTCTGTCTAAAAAGGAACATAGTTGTGAAGAAACTGACTTTTCTAGTATCTTTGACAGAAAAGGTAGATTCAAGATCGGCCTGTAATTGACTAATTCTTCAGGATAAAGTTGCATTTTTTTAATAAGAGGTTTAATAACAGCCAGCTTAAAAGTTATTGGTACGTATCCTTATAACAAAGATGAATTAATAATATTAAGAAGAGGATCTTTAACTTCTGGAAGTATTTCTTTCAGTAGCTTAGTCGGTATAGGATCTAACATACATGTTGTTGATTTTGATGATTTAACGAGTTTAGACAATTCTTCCTCTCCTATAGCAATGAATGAATGGAATTTGCTGTTATTGGACACTTCTGAGCTTCAAAGGTGTTCATCATAAAAGTATTACTGAATTTGTTTGAGGTCAATCAGATGAAATAGTTGCACATATCAGTATTTGCTGAGAAACCCCCCAAATGAAGACAAAGGGATTATTATGTCAGACAAAAACATTGGACAGATATTTAAAATAGTGGCTTTGCACGCTACATCAAGCCTTTTCTGAGTGAAGGAACACGTTTCTAGAATTTTTTTACATTATTATTTTTGTACATCATCTTTTGCAATTAATCTCACTAAACTATAGTGTTAATTTCGACATCACTCAATTTAGGTGAAAAAAAAATCAGTTTCATAGTTGCTGAGTATATGTACACCTGGGAAAATTCTCATTTATGGCATTGACAGAAGTGGAAGAACATGCACATGTCCCCTTACTTGAGCTGCTCCAGGGTCTTGTGGTCCAGATTCAAGCGCGGGTTTCCTGTTAGATCCAGCTCCTGAAGTTTGGGAGGTAGACTCTCCGGTAAGGTGATCTCACTCAGCTCATTACAGCTCAGATCCACACACTACATACACAACACAAGCGCAAATATATGAATGACATACAAGCTGTGTAGCGCACAGTAGGATGTTTGATTAATCGTCTAATAGTGGTTATTCGATCTAACTGCAGTGATTTGAGATCAATTTCAATCACATTTTGCCAAAGTTTATAAAAAAAAAAAAAAAAAAACATTGTAAAGTACATAAAATGTAGTCTAGGGTCACCCTTCATATAAAATGAAGGCTTGTGGGTTTAATCAGACTGCATTATTAATGTATTAGGCTTACACTAGCTATGTTTCCATCCAAAGTTGCGAAATTTAACTTGTGCGCAAAATTGGAATATTACATAAATGTTTGCGAATAAAGCACCGTTTCCATCCAGTGAGTTGAAGAGAACAAAATCGTCAGCTCCTGATAAACTGGCGCTAAATATCACCAAGTAAAGTAGGAGAAGCCACTGTATATAATAAATTACATGCGTCTCAGAGCGCCCAGACAAACTGCAATAAACGTGTTATCTTGCTTTGGGAGGCAGATCTTGCTGTTTGGGAACACAGTCATGTAAGAGAGTTCAGGGAGGGAATTATCCTGAACCACTTTGACGACAGACTTTGCTTAAAATAGGCTGAATGTAACTCTACACCCTTGCCTCATTTAGTATGCGCGGTTCTATGAATATGCAAAATAGCCCCGCCTCCACTCACTCACTCAGCTCAGAGATCCACTCGTTGACGATCACACGTTGATCTGATTGGTTACAAGGTAGTTTGTGACGTCAGAAACACCAGTGATTTCAAACCGTGTTTTTGAGACTTTCTTTGGTTAGTTTTAAGCAGAAAATACTCAGCAATGGTGTTGACTTATGAATTTACACATGGTTAGTCTTAAAGCATATTAAAAACACCACATAGACATATAAACAACATTAAAAACTTGATTTTCGCCACAGGGGGACTTTAATTGAAATAATTTGTATGACAATTAATAGCCAGCACAAAATTCATGATCGTGACAGGCCCAGTACTCGGTTAAATCTCACTAGTTCAAAATAATCCATAACATAATTTGCATAACTGCATATTAAACATCACATAGGAAAGTTTTGGTGTCCTGCAGTATTTTTGCTTCTAGTGTGGACAGTAGGGTTGGAAACTCGCAACTAAATGACTTTCATGGCACAATTTGTTTCCATAAACAGTTCTGTCAGGTCCATTTAAGTCAAGAACACACAAGACAATAGAAATGATTAGGAAATTTGTATTGAATAAATTGCAATTCAGTTGATAATTGAAATTTTGCGGTATGGCTCTGTTCAGGGACAGCAGCAGCATTAGGGAACGCTCAAAGTTTAGCACTGGGAGAGCAGAACTATTCCCCCATATGAACAGAGCAGCAACGATGACAGAATAGCAAATACCACGTTATACACGACAGAGAGCCAGCAGCAAGCAGTTAGGAGCGAACTGAATCTGTTTAAATAGGGCGCCCTGATTTGAGCGTAGCCATTGGCAGCGAGGGGAGATGAACAGCTGATGCGCTGATGCAGCTCAGCTGAGCAGATCGCTGATGAGACCGTGTTGTTGGCCAATAGCGTTAGCACAATCTTGACTACTTGGCCTGCCAGAACTGACGCTGATGCTCAATTTATCGCACATGCATCGTTCTGCCATACTAAAATACACGGACAAAAATGAGTGAATTAAAGCTAGTTTTGTCAACTGAAATGTAGTAATGTGAAGAACACTGAAAACAACCACAGCGTGAGTGATCTGACCTTCATCTCCATGAGCTGCATGACCTCGGGGAAGACCTCGATGCAGTTGGAGTGAGCCACCAGCGTGTGCATGCGCCTGCAGTTCAGGATGGTGGTGGGCACTGCCTTCAGCCTGTTCCCACTCAGGTCCACCTCCTCCAGCTCCTCCAGCTTGGCCATTTTACTGCACAGCCGACAATATTGATTTGCTGAATATACTGAATATAATATACTGTATATACACACATATTCTATCAATCAGACTGAATTTGATTTGGATGAGCTTAATGTGCGTGTCTGTGAAATTTGGTATGCGTCACTTCTTGTGTAAACTTGCCGATTAAGCAGGTCAATTGTAATTGAGGATTTTTCAAAATGAGTAATCAAATTTAGTAGAGCAGATATTGTATGTAGTACAATACCTATTTACACCTGTTATTTTAATCCATGTAATTTCAACCACTTCTGACTGATTTCTTCGAGGGGAGGTTCTATGTATGGGTGAATGTATGCTTTTTTCAGATCTTTTGATCTAATGGACAAAATAAGCTTGCGCAATTTACATATTAAAAACACATTGAGAGCAGCAGCTTTCGTTTCTGCTCTGACAGCCGCAAGACCATGATGAGAGAACTTTGTGCTTGGTACGTTTTTCATCATCAAACCAAACTTGGATCTCCAGCCAAAGTTTAAACCCGTCTGTCCCATAATGCACTCCCCATAATGTTTACACATTAGGTCAGTTGGCGTAGAGAAGACGGTCATTTGTGGCTGTTTGAACACATGAGCGATTACTCTACAAAAGCAATCCGGGCGAATGAGTTTGAGACTCCCTCTGGATCAAAAGTGGACAAGCTCAAAACGTTTTAGACCCTGTTTACTCCTGTATTTAGCGTCGTTCACTTGTGATCCGATCGACCAAAACGCATCTTAATAATACCAGGTGTAAACAGGGCCAGAAATGTGACCTTAGGCTATCAACAGTATTTTCAAGTGTGTGTGTATAGTAGGTTTAGCCTAGGAATAACTTTGTCACAGTTTTTGGACACCTCCCTTTGGGGAAGTCTTCAATTATTCAATTATTAATATATAAATACATGTTTGAGAGTGTCACCTGGCTGGGAAGGTCTGCAGGTGATTGTAGGCCATGTGCAGGATCCTCAGGTGTGTGTGTCCCGTCAGCTGAGGCACACACTTGTCCGTCAGGTGGTTGTTGGTCAGATAAAGCTCCTGTAAGATACTGCTGCTCTCTTCTGACAGACTGGATGCTGGGAGATTCTCCAACTTGTTGGCTGAAGCATTCAGACACCGTAAACTGAAGACAAATCACATGTTATTGACAGTGAGTTACTGACAGTCTCACTTGAATGCAATACGTTCAAACGCTAACATTCAACTTCTGAGACACAAAAGCCCCTAGTACTGGCGTTTTCAAAGTTTTCAGCGCTGGAGTTTTTTTTTACTGCTTTAGGGGGCGTTTACACGACACCGCTTTCAACAAAAACCAGAAAACTTTATATGCATTTTGGCTGTTCATTTGCAACGACCAACTTTTGAAAACGATATCGTTATCGCCTCTATAACGGTAAACTACAAAAACGCGAATTTGTGAAACCGTGACATCATGTGCATGTGTTCAGTCTATAGGCATGCACGAGTACTTGACAACCAAACCAACAATGGCGGACTACAGGACTGTGTTTGTGCTACTTCTAGATACTGAATTTATTAACGCTTCTTCATCAAAGTGTAGATTTACTGCACCACTTCTACGACCAGCGGAGACATATTATTTACATGCGTAGAAGCATTTACATACGTAGTTTCTTTACAAAATGACATCGCCAACTAGGCCTGGCAGCATAATACACCGTTTTTAGATTAGTTTTCGAGGATCCGCTGTGAACGGGCATCATTTTGACAATGTTGTCTCCTGTATGCGAAACATTTAACAAAGTACAAAGGACAGAAAATGTGTACACTTTCAGTACATCATTGTCATGTAAAGATACCCTTAGTTTGCCGTGCACATGGGACCAAACTAGATCCTCCCATTCATATAAGATTATAAAAAAAAGATTAAAATTCATAAACTACTGTTCAAAAGTTTGGTATACGTTTAAGTTTTTTTAATGTTTTTTTTTTTTTTAAAGAAATGAATGCTTTTATTCAGCAAGGATCCTTTAAATTGACCAAAACCAACAGTAAATACATTTATAACATTACATAAGATTTCTATTGCAAATAAATGTTGTTCTATTCAACTTTTTGTTCATTAAAGAATCCTGAAAAATATCTATCACCATTTACTCAAAAATATTAAGCAGCACAACTGGTTTTCAACATTTATAATAATAATCAGAAATATTTCTTGAGCATCACATCAGTATTAAAATGATTTCTGTAGGATCATGTGACACTGAAGACTAGAGTAATGATGCTGAAAATTCATTTTAAAATATATTCAAATATATAAATTGTAATAATATATCGCAACATTACTGTATTTACTGCATTTCTGATCAAATAAACGCAGCCTTAGTGACCAGAAGAGACTTATTTTAAAGTAGTTTAACTGATTTAGGACAGGTTCCTGTATGCAGCGAGTGAGAACAGCACATCTAAATTCTGATCCAAACTCCTGTGAGCTCGTACGTCTGACGGAAAAAGTGAGCGCTTTGCAACACTGCGTAGACAGTAACTTCGACATTAACATGATGCTAGTCTAATAACGTGAGCAGGTTTGCTGATCTCAAATGTTCGGCTGGTCTTCTGGTTTTAGAGGTGTCTTGGAGACCTTTCAGCTGGTCAGGACAGCTTAAACCCACGAAGACCAGCAAACGAGCTAAGGCTGGATGAATCGTTTCTTTTTTTAGCAGGCCACATACAAACATTGAGTAAAATAATCAATGTTTAACTAGATCACCCCTGTTCTGGATATTTACAGCACTGAATGGACTGTAAATATTTTTTTAACAATCAACGTTGCACAAGGAACTTGTCTCACTGCCTTCTGGGATTGTTTTCAGGAGCATGTTTATAATGTGGCGGCTCTATAGTGTTTTGAAGAGAGCACTGATGTGCTGCTGCTCTTCAGTGTGTTTGTGTTTCACCTCTCTGATTTCAGGAAGAGATTACAGGGAAGCTCGATGAGATGATTGTGCTGCACATCCATCACCTCCACGACGGGACGCTCCACTCGCTCCGGCAAACGCTTCAGCTGGTTATGACCGGCCAAGATCTTCCTCAAACTGCCACTGCACAGCAACCTGATGGTGGAGATTACAGGGAGGTCAGTGTGGCAGTGCAGCTCACATCAAACACACACACATGTTGTGTTTACATGTTTTATGGGGACTTTCCATAGACATAATGATTTTAATGCTGTACAAACTGAATATTCTATCCCCTAATAAAAAACAAAAAACAAGACAATAAAACAAGAATCAAAATTGGCTTGGCTTTTCGGAACTGAGGGATTTGAAATGTTGTAAAAACGATGCAGAGATGACATTTTTATTACTCAACAGGTGAGTAAGGTATTTTATTGAACAGATAAATTGCCATATGTAGCTCTCTAACAGAGTTTATTGTAAAGCATTATCTATTGTGAAGAGTCATTTCATTATGGTTGTTTTGTGTGGTTGCTGTGCTGGAATTAGTTTTCAAGGAAGTACCGTGTCTATTAATGGGTAAAGCTACTGTAACGTTTTTAGCTAGTCAGTTTGAGATCCGCTCCTAGTAGTGAATGCAGAAGCGAAACAAAAATAAAGCTCTTCAGCAAAATGCATGCCATTTTATTTCTTAACTGCTAGAGGGCCAAAAGTTCTTTTGTGAACCTTTAATTGTTTATTTTCAATAATAGGGCCCTAAATAAGTGTATTATCAAAAACGGTGATAATCAAATAAATAAATAAAATTAATTTTTTTGTGCTGCACAACAGACATTTATAGTTGGAAGCAAGCGGACCAACTGGCTTAACCGACCGTCTGCTAGCTGTCTCACGTCACTGAGGTCAGATAAATCCCATCACATAGAGACTCTTTCACCTAGATATCATCACATAGAGACTGTGTCTGTTCCCCGAATTAGGACATACAAACAACTCCTAAACCCATTTAAGGGGTGAAAATTAAATTGATGTTCAACAAATTAAAAATAGATATAATACAAATTAACAAATGATAAAGCTCAGTTTGCTGAATATTAGATCCCTTTCTACAAAAGCAATTTTTGTAAATGATATGATTACAGACTATAACGTAGATGTGCTGTGTTTGACAGAAACCTGGCTAAAACCAAACAATTACATTACTTTAAAGAGTCCACCCCCCCAAGATTACGGTTATAAACATGAGCCTCGCCTGAAAGGCAAAGGGGGAGGTGTTGCTGTAATTTATAGTCATATTTTCAGAATTACTAAGAAGTCTAGTTTCAAATATAATTATTTTGAAGTGTTGGTGCTTAATGTAACAATATATAGTGCAAATGACAAATCACATTTGAGATTTGTGCTGACTACTGTATACAGGGCACCATACAGACTTTATCAAAGAATTTGCTGATTTTCTATCAGAGTTAGTACTGGCTGCAGATAAAGTTGATAATTGTTGGTGATTTTAATATACATGTAGATAACGAAAAAGCTGCATTGGGATTGGCATTTAAAGACATTCTAAACTCTATTAGAGTTAAACTCGAATATTGCGTAGGCATCACGTGGACCCACTCATTGTCGTAATCATACTGCATATCTAATATTGTCACATGGAATCGATGTTGATGCCGTTGAAATTCTGCAGCAGAGCGATGACATCTCAGATCATCATCTTGTCTCGTGTAAACTTCATTTAGCCAAGGCTGCAAAACTAACTCCCCGTTACAAATATGTTAGACCTATCACTTATAAAAATAGTTTGACGCCCTGGTACGAGCACACTCAGGCCCTAAAGAGAGCAGCCTGGAAAATGGAGCGTAGCTGAAAGAAAACAAAACTAGAGGTTTTTCGCATTTTGTGGAAGGAAAGTGTTATTGTGTACAGAAAGGCCTTAAATACTGCTAGATCTGCTTACTTTTCAACTCTCTTAGAAGAGAACAAACACAACCCTAGGTTTTATTTGATACAGTGGCTAGATTAACGGGAAATAAAGCTTCAACTTCAGACATTTCCTAACAGCACAGCAGTAATGACTTTACGAATTTCTTTACTTGCAAGATTGATAATATTAGAGAGAAAATTATAACCATGCAACCGTCTACTATAGTATCACATCAGGCAGTGCATTGTAGTCTCCCTGAGGAAAAATTCCATTCATTCGTTGCTATAGGAGAGAGTGAATTGTCTAAACTTGTTAAATCATCAAAATCAACAAAATGTATGTTAGACCCTATACTGACTAAGCTACTGAAATAAATACTTCCAGAAGTTATAGATCCGCTTCTTAATGTTATCAATTTCTATTATTCAAATCAGTTAAATGATTGTTAGGCTGCATAAATTAGGCCAACCGGAACCAGGAACACTTCCTATAAAACCCAATGTACTTGTTACATTGTAAGAAGAATGGCATCCACATTATTAGTCTGTCTGTCTCGTCCTTATCCCGAGGTTACCGTAGTCAGCCGGATCCGGTCCATATCCAGATCAGATGGTGGACCTGCACCAAGACACGACCAAAACGCAGCCCTTAATGTCAGCAGAGACCGTGTCTACTAGACAATCCTCTGTGAAGGTATGGTCACCACGACAGTCATCGGCACAGATCCTCAGCAAAGACCACAAGAACCAGACAGGTCCTCCGCACAGACCCTATGGCCAGCTTTGGCTCCATACCGGCGTGATGATTCGATCTTCAAGCAAAAGGAACTGGATGAATATTTGAATGCTACCTGTTACGTGGGAGTATTCTAACCTGTGTTTTGTTGCAGTTACCTGGTAGCTCACCTGCAATCAGCTGGTTAATTGGTATCACCTGATGGGGGCCATTTTAAATCCAGGACACATGCTCATTCTCTCTCTCTCTCTGGTCTTGCAGCCAGCACTGCAGTAGCAGTGTTATTTCTACAGCCCCTTTTTTCTTTTATAATTCAATAAACTTTATTTTTGATTGGCAGACTTCAGTCTTTGTGTCCTTTTTGTTGCTTCCCTAGAGCCAGGTTTGTAACACTACTGATCCCTATCTGAATTCTGACTTGTGATGCTGCCTGAATCATAATCACACCGTGTTTGTTCGTTGGCCAGGGGAGAACTGCCCCCCGACTGAGCCTGGTTTCTCCCAATGTTTTTTCCTCCATTCTGTCACTGATGGAGTTTGGGTTCCTTGCCACTGTCGCCTCTGCCTTGCTTAGTTGAGGACACTTAATATTCAACAATATTATTGATCTGACTGCACTGACACGGCTGTATGAGAACTGAACTAAACGATGACATCATCTTTTCCAGAATTGCTTTATAGATGAAATGAACTGATTTAATAATTTATAATCTTTACAACCTAACTGAATCAACACTGAACTAACTTCAGCTGAACAATAACGTAAATGAGACATGTTCTTCATAGACAGACTTCATTTTCCAATAGCAGTCTTTTTGAGCTTTAATATTTTCATTGCGTATTACACAGTAAACTGTATGTTTATGACTGGATTCCACAATTCTCAGCATTAGGGCTGGACCGGCTCCTGAACGATACTTTTTTCAACAAGATTACATTACATATTACCTTAAAAAAATGTTGATCTTATTTTTTCAGTTTTTTTCCACACTCAATGACTCATAAAGGCCACTGGGAGGCGCAATATATAACTCACGCACAAGTGCACCCATAAAGCTTGCCGCAAAGCACTGGCAAAAGTAGCCTAATGATTATGAATGTGTCAGGAAAAAATAGCAAGGAGACATTTTAACTGTTTTTTAATAAACTAGTGTTTTCTGAGTCAGTGTTGGTGGCAAAGATGATGACGATGCTGACTCGTCATCTCCGCAGTATAGTAAACGCACACGCGTGCGCCTATAGAGAGAAATGCACCTTTCATTTGGATTACATAATCAGAAAGTATTTGTTTTCGAATTGGTTCGTTTAAAATAGACATTTCAAGCTTTCTATAGGCCTTTTTCTTATGTCTGTGAGGCAAGTATCCTATACGCTGAGTTTCGGTTCATTTGTGACACGCTCCAGTTCTTCTTGCAGTCGAAGACGGAGCAACTTTCTGCTCGTAAGTTTATTCTGTGCGCTGTTAAGTGCTTCATCAGATTTGTCATGTTGCCGGTCTTGGCAGCAATTATCTTGTCACAAATATTTTGCGCTGTTGGCATCGAGCCTGGTGAAATGTAGCCACACTTTTGATCTTTTCCACTTCTTCTACATCTATGGGGTTTGGGACGCTTACACACTACAGCCTCACGTGTGAGCCACGTCTCTGTGGGCAACCGCGTAAACTAGTGTTTTTCCATGATGCCTCGCCACTCATTGGCTCACTGACGTTGACGAGATTAAGCCCTTAGTCATCGAAATTTGGTACCAAACAACAAGACGTTTTTTGATACTCTATGGTATCGAGGCAATTGGGTTGGTGCCTAAAAAATATAGAACACAATACCCTGTCCTACCCAGCATTTTCTGCTTTGCAGAAATCATAGGGCCCTACATTTTGATTAAAATTATGCCGTCTTTAAATGGCACGATTCTTTCCTTTCCCAGTTGTTAAATTGTCATTAACTATTGGCATCAATGTTGGTGTTTGCAAAATGCAAATCTGTTGCTATGGCAATGACTATGTAAATCATCAGGAGTCCATGAGTGACTGAAATGTGGCTGAACACACAAACCACTGCAGTTTCACTCAGACACTCACCACGGAGGAAGTTCAGCGATGTTGTTGTGACTGACGTCTAGAACCTCCAGTTTCCTGCTGTCACTCAACCAATCGGGCAGAGACGTCATACAGTTCCTATAAGAGAGCGAACACACACAGCTGATGACACACGCAAAGGAAACTTCATTTCATGATGTGGGTTTGACCGCAGTGATGAGATAGTAACAAGGATACAAGTGAGAGAGATCAAACCCACCTGGAGATGTCCATGTACGTGAGGTTAGAGGCCACAGGACTCACGTCTAACTCTTGCAGCTCTGTGGAACAGATGTCGTAAGGCATCAAGCGAGCGAATGGATGTTGTGTGTTAAAGGGATGGTTCACCCAAAAATGAAAATTAGCCCATGATTTACTCACCCTGAAGTCATCCTAGCCTAGGTGTATATGACATTCTTCTTTCAGACGAATACAATCTGAGTTATATAAAAAAATGTCCTGGCTCTTCCAAGCTTTATAATGGCAGTGAATTGCTGTTTTGAGGTCCATAAAAGTGCATCCATCCATGATAAAAGTGCATCTATCCATAATAAAAGTGCATCTATCCATCATAAAAGTGCATCTATCCATAATAAAAGTGCATCGATCCATGATAAAAATGCATCGATCCATGATAAAAATGCATCTATCCATGATAAAAGTGGATTTATCCATAATAAAAGTGCATCTATCCATAATAAAAGTGGAACTGTCCATGATAAAAGTACATCCATCCATGATAAAAGTGCTCCACACAGCTCTGGGGGGTTAATAAGGGCGAAGCGATGTGTTTGTGTAAGAAAAATATTAATATTTAACACATTACAAAGTAAAATTCTAGCTTCTGGCCAAACGCAGTCTACTTACGCCTAAAGTGACACTAACTCAACTTGTGACGTCAGAAGTAGCGTAATGCGTAATGGCATAGTGTAAATATCATTAGTGCGTCGCATTACTCGCATAAGATGCGCTTAGACTTAAGTCGAATCCGTATGTTCATTTGGCCGGAAGCTAGTTATTTTACTTTATAAAGATTTAAATGTGGATATTTTTCTCATCGTTCATGAGTTCGTTCATGATGGACGCACAGATGCACTTTTATGGACCTAAAAGCAGAAACAGCAATTCACTGCCATTATAAAGCTTGGAAGAGCCAGGACATTTTTTTATATAACTCCGATTGTATTCGTCTGAAAGAAGAATGTCATATACACCCGGGATGACTTAAGGGTGAGTAAATCATGGGCTAATTTTCATTTTTGGGTGAACTATCCCTTTAATGTGAGGTAAAATGGTGTGTGCGCTACCGTTGTTGGAGGCGTAGAGAGCCTTGAGCGCGGAGCCACGCAGACGCAGGCGAGCGAGGCGGTTCCTCTGACAGTGCAGGACCTCCAGCCGCGGGAACACGGACACGTCCAGCTCAGACAGACGGTTATCGCGCACGTCCAGCTGCGTCACGTGGCGCAGAAACTCCGGCTCGTCCGGCACCACGCTGGAGATCTGGTTCAGACTGAGGAGACGGAAAAATTCAAATACGCAATCATGATCAACATGATTAAAATTTGGCTGACATATATGTAGGGTACACAATCTACTACATGATTTCTGTCGTCTGATTGATAGTTCATACTGTTTTAGCAAGTAAAAGGCATTTTAGAGTAATTGTAAAATTGTCCACTTTTAGCTTGTGGTTCACGTGTCTTTTTGCTGTAAAACCTTTAATGATTTTCATAAAGTGAATGTAAGAACTTTTATATTGTTAGTAATATTTTAAGATTAATACTGACTGGACTGAAGCAACTTAGCTTTACTTGATTATCTGTACATAGTTTTACAAAAAATGTGAGTTCAAATATGTTCCATCAGCCTTCTGAGAAAGGTTTATTTGTTCATCTCTCATTCATCATTGTATAGCATTATATGTTTTAAAACTACAGAGCTTTGATCATAAAACCAAGCATTAAATATCATCTTATTAAGACATATCATTAGCAGATATAGAGTGAAGACTGCTGTCTGTTATAGTGTTGATTCATTCATTCAAATAGCATATTTTTGCTCTAAATATAATTGAGGTGTTTTTCTCCTCCTCAAGTATGAAATTCTCCCATATTCTCACTATATCAAACTATATGAGCCATAAGAGCCTGGTGTAGCAAATATTATCCTCAACAAAAGCTCCTATGCAAACCTTTGTTTCCTATTTTATATTTTGTCTAAAGGTTCAATAACCTACTTATAAAAAATATTTTTTTTCTGGCTATTAATTCATATGTCAGGCTTTACATTGTTGATATTAGATAATCCATTACCTAACATGAAGTTAAAATGAGCAATGATTTTTTTTCAGCATTTAATGATTTTTGTTAATGCAGGTTACAACTGGGCATCACACACTATTAGACTGAGAATCACACATTAGTAGACTTTCAAAACAAGCTCATGCAGAAAAATGGGCCTTGTTGCCAGGAGACCAACGAAAAATGAAAACAACGTGTTGTTTTTCTAAAATGGGCTCAAAATATAAAACATGTTTGACTTCGTCCAACTGAAAGGAATCAGTCTGAACCTAAAAATAGAGTATCTGTGCTCATCATACACTACGTGATTTTCTATCAAATCTGTCAACTCTGACTGCCAAATATATGCAGATTGATTCTGACCAGCATTGACTCGTCCAGACTGCATATCAGGGCAAAAAATCTGGGTAAAAGTGTTGTAGTGTATTCAAGCTTGTGATTACAACATAGTTGCCCCTTGTTTTTCTTTATGTTAATTCATAGAGCATTAAAGGGATAGTTCACCCAAAAAAATGAAAATGCTCTCTCCCTCAAGTTGTTCCAAACTTGTATGAAGTTGCTCTGTTGAACACAAAAGATGATGTTGGTAACCAGACAGTTGACGGCACATCAAATTCCATAGTAGGAAAAAAAGTCAATGGCTACCATCATCTGTCTGGGTACCAACATCATCTTTTGTGTTCAACAGAACAAAGAAACTCATACAGGTTTGGAACAACATTTTCATTTTTGGGATGAACTGTCCCGCTAACTAATGTTACCAGACACAACTTTTGATTTTAAAACTGTATTAGTAGCCTAAATGTTGAAATTAACATGCTGAAGAATTATTGTTCATTGTTAGATAATGTTCACAAATTACAGTTGTGTTACCAATATACTGCATCTCTGATGCATTCTCACAGAGTAAAGTAGGAAAAGAAACCGTGTTTGAATCTCCAAATCAAACGTAATATATAACAACTATAATAATAACTAATAATAATATGATTTCAGTTCACTGTAGATTTCACAGCCACATGATACACCAGACGAGCATTGGCCAAAAAATGAACTCCAAAACTTGAAGGAACATTTGAATTATTACACATTAAATTCAATTAATACATTTAATAGGCTTGAGGCAGTGATTTCCCCACGGTTCAGTGTGAAGTGTAGGCTACTCATCCTCTGCTAGTGTGTAGTGTGTGTGATGTGCTTGTGCTCACCGGAGGTCGACGTGTTTGAGCGTCAGCAGACGGAAGGCCTGTAGCGTCAGCACCGGCACTTTATTTCCAGCCATGCAGAGTCTCTCGACGGCGGGCAGCCGCTCCAGCACCGACGGCACCTGTGTGAACTCGTTGAAGGACAGGCCCAGGTAGGCCAGCCTCTGCAGGAAGCCCAGCTCCACGGGGAGAGCACACAGCAGGTTCCCGTCCAGAACAAACGTCTGCAGACTGACAGAGACCGACATGAGCTCCACAACTACACAGCACACACAAATACGTTTTGTAGAACGTTTTTATAACATTCACGTCATGAATGTTTTAAAAACATTTTTTTTTTCTTGAATAAGAGAATGTTAAGGAAACATTCCATGTTTTCACTTTGCATACATTATGAGATTTGAATGTTTTATGAACCTTCTGAATCAAGTAGTAACATTTAAAAAAATGCAACTAAAGCGTTTCAGGACAAAACGATGCATACGTTTTATTGCTAACATTTTGAGAGCATTATTAATAACCAGATAACCTTGAACGAGCATTCTATTAATGTTACTGGAAGAGCGTTTGTTCATAACTTTGAGAGAACGTGAGCTAACGTTTCCTGTTAGCTGGGTATTACTATGCAAAGCAAGGAGGCTATTCTGCAAGGAGGTCATCTTTTATTGTTGCCTCAGTAAAACTCTGGAAACTTGACACTTGAGAGGCTGG
Source organism: Gila orcuttii (assembly GCA_026230005.1). Classification (NCBI taxonomy): domain Eukaryota; kingdom Metazoa; phylum Chordata; class Actinopteri; order Cypriniformes; family Leuciscidae; genus Gila; species Gila orcuttii. Next base: position 41,665,297 of record JAPDVR010000008.1, on the reverse strand, counting down.
ATGAGCACGAGTGTGCAGTGCAGTGAGTGTCACATGACTGCCTGACTCCACATCACATATCTACTGTAAGTTTGGCTGTGTTTATATACACATGCAAACTTCCCTAAGCACTTTCCCTCGGGGAATCCCCAACGCTTTTTTGATGCGTGTTCAACTTCGTGGAGGAGGGAAGCTTATTTGGACAGACCATCGATCCCTCGATTTCGGCCGAGGGAACGAGTCTACTAAACATGTACACTTCAGGCAGATCCATAGACCACAATGCACTATGATTGTGACGTCACAGCAGGCCAACTTAATTTAGCCCCACCCCACACAACTGTATGATATTGGCGTTATTTTGACATTTAATCACGTTTAATACGTTTAATAGCAAGCTGACTGTATTTTTTTCCACAGTTATAGTTAATTGTATTATATTTGTATTTGTTTGTAATTGTTGTAATTGTATTATTTTTAATATTTTATATAAATAAATTAATGTATTCATAATTAATATTTGTTTATATTAAATATTTTAGCAGCCCAAGCATACATTCTGGCCTACAGAATGGTGCATAAAACAAATTCATAAGGAAAAAAAAACTATAAATATTAAATCAGCTCCATTGCGGATTCCAAGTGATCAAGTAGTGGGCACTCGTGCAAAGTAAGCAATGACGTACATCGAGACGGAGAGAAGTTAGCGAAGGAAGGGCATTCTTAATTATTAATATTTAGTCTGCATTATATTCATAAGTTTGAGTAGTTTAAAAAAACATCTGTTTGAACATTGTAAAACTGACATTAAAATTAATTTAGAAGCAATATCTAAAAGTAAAAACTCAAAAGCAATTTGAAAAAACAAAACAAACAAAAACTGTTTAAGATGTACAATGTTTTGTGTGTTTTTTCTTCTTTCTATATACCCCTGACATAGTTGGCTATATATACTCTTGTTTGTACAATATGATTTGTTTTCATTAAAAAAAATCCAAATAAAATAATAATAAAAAACTAATAAAATAAAGATTATTGTGACATTTTTCCTTGGTAAGCAAAACAGTCCACGTAAAATAATGTATTTTCACTGGACTGAGATCCTTAGACTTAATATTATTGGTTAATATTGTTCATAACAGTAATACAAAAAAAGTAGCAAGTTATTACATATATTTGACATTTTGTTAAGACTAAACTGGACTGATGAAACAGTCACAATAAGACCAGAAAAGTGTGACTGACGCGTTACATGGGGGAAAAAAAGTGCAAGCCAAAATTTAGACCTTGAGAGAACATAAGACCTTGAGATCATGAACATGTCAAAGAGAACAGGGTGTTGCGATGCTACGTGCTACGATAGACGCTTCAGTACCATACAGCATCATCATCCACCCATTCAGAAAGACAAATGTATGAGTTTCTATGATGCTTGCGTTTGCTCTAGACAGAGTCTACTCAATTGCTTACCCATGACTCATAGCAACACAGCTAAAAGTATTCCTAATATGTTGGACCTTTTAGTGAAAGTAGCCAGTTGAGACAAGCCTTCACCAGCCGTAAGAGCTGAGTTTGTGAGAAAATGTGCTTTATTTTTGTAATTCCGCAGAAACTACACGCTTCCCCTTCAAACGCATCTGTGGCGGACGCACTCACTTGGTCATTTTGCCCACGTCAGGATGGATGGAGGTCAGGTGGTTGCAGCTGAGGTTGACCTCCGTCAGCGTGCTAATGGAGCAGATGTGCAGCGGGAAACTTCCCAGCTGGTTATTAGAGAGATTGAGACTCCGCAAACGGGAAAATCTGCAGGAGAAGAGAGGAAATTTGGAGATATTAAGCAACTATTAACCTCACAAAGTGTCTGTAGATCTGATAGAGGAACCATGACACTTCAGCTTACTTCATAAAATCATGTTTTAGTTTTAGCATGTATTATAAAGTGGATAGTTCCAGTTCTTGATTTCGACCTCATTTCATCAGTATTACATAAAAAAAAAAAAAAAAAATCCAAACAGAAAATGTTCATGTTCACATTTGACAAAGCTGTTGATAGATATACTGATACTGACAGTTATATGAAAGTGCGTAAATCCTAAAAGGACCAAATATCGTCCTGGCCCAATCATACAGAATCTCATCATTTACAAAATACTGGCTAGAACCGTACAGATAAACACGGATGGCAACACAAGTTATACGTTTTATCTCCGCTTCTGGTCAGACGGGATGCATTTCCCATTTCCAACAGTAGATTCTACCAAGTGGTATGGCAAGTAATTTGATTATTATTCTCGACATGTATTAATTTACTTCACTTTAAACAATTACTTTCTGTACTTTTCATTTTATATGAATTGCACTGTATGTCTAAATGTCTGCATTAAAATGTCAATGTTGACATTCTTGTCCAAACACCTTGGGCACAATGAATTCAGTTTTATTTCCCAAATTGCGTGTTTTCCGGATTTTAAATGGTTTTAGATTCTACTGTAATGGTTTAACTTAATTTTAATAATCCAAAAAATGTCCAATCGATTGAATTTATACAAATTTAACAATATATTAAAATTGTAACAATAATAATAGCATATGAAATGTATGGTTTTTAGAAATGTTCTGTTTTCTGATTTAATACAAGTTTATTATTAAAAATGCTGGAATTCACCAAACTTTAGATTGATCAATCTTCAAATTAAATGTGAACAATGTGAAGCGGGGGAAGCGGACCTGCTCTGTGAAACACACACTGACCTCTGGAGCTGCAGCAGCGTCTGGTCCGCAGGCAGAAAGTTGTGTTTGAGGTTGAGATGCGTCAGGTCCTGACTGTACAGCAGGTTGGGCGGCAGTTTCTCTAGACTACAGCAAGACAGATCCACCGAACTGATCCTCTGAGACACCATCTGACAGACACAGACACACACACAGGTCATTTATCGAGGTATGGGGTCAACAAGGAATTGTGCATCTGTGGGATTTTCTTTCCCAGCTGTTTCTGCAGGGTTATTATAGTTAACCGAAACTAGTTAATAAAAACATTTTTTGTTTCTTGAAATAAAATAAACGTTGCCTGAAATAAAATAAAATATAACTATAGATAATTTCAGCCCCAATTTAAAAAATGAATGCACCTCTTGATGGAAATAACATCACAACACATATTTCCATCAAGAGGTGCATCAATATTTGGTCCAGATCTTGTGTTGTCAATGCAAGAGTCCAGCACTCTGTAAAGTCTCCTCCAGCACATCCCGAAGACTTTCAATGAGTTTAAGATCTGGACTCAGAGGAGCCGATTCATGCGTGAAAATGATTATTTATGCTCCTCACAACCATTCTTTCACTGTTTGAGCCTGATGAATCTGGACATTGTCATCCTGGAATATGGCCATGATGTTTTTTCATACATGGTTGTATGAAATGAAAAGCTACACACTGTTGCCAAACATATAACATGCTATAAACACAATAATCACTGTAATAATGATCCAGTCATATACTCTTAAGCATTTGCATATTTAAATCCAAACAGCGACTTTTTTTTGGGCCGGGTAGCGTTTAACATCTCAATGATACTAAAATAACACTGGTTTTCTGGTCCAGCAGGCGAACATGGTCACTTAGTAAAGTAGATCACACACTCTCCTCGACAACAAACTATCATGTCTTCGTGAACCAGCATTCATTAATAACACAGTAACACGCTGCTCATAACATGACACGATCACATTAACACAGCAGCCTGAAACCTCTTGTGAGGTTTTTCTAATCTGAGGGTCCCGGTGGGCAGGACGGCTCTCACGGCACAAGGTTGTCTCAGGGAACGGCACAGTAAAATAGGCTGGCCAGGCTTGCCCTACTTGCGTTTGTTTAGGATGGTTCGTTCGTAGTAAAGTGTGCTAAAGTAGGACTCCCAACTAGGGCTTTTCACACTCTTTCTGTGATGAGGTGTCATTTTCAGGGCAAATATAACTTAGACCAGAACAATGAGGAGCTCCAGAGTATCCGAACAGCTGCGTTTCAACCATGTAAAGAGGTGAGAAGGTGTGTGTAAACGTGCTACTGAAGCACAGAGGTTTGAAGTCCACGAGCAGAAAAACACACGCTGATTTACAGCAGGGGAACAAGTGCACTTCTGCCAGATCCAACCAGTTTATATCTCATGAGCCCTTTACAGTATGTTCAGGGCTGAAACCAACGCACATCAGTAGATAAATGTTAACGGCAAGAAAAAATGAGACTGGGCAAAGTTCACCGTACTGTGAGAACCGAGTCACATGGGTCACAACATAAATGTTTAACAAACATCAGACATACATCTGGTGATAACGCTTGAAAGCTTAAAAAGAGGGTTGTGTTGCCAAGCTTAATCTAGTCTATGTGAGTAAATGAGCCCTGATATTTCAATCGTTCAGTCTTCAAGTACACACAGAGTTGAGTACGGATCACAAGGTTCTTTTGATTCATTCTGTGCTTTTCTTCAGTTGTGTTCGGGTCTCACTACATTCCCCGTTCACACTGTTAACAGAATGCAGCCCATTACATTAATGGATTATTGCTCAGTCCCTCCAGGATTTTTAACAGAAACACCAAATATATAATATAAACTATCTTCTTATGTACATTATGTATTATAACAAATGCCTGCAGAAGGTGTCAACAGCCTTGTGATTGTTGTTGTTAATTATACAACATGATCAAATCCTTTAATATTATTGGCCAAAACAACATTTACCTCAAATGTTCATTTCATCTTTAATATTTGGCCACTTCTTTACAAAAGAAATGCTACAACCACTGTAATTTCTTGAACAGGAAAATGAAATCAAAACATGTGAACTTCTACTTTGAAATGTTTTACGTTACAAATCTGATAAAATGGTGTACATTGCGTTCCCAGATGACCGTTATTTGCAACCCAAACTCAAAGCATATGCAGAGAGGGAGTCTGAGAGGCTCCACACATGTAAATAATCAAAAGATCATGTTCATGTGAAGCAGCATTTACTGTGAACGCTCGGAGCCACTCTGAAACGCACATAACCTACACGCATGTAAAAAAATAAAGCGCATATATATATATATATATATATATATATATACATATACATACAGTTGTAATCGAAATTATTCAACCCCCATTGCAAATCAGATTTATTGGCGAAATTTACAGCTGTTTCTTCAGCTGTTTACAATGAACAAATCAAACAAAATAGCTCAACACAACAAATGTTTCAAGTGGTTTCACCAAATTCATCTGAAAATTCAACTTTTAATGACTTCTGCAGTCTCAAAATTATTCAACCCCTTCATTGCAAGCATCTTTAGTACTTAGTAGAACACGCTTTTGCTGTTATGAGCTGCTGCAAACGAGATGTATAACCAGACACCAGTTTCTGGCAGCGTTTCTGAGGAATCTTGGCCTATTCCTCATGAGCAATGGCCTCCAGTTCAGTAATATTCTTGGGTTTGCGAGCTGCTATACCTTCTTCAAATCTCACCAGAGATTTTCTATGGGGTTCAAGTCAGGCGACTCTGACGGCCACTGTAGAATCTTCCAGGACTTCTTCTGCAACCGAGCCTTGGTGCAATTTGAGGTATGCTTGGGATCACTGTCCTGTTGGAGGGTCAATGACGTCCAAGCTTCAGCTTCCTCACTGACGGCATGGTGTTTTCTCCTAGGATTTCCTGATACTTCAATGAATCCATCTTGCTTTCCACACACTGCAGTTTACCGGTGCCAGAGTATGTAAAGCAGCCGCAGAGCATCACAAATCCACCACCATGCTGAACTGTAGACGGAGTGTGCATTTCATCGCTCCACAGAACAGAATCCCAAAACTGCTGTGGCTTATTTATATGATTTTGAGCAAATTGGAGCCAACTTTTCTTGTGCTTTTGGATCACTAGTGGTGTACGTCTTGGAGTTCTGGCATGGAAACCACAAGCGTTTAGTAAGTGCCTTACTGTGCAACTGAAACCTCAGTGCCTGGTGCCACTAGGGGACATAAGTTAAGTAGCCTAAGAAAAGGAGTTTTTTAAAGGGATGGCGGACAGTAGTGTGAGTAAAATAATAGATGCCCCAACAGACACGTTTAAGTCCAAAGTCTGGACGCGTTCAACATATACAGCGGGTGAAGTAAGTATTGAACACGTCACCATTTTTCTCAGTAAATATATTTCCAAAGGTGCTATTGACATGAAATTTTCACCAGATGTTGGTAACAAGCCATGTGATCCATACATACAAAGAAACCAAAACAAATAAGTTCAGAAATTAAGTTGTGTGTAATAATGTGAAATGACACAGGGAAAAAGTATTGAACACCCTTACTGATATTTATTTAATACTTTGTACAAAAGCCTTTGTTGGTTATGACAAGACGCCTCCTGTATGTAGAAACTAGTTGCATGCATTGCTCTGGTGTGATTTTGGCCCATTCTTCCACTCAAACAGTCTTCAAATCTTGAAGGTTACGTGGGCCTCTTCTATGAATCTTGATCTTCAGTTCTTTCCATAGATTTTCAATGGGATTTAAGTCAGGTGATTGGCTGGGCCATTCTAGCAGCTTTATTTTCTTTCTTTGAAACCAATTGGGAGTTTCCTTGGCTGTGTGTTTGGGATCATTGTCTTTCTGAAATGTCCACCCTTGTTTCATCTTCATCATCCTGGTAGATGGCAGCAGATTTTTGTCAAGAATGTCTCAGTAAATTTGCCCATTCATCCTTCCTTCAATTATGTGAAGTTTGCCAGTACCATTTGCTGAAAAGCAGCCCCACACCATGATGTTCCCACCTCCAAACTTCACTGTTGGTATGGTGTTTTTAGGGTGATGTGCAGTGCCATTTCTCCTCCAAACATGATGTATATAATACCATCCAAACAGTTCAATTTTGTTCTCATCTGACCACACTATATTCTCCCAGTATTTCACTGGCTTTTCCAAATGTTGTGCAGCAAACTTTAAACGAGCTTCAACATGCTCTTTTTTCAGCAATGGAGTCTTGCGTGGTGAGCGTGCATTCAGGCCATGTCAGCCGAGTGCATTACTTACGGTTTTCTTTGAGACAACAGAACTGGCTTTTTGCTAATTGCAGGTCTTTTTGAAGCTCTCCACAAGTGGTCCTTGGCTCTTGGACAACTCTTCTGATTATTCTTTTCACTCCTCTGTCAGAAATCTTACGAGGAGCACTTGGTCGAGGCAAATTTATGGTGAAATGATTGTCTTTCCACTTCCGTATAATGGCCCCAACAGTTCTCACTGGAACATTCAGAAGCTTAGAAATGTGCCTATAACCAATGCCATCATTATGTTTTGCCACAATTAGGTTGCGAAGGTCTTGAGACAGCACTTTGCTTTTACCCATCATGTGATGTGTCTTGTGTGATGTCACCTTGGCAATGAGACCTTTTTGTAGGCCATCAGTTGGGACTGAACCAGCTGATATTAATTTGCACTGACAGGGGGCTGGATTGCTTTTTAATTACTGATACAGTAGTTTTCAGCTGTTGTCTTGGCTTTCCATGCCTTTTTGCACCTCCCTTTCTTCATGTGTTCAATACTTTTTCCCTGTGTCATTTCACATTATTACACATAACTTAATTTCTGAACTTATTTGTTTTGGTTTCTTTGTATGTATGGATTACTTGTGTTGTTACCAACATCTGGTGAAATATGGTGAAACATCTTTTCATGTCAATAGCACCTTTGGAAATATATTTACTGAGAAAAATGGTGACATGTTCAATACTTATTTCACCCGCTGTATGTCTGTTATTGGTTACAGTGATCAGCGCTTCCAAAACATGTTGTAAATAGACATCTTTGACGCTCTTCATCGAGCGCTTACACAGATACACACGGGAGTGTTTGAAAACAGGAGTCTATCAGCGGATCCCTAATATATCCGCTGATAGACTTCTATGCGAATCTGTGTAAGCGCTCGATGAAGAGCGTCAAAGATGTCTTTGGAAGCGTTGATCACTGTAAATACAACTTCTAAAATATCTTGGAAAAAAAAATCAAACGCTAATCAAACGTCACTGTTTCTGAAAATTTGTTGCTTTTTTTGGTCAAATATTTTCAGTGGATGAAATTTTGGCATATCACTAAATAAATACCTAATGATTATTTTATTGGTGCGATTTTACTTCAAATCTACACAAAAAAAGGAGCACAATTTTTGAGACTCTGGTGAGACTCTCTGTAAACCTATACATTATTATTATTATTATTACATTTGAACCTTATTACACATTTTTGTTGTTTGAATTTTTCACAAACCAAAAGCATTCAAACCCAAAGCCCTGAAGTCACTGATTTTGAAAAAAAAGAAAGAAAAAAAAGAAAAGAAAGGCACCACATTAGTTCCATGGTTTTTGGACATTTACCAACGATAGAAAGATTCAGGATCATGGTCTGTATAAAAGTCTATACCCATCACTATACCATGGTACTTGCTTGCTTGTATGAAGATATTGGCAAGTGAGGCAGCGCACTAGAGTTTGGATCAGCTTTAGTGTGTCAGGTCGTATTATTTTTACAAGGCGGAAGGATAGAAGCGGTCTCACACACACACACACACACACACACACACACACACACACACACACACTCACCTTAGCAGCCTGCCGGTGCCAGCGCAGGTGTTCAGTGAAGCTGTCGAAGCTGATATAGTAGGTCTGACTCTGAGGTCCCGCTGAGCTGAAGGCCAAACAGTGACTGTGTTTCTTCACCTCTTCCACCTGAACACAACACAAACACACTCAAACTTACACATGAACGAGACACGCTAGCCATGCAGTGGGGTGAAAACACATCACCTTCATTAGTGTCAGAGGTCTGTTTACATCAAGAACTCAAAATATGAGCAACAGCAGAGATGCTTGACGTGGCAGACATCACTCAGTATTTAGACTAGCAGTCTACAACATAAATGAACACCGAAGGAGTACGAGACTTTAAACACACCTCTGTTTGTTTAGCACTTCATCAACTCTCAAAACCACTATAAAACTTTACAACTCACTAACCAATGTCCACTATGTGTGTCCTTTCACTGAACTCTTGTTTTAAGTGTTGCTCGTTGTTAAAGTAACTAGGATCTTGGGAAAGATGCTTTATAAATATAGCCTGGGGTTCAACACACAGGCACATTAACTCTGTGAATATTGAAGTCACCTTAAACATCCCTTGCTTATTTTAATTATATTTATACTGAACAAGGTCCAACATAAAACATTTAAATTGACTTACACCATGGTCTATGTGGACATTCGGTTCTGATCAATCATTTTAACCCCTGCATACTGTCAAAATACTGTAGAATATCAATCCTATTTTTTACTACTTCAGGAGGGGTGACTGTAGGATCATTGGTTTGGGACTAGGGCTGCACGATTAATCGCAATGAAACCCCACGCGATTTGGCAAAGGCTGTGATTATTTAATGCGCAGCTTGTCAGTGCAGCGGCTGATCGGTAGTAAACGCTGCTCCATCTGAACACCAGAGGGCGTCTCACACACACACACACCAAATATGCCCCGCCCAGAAGTTTGATAACACACATCATTCCAGGAAATCCCTATCGGGCATCATCTCACAGAAGGATGAGCTCAACTGTCGTTATGAAGTGAGTTTGGAGTAAAAGCATGTTATTAAATGTTGTCTTTTGTTGGACAAGAGGTTCATAAATGCTTCCTCGTGTTCGGAAAGAAGTTCGACACATGTTGCTTTTTCAAGTATAAGTGAGTCAAACTCACAGTGCTTTCAGAGCGTTTACAGAGCCTTACATCAATGACAAGCTGCGCATAAAAAAATCAATAAAAAAACAACAACAACAAAACAAAATATTCGCAGAAGCCTTTTAAATTTTCAATAAGCCAAATCGGTTTAAGTGCGATTACATGGAAATTGCGTTTAATCGTGCAGCCCTATTTGGGACAAACATTCTTCCGAATGAGCAGGATGATAAGCCTGGGTTCAGTACCTTTCCTCCGATCAGTGGCAGGATGTGCATCTTGCCCGTGTGGCTGGCCTTCACCGAGGAGACCATGAGACAGGTGCCACATAAAATCACCTGCCGTCGACTCCAGCGGTTCACCGGCAGCTGCAGCTTTCCTTTCCGCACGTTATACGTCCCGGAGAGCTGGATGCGCTCCGAGCTCTCGATGCTGTGAGGCTTTCCTGCAAAACAGAGACAGATATGAGCCTGACTTTTCTACTCAACATATCCAGTGCAGCTTCAGATGCACATCACTGTTCACTGCACTGCTCGACACAGGACATTAACTGAGGGAAGTCAATTACTATCAGTCACAATTACTAACAGTCATTTCTAGGAAAGGTCAGATTTCAGCAGTCAGAACTAGAAAATATGGAGTGACGTTCAGCAGTGGCTAGTAATGAGTGGAATTAAGCAGCCAGTATTATTAAGAGTCAGTACTAGTAAAGATTACAATTAAGTAGGGATGGGCACGAGTACTCTTAACTCAACTTAACTCAGCTATATTTATGTACTGTAGCACCACTAAAAACAACAATTATTGACCAAGGTTCTATACTCTATATCAAATATCGTCAACATGTACAACATAAATGACAGAACAGACCAGACACAGCACAAATCACAATTAAAAGCAGAAGAAAAAAGATAGGTTTTGAGTTTGCTGTTCTAAAGTTTCGGTGCAGCAACGGCAAACGCTCGATCTCCTCTCGATTTCAGTCTAGCCCGAGGAACATTTAACCGTCTCTGGTTGGATGACCTAAGAGACCTTCCAGGATTGTGAACAGATACCGTAATAAATCGGAAATATATACGGGAGCTATTTAAAAACCAGCGACTTTAAAATCAATTCTGTAAAGAATTGGGAGCCAATGCAGAGAGGTCAGAACAGGAGTGATGTGCTCTCGTTGTAAGGTGCCTATAGCTGCTGAACTTTGTACCATTTGCAGACGGTTAAGAGATGCTTGGTTAATACCTATATAAAGGGAATTACAAATGTCAAGCCAAATGTTGAAATAAAAGCATGACTCACCCTTTCAAAGTCCTTAAAAGAAAGAAATGATTTTACTTTAGCTAGGACTCTGAGAAAAAAAAAAGGTTATGACTACCATACTAATCTGTCAAAAAACACACCCAAATTCTTCACTAGTGGTTTCACACACAGAGACAAATGGCCAAAATTTAAGCAAGGAGAGATAGCAGCTTCTGAAGATTCAAAAACTAATTCAGTTTTGCCTTCATTCAGGGGAAGAAGATTTATGGACATTTACATATAGGCCTTTACATCCACTAGACAAGCCAACAGAGTATCAAAACCCATGTTATTTGATCCCGGGGCAAAAAGATTTGGGTACCGTCAGCGTAACAGTGAAATGAGATGCCGTGTTTCTTAAAAATCGACCCCAGGGGAAGCATATTCAAGGAGAATAAAAGCTCAATTTATAAGCTTTCAGCTTAAAGAATAAAAGCTCACTTCCCTGAATGCCCACCCAGTGCTCCAAACAAGAGATCAGAGGTCAATCGTGTCAGAACTGTTACCACTGCTGTTAGTGGAACGGTTTTTCCCAAAACCTGATTGAAACGCTTTTTATTCAGAAAGCTCTGTTAGTTGGTGAAACACAATTTTCTCTAAAATTGTAGATATATAAAAGAAAGATTTGAGACTGCCCTAAAATTAGAAGTGTCGGGTCTAAGTTTGGCTTTTTGAGAAGTGGATGGACAATGGCATGCTTCATGTCGTAGCCGTTTCAGCTGTTCATAATCTTTTGAACTGTTGGCCCAATCACCTCAAAAATGTGTTTAAAAAACCGTGGGAAAGAACGTCATGGGGGATCCAGACGGTTTGAGCTGGCATACAATACCTTATAAAGCAGGAAGAAAACTCGAGTACTCGGTCGTGACGATGATCGATCATGAAAAAGATGATCGCCCTGACTTTAAAAAATATATTTGTCCACTTTCTGATTGGTTATTGTGGCATTTGGCCAATTGGTTAGCGTTAGTTTATTCAAAGTTTCAGCTCAAGTGCAATGCCCGATATTATTGACTGGGTTATTTGAGACGGTCAGTTGCTTTTTTTTTTTTAACATTGATGCATCATAATCTAGCAGTGTTATTTTTTTCTAGTCATATGTTTATGTTTTCATAGACATGTTTTCATGTCATACTTTTATTTGTCAACATTACTTTCCATAACAATCTTAAAATATTTGCATTATCTCCATGACAGACACAAATGAGAAAAAAAAGAGACCCATTCCTACAATTAAGCAGTAGCTAGATGCTAGAAAGGGCACAATCCAGCAGTCAGTACTAGACAACAGATAAGCAGTAAGTGTTAGAAAAGAGTAGAAGAGTCGTTTAGATTGGGAACTTCATTCACATATTCTTTGAATAATTCAGCAATGCTCCATATGGACTGAGTTTACATCCGCCATAGAGATACAAATGTACAATCTGTAATGCATGTTCTTGACTAACTACGCAGCAACATCTCTGCTTTCGCCTCAGAGACAGAGCAAGCGAGATCTGACCCAGAAGCAGCAGTGGTACAGTATGTGTGTCAGGACCCCACGGTACACACAGCACATGGAGCGCTGAAGCACACTTTACAGCACCACCATCAGCAGAGGTTTCACAACACACACACCCAGTCTTATCAAACACAAACAACAACACCTAAGATCTGCAGAAGAACATGACTTCCTTCAAGGAAGACAGACACTGATGTGTAGTAGTGGGGTAAGTGACCGAATGCAGGATCAGCTTCATGTTGGTGAACACACAGTTATTACACCACTGTATTCATGAAGGCTTCTATTGCTGTTGTTAAAAAATGACCAGCTACTTGATCAAATCATAATCTCACTCAAAAGCTTTAGTTGCACTGTTATCTCTGGTGACCTGTTACAGTGAAGGAAATAATAGAACTAAAAAAAGATTCTTACCAATCCTGATGCTATATATACATATATATATATATATATATATATATACATACATATACACATACATATATATATACACACACACATATATATATATATAGAGAGAGAGAGAGAGAGAGAGAGAGAGAGAGAGAGAGAGAGAGAGAGAGAGAGAGAGACGAGCAGGAAGGGCTGTGGCTTCCTTTCGCCCATGAAAAAAGCACAACACACCTAAATCATGCTTAAGATCCGTGTGTGTGTGTATATATACATACATATATATATATATATATATATATATAGATGTACACACACACACACACATGGATCTTAAGCATGATTTAGGTGTGTTGTGCTTTTTTCATGGGCGAAAGGAAGCCACAGCCCTTCCTGCTCGTCTCTGACTGACATTCACCCTGAACTAGGGTTATTACTCGTCACGGTACCAACATCTCAGCAGTCGGTCTCAATACTACTCACTTTTCAGTTCTCTGCAACAATTTTGGTACATAGCAAAAACTTTAGGAATTATTTTGTTTTTTAAATTTAACTATTTGAAAATTAAATATATTAAATAAATGAAATTAGTTCATTTGTTAATGCTGTTAATGCTATTAATAAGTAAATAATACAGTAAAACATCATGCAGTCTTTAAATTGTTCAGTTAAATAAACATTGCATTAAAAAAGTAAAATGAAAAGTTGCAGTAGTAGTAAAATGAAAAACAAAGATACACATTACAGGTAACAGAACAGCTGGCAGGTATATTACACTTTAGAGGGTTAGTTCACCCCCAAAAAAATCCAAACTCTCTAAAGAGTCACAATCGCTTTATATGACGAACAGATTTATTTTAGGCTGAATATTTAATTTAGCTGAATAAACACCTGTAAACTGGGTTATTTAACTCAACGAAACATCCTACGTGAGATTAAGCAGATATTTATACAAAATAAACATAACATTACAACTTAAATCTGCACAAAATGTGAACCTGATGCAAGTTACGAGCTAGGCTAGTCAGAGTGTGTAACTCCTGTTGTGGATGCGCTCTTCCCGTAACAGCGCTGAAACACGGACACTACACAATGAATAAAGAATTCACAATGCTTATTACAATAGCGTTCTCATTATATTGATAAGTAATATGACAGTCCCAATCATAGTTATTAATGTCGTGCATTGCTGTTTGCTGCATGCGCTGAAGCTGACCACCACATGTGTGTACACCCACAAAATTAACAAAATATTACAACTACCAATAGCACAAAACAAAAGGCTGCTGATGCACAAGTGAACTGTGTCATGAAGGAGTAACAACAACAACATGGTAAAACACAGGTGTACAAAGAACTCACAACATTATTTTACAGTGATGTTCTCATTATAATTTTACGTAGCCTATATGACAGACTTGCCCTGCACATATTGCACTTTGTATTTTTTCTTTTCAAAATGGATTTAAATCATATTTCATGAAATTCATAACCATCATGTTGTGAACAGTGCGCATCTGAAATGTCTCAGCTGAAGGAAATAATCCAATTATTTATCGGGCTTTAATATATCGACCAAATTTATTTTTTGGGGCGATAAGATAACATTAAAAATGAACATATTATTGGCCGATAGCGGTATGTTTGCCGATATATCATGCATCCCTATTGTAAATAGAAAACCTTTGACGTGTTTGAAATTAGCGCCTATCAGCGTACGTGCTGGATTGACCCGGTGGCTGAAGTAAGTCCCACAATTCATATGAATTGTCTGCATTGCTGACAGTGAATCATTCCACGCCGCAGTAAATGGGACGTCCCACTAACTTGTCTCCCAGCCATAAGGATAACTCCAAGAGTTTACACACCTCATCCTGTTTCGAGTGGCTGGGCAGATCCAGGGCTCTGGATATCCGGCACAAAGCAGAAGAGGGTGTGTGTCCAGGCTATATTTGTCCACGTTCTGCTCGTGCGCTCTAATGCACTGGAGAAACGTATGACATATTGGGGCTAAAAACTCCTGAATAATTTCTTTCAGGAGTTTTAAAAGGCTCGTGACTATGAGTGACAGGTTCTGGAGAGCTTCGGCACACCAACGCAGATGCAGTACGCAATCTGACCGAAGCATCGTAGAGCCGATGCCTCCATACTGAAAATCCTTTGGACAGTAAAAAGACAAACACACGACTGAGCTCATAACCAGAGGCATCCGATAAATAAAAGTTAATGTATGGCAAATTCAGATTATCAGATTATTATCCAATCTAACAATGCCACCTGAAAATATCAATTCAACTGATCCCCTTTTTAAAAGTGATCTAAACTTTTCACTGAAAGATATTTATTTTTCTGACCGTTGTTGAACTTATTGCTAATTTCTTTTTTCATTCACAAGAACAACATTTCTCAAAACTTTACCTAGATTTGACATCTTTATTTCTGAAAATTCGCAAACTGTAAAATCTCTTAAACTCATAAATAATAGTAAGAATAACACATTTCTTAAGTACAGACTGATATTTCCTTTGTTTACCTCTTTGTACTTATTTTCCCCCTTCCTTTCATGTTTTTTTTTTGTATTTTAAATGCAGTGCTGTTTCTTCTTTGCAATAAAAAAAACAACTTGGTAAAATGTTATTTTGATGGTGCACTAGACATTTTACTAGCTAGAAGTAACTTTATGGTAAGAGTTAGTACAATAAGTTGACATGTAGTTGCAAAGTTACTTAAAGTTAGTAGAATATCTAAAGAGGATCGTTGAAATAAAGCGTAACCAAAAAATTATATGAAAAATAAATCTCTCATACACTTAATTAAATTGATGTTGAAGGACAAACCTGCAGTTGAACATTAACCAACAGCATGGAAATAACCTAGCAGACTAATAGACTAATAGCTACTGATAAAGAATGAATGAGTTGAGCTCGTTCACGAGCTACATAATAGAATAATTTAAAACTCAAAGCAACCTCTAAGCAGTTTCAACCCCATAATAATGAACCAATACTCCTGTAAACCAGTCACACAGCAAAATTATTAGCAAACAATGGCTTCTATTCGCTTATTTTCTGACAGGATAGTCCACACAAAAATAAAATGTTGTTCAAAAGCCTTCTTTTTTTTCAGAACAGAACAGACGAAATAAAAAAATGTCATAAAACACAAGGCCTATAAAACTGATAAAATCTGAAGTGAAATATCTGTTCTCTGAAATGTTATGCTCCGGACAGAATGACAGTTGTTGCGTGAAATCTCAAAAAATCTCAAAGTGAATTCACATACATAATAAATCATAAACGTAAAAAAAATAAATAAATGCTGTAACATCTAACAGGGAATGATATAGCCTACTGTAGATCAGCAAATAACTTTGTTCACTTAAAAATTAGGACTGGAACGACACGTCAACCAAATTGATTACGTCGATCACGCACTGTTAATGTTCATCACTAATCATGTTTCACACAAAACAAAACTCTGCAGCACATGCTAATGGCTAGTTTGGCAGCACTGCTTAATACGGTTGCGTTCATACAGCGGTTCGTTTTTTACAACCGTGATCCGTATTCCATAACATTCTTCATACAACAGTTCGTTCTGGTTCTCGAATCTGATTGGCCGAGAGCCTTTTCCAGCTGTGCGATATTCCCCCAGTTTCAGCACTGGGACCGTATCACTCCGCTTGCAGCATTTCTCACAGAGAAGTTGAACCACTGTAAACCAATATAAAATAACAAATACTAGCTTATTGTTGTTGTGTCACAGAATGTAGAAGAGTTTTTTAGGCAAGAATGTAGTTATTTAGGTAGGTAGTATGTAGGTAGTGCTAAAATGCTAACTCGTTTATGGGTTTTGGCCAACAAAAACACGTCGTCCCTGGACCACTCTATTGAGTATGCACTCAGTACGTTCACAAACTGTATTTGTACTATATATCATGTTGTTTTTTTTAGGTTCTTGGAGTCTATGTGGCACTTTTGTGAAGTGATCCCTTAATAAAACATGAAACAAAAGCTCATTTAAAGCAAGCACTGTCTGGTTTCAGCTCATTCAGATGAGTTCACCGTTCTCACTCGCAGATATGCTTCAAACTCAAGAGTCAAGGGACGTCCCGCCACCAGGAGACTAATGCAGACTAATGAAACTCCTGCTAGTTCGGGACTCTTCAGAAAGATCCAGATGTTCAGAGCGACAGTGTCGTCTGTCCAGAGGATTTACGCTTAAGTAGAGTCAGATCTTCTGCAATATGTGACTTCAGAGCTTGCAACACAAATCCTAGTTTCATCAACCACACTGCTTTAACTTTATATTACCAACAATATGAATTGCACTGTATTATTACTGAGAAATATGTGCAAAAAACGATTTATTATATAACTAAATCTAAGATGTGATGATGTGTATTAGGTCCTATATGTTGTAACTCTTGGCCTGAACATTGGCAGCAGAAATTAAAACACTAACACAGACCTACGACTGGATTGACAGACTGTTATTAAATGAAATTAGGATATTTGTTGAGGTTATGATGAAAGGTAGAGCATTTTCTGCATGCAGATCAGTTGCCAGTGTCTGATATGGGACTGATAAAGTTCAGTAATAATCTTTAAGTGATTCTACTTGAAGGATGATCTGAAGTGCAGGTGGGCAATAAAATGACAAACGATGCACAGACAGAAATGAACAAGACTATCATCACTGCAACTCACATGACTCTCGATTTGAATGAACATTTGATCAGGTGAGCACTGTTCGGTTTATGATTGGTTGTTGGATGGTGGCTAAACTGTTTCACACTGTGTAAATGATATAGGATGATGTGCAGTAGCGTAGTGCCGTAGCGGTTAAATGAGTGCCGTATGAGTGCCGTAGCGGTTAAAGGTCAGGATTGGTCCAGTAAAGTGCCACTATATTCATCTTACTGTGCCAAGATAAACAGACTGTGTTCAGATAAGCAGCGCTATCTAAAAAGGCGAATATACCTGATAAGTTAAAAGACGTTCTTGTTGTGCCTATAGTGTCAGCACGGTTTCTGTTTTCACATATTTAGTAATGTTCAACCAGTTTGTCTGATGTCTAAGAGTGCCACGTGATCTCATTAGTATTCTTGTGTATTTTTACGTAAAGTGTGGTTCTACCACATGTACATTTACTTACGTTTTCATACACACTGAAATGTACAATATTGACAGCACTAAAACGTCAATTATTTACGTACGTACAACTTTTAGAATTACAAATGTGTACGAATCGTTATTTTTCAATATTAAATTCGTGGCATTCATATTTTGATTCTATCGTATTTAATTGTCATATCAATTACATGTTTTCAGTCATTAAACGCAGTTAACTCATCTACATATATGAAATTAAAACATTTCGCTCGGTTCTGCGACTTCCGCTGCAAACTTGTTTAGAAGGAAAACATAATGTTGTACAAGACTACACTTTAAACACTTAAAATGAATAGCATTTCTGTAATCGTTTAAAGGGATAGTTCACCGAAAAATGAAATTTGTGTCATTAATTACTCACCCGTAAGACCTTCGTTCATCTTCAGAACACAAATTAAGATATTTTTGATGAAATCTGAGAGCTTTCTGTCCCTCCATAGACAGTAATGAAATTACCACTTTCAAGGCCCAGAAAGGTAGTAAAGACATCGTTAAAATAGTGACCAGAATATTTTTTGTGCGCAAAAAAACAAATAGAAATAGACTTTATTCAACAATTTCTTCTCGTTTGTGTCAGATCTCCTACGCAGTTTACATTGTAAATACAGTGTGCGCTTCGAGTGCTACGTCAGACCGCCGGCTCAGCATTGGCTGACACAGACGAGAAGAAATTGTTGAATTCGATTTGTGCTCCGAAGATGAACGAAGGTCTTACGGGTTAGGAATGACATGAGGGTGAATAATCAATGACAGAATTTTCATTTTTGGGTGAACTATCCCTCTAAACATTGTTTATTGTGTAATATTTATTTTGTTTGCCATGGGACCCAAAGGGCATTTTCTCAGTATAGTCTTACGCTGTGGCCGACAAAAGAACCATAAAATGAAAAAAAAAAGCAAAAAAAAAGCACACAGATTCACCAAAGTAATCTTTATCTTTCACCACATCTTTAAGCCGGGTTCACGGCACGGCATATACGGTACGGCTCACTTGTGGGGCTTTTCCACTGCATGGTACGGTACGGCACGCTTTGGCACTTTTCCACTGCATGGTACGGTACGTTTCGGCTCGGTACAGCTCACTTGTGGCGCTTTTCCACTGCATGGTACGGTACGGCACGCTTTGGCACTTTTCCACTGCATGGTACGGTACGTTTCGGCTCGGTACAGCTCACTTGTGGCGCTTTTCCACTGCATGGTACGGTACAGTTCGCTTCGGCTCGATTTAAATGGTACGCCTATGTTGAGGTTCCAAGTGTACCGTACCGATACTAAAATGTGACGTGGAAGCACTGTAGATCACTGATTGGTCAGACAGACAGAATCGTCACTACCAGCGTCATTGTATTTGCGAGACATCAAACCCGCTAGATTTAAATAGCCAGTAACAGCCACCGCTGTAGCACCTGTTTTAAAACTACTTGCTTGACTTGCTTGAAGAAAAAAAACTTCAAAAAAAAGAAATGGCTGAATCGTGGTCAGTGGACGAGAAGCGCAGACGTTCCTCATGTTGGTTGCTGAGGAGCGGATAAACTGTAACGATCACTCATAATCCCACCCACTTTGAAGCGGTACTAATTGCAGTGGAAAAGCAACCGAGCTAAAGCGAACCGAGCCGTGCCGCGCCGAATCGTACCACGCAGTGGAAAAGCGAAGCGAGCCGAACCGTACCATGCAGTGGAAAAGCGCCATTACAGTGTGACATGACTTTCAGCGAGGATCATGTTAGTACAGTCTGACAAGCAACAATCGTAAAGGACTTTGCAAATCGCACAGTGTGCATCCAGCTTTAGAATCCATATGTTTGCGAGGAACAGACCCAAATTTGAGTCTTTATTCAGCGATCTTCCTCTCCATTCTCAGCAGTGACTATAAACGCGTTCATTATAAACTCAAAAATGGCTGCTCCAGGAAGTTTTACAACACATTTTACTGCAGTGATATCAAACGCTCACTGGCTCTCATCTGCTTCGTCACAGAATGTCAAATACCCTTTACGTACTGTTATAACTTGTCCTGATCTGTGTCAGCTGATGTGCGTTTTTAAGGCTTTGAAACGATTAACCGCGATTATCCAAAATAAAAGTTTGTGTTTACATAATATGTGTGCGTGTACTGTGTATAATTATTTTGTATATATATAAATACACACACATGCATGTAGTCACATCAAGTGACTAACATATATTTAATTAATTTTAAATATAAATATTGCATCAAATGAATGCATATTTCATTTCAGACATTGTGTATTTGCTCTTTTTGAGCAAAGATCTAAACTCACATGGCTTTGGAATACAGACCTAAGGCTGTTCTCTTTTTATAAACCTTTTAAATGATATCTAATTAGTCATTTATGATGATTACTAAATATGTGATAGGGAAAAAGGCGCTAAAACAATTATGCCTGAACTAAGGTTAAGCTTCAGAGGTGGTATGATGGATGAACGAGGACAGTCGCAATTACACTGCATTGATATTGATGACACCCAGTGCCTTCAGATTCCCGCAGACACACGTCGTGTCCTCTAAATACAGCAGTTACACACACACACACACACACACACACACACACACACCATCTGAGCCTCGACAGGCCCACTGCGCACTGGTCATGATGAAGGAACACTTTAACCATTAAAAGAAACGATTCTGGCTTGACAGCAGAGTGTTGATGTGCAGGCTGTTTTATTCATTTATTATTAAATATTGTGGGTTTTGTGAATTTTTTTTCTGGTGTTTTTTTTCAGCTTTCTTTCTAGTACGAAACAGAAAAGATAATCCATGCTTTAAAAAGAAATCACCATAAACAAAGGTCTTTCAAAGTTGTTATAGTAAGTAGCTAAATAAAATATTGAGTTCTTAGTTTTATCTTGAGTGAAAATTCTTCACATCACAGCTAATTTGGATTTTTTAGTTTATGGTGAAGTAAAGTTGTAAATATAAGGTGTAAGGAGTGTGTTTTCATGACAGTAATAGAGAGAGTGAGAGAAATCACCTGTAGCCCACAGTCACATTAATGCTACACAACAGGACTGAAGAAACCGGATCATGCCGCTGG
The DNA here is from genome assembly GCA_026230005.1 of Gila orcuttii. Classification (NCBI taxonomy): domain Eukaryota; kingdom Metazoa; phylum Chordata; class Actinopteri; order Cypriniformes; family Leuciscidae; genus Gila; species Gila orcuttii. The sequence goes on along the minus strand of JAPDVR010000008.1, from coordinate 41,644,156 downwards.
AGCTCAGAACAACCTACAACCTTTTTATGAGACACACTGTACATGTCTGTACCGTACTGACTCGTGAAACACTGCAGCAGTTTCTGAAATGTGAAAGTGACGTGTGTAGAAGACGTATGGCAACCCATACTCGGAAATTAGTGCACACATATTAGCAGTAGTGAAGAGTGAACACACACACACACACACACTGCAAACTGTATTAAAAAAAAATTGTGAGTGCAGAAAATGAGATGTGTGAGAGTGATAAAGAGCAGGATGACAGAGTGTGTTTACATGACACACACACACACACACACACACACACACACACACACACACACACACACACACACGTGCCTGAGTGGGTCGAGATGTTCGTCACGAGACTAACACAGTTACGTAACAGACAGAGTGAGTATGTGTTGGTGAAGAGACCGCGACAGAGAGATACCAATTAAACATGAAAAGTAGTGCAGTGGGATTGAAAAATGCATTCTGTGTGAACTAAATTTAAAGCTAAAATTTTGAAGACAGACAGACAGATAGACAGATAGACAGATAGACAGATAGACAGATAGATAGATAGATAGATAGATAGATAGATAGAGATAGATAGATAGATAGATACCTGAAGCGGGGCCCTACTAGTTATCACATTACTTAACAACCACTTGCTTAACCAGCACAAATGTTGGTTTAAACTTAGAAGCTTGGCTTTACAGTGAAATACAGGGAATATGACCATCACTTTAACAAGTGTTTTTAAATTTGCTGACATATTAGTAAGGCTCTATTTTCATAGCGTGAAAAAATAACTGCTTTTCATAAAGATGTGATCTGTAAAATCATAGTACATATCAGACTTGTGTCATCTATCATTAAAAAAGGACTCAACTAGCAGAATACAACAAGTATATTTACACGACGCACGTGTAAACCGTAAACGCATGATGCTTTGGTTTGTGAGTTCCTGAAACATTAGTAAAGCAGGCCCGGCTCCATAGGGGCCCCACACCACATAACAACCTCACAAAGTTGGTGGATTTAATTAAATCAGATAACAAGCTGGAAAACAGTTAATAACCTGTTCAATTCATTGGGATGATGTTTCACAATCTCTACCGCTCTTGCACACACATACGATACAGAGACGTATATATAAGCACAACATTCACGTGCACAGACACTTCTTGTCAGCGCTGCCACGACTTTATCAGTAAAATAGTTTTGCATATCTGCACCCGTTGGTGACAGAATGCAGGCGTCAAGTCACGCGACAAAAAGTCTGAACTTGTTCTTCATTTTTCAAATGAAACTTCATTTCATTTTTTGTTTATGTTCCTATAAAAATTTCATTTGTTTACGTTTCTTGAACCGGTTCAGAGCCCTTAGATATTATATGTTTAATAATCTAACAAAGTTGTTTAACAGGTTGACAAAAATCCTGACAGCGCTTCTGCTTTATCAGTCATATCTCATAGAAACCATGACATGACTTTAAGAAAGTTCAACTCAATGAAATACAAATTAGCCTTCAGGAAACAATTATTTTCCTGTTCTTAGGCTCATAAAACAGCACCTTATGATCAAATACAGTAGTCAACATTTGAAGTGGATCAAAAAAGTTCATCAAAGTTGTCCTAAGACAAGAACAGGTATTGTTCAAAATTCATGTCAAATAGGCCATAGAAGAAAACCTATAGTCATCGGTCATTTATCATATCATTCATGATCATGCACCATGTTTTTTTTGACAGATCTACAGGATAAAAAGTTACTTAGACTGATGTAACTGTAATACACACTTCAGTGAGCCGTACATGCCTGACATTCCCGAAGAGTCTGAGTACACACTTCACATGCCTTCAGACGGGGGAGGGAACGAGGCTTCGGAGAGTCTGAACCAATGCCAGGAATGAGGGAAACACTGTACGTTATACTGACCGCAGACTCAGAGTGATGATTGACAGGTCTAATCAGGTGACCGGCCATTAATCCTCATCACATGAGCTTTAATCTAGCCAACATCTGCCAAGATCCCAGACCACTACAGACCTTTACGTCAGGCTCAACAGAGACAAGCTCCAGAGATTATCCGTATCATTATCGACTATCATACCTTTTCCATGCCCGCACACTTCAATGTTCTTCATTTCATAGAGTTATTATGCAAAATATGGTGCCAAGCAGCAAGAAATTAAAATGTAGCTTTTTTCAAGATAGGATTTTTTCCACCCCCCCCCCCATTTTTTGAAATTGAACAGACTACTTACATAAAAACTTCCCAATAATATAATTAGTTCCCAATAATATGTATTAGTAAGATGTTATGTAAATGTTCAGGTTTATGATCAAAGCTCTGCAGTTTCCAAACTTATAATGCAATGCAATACAACAGCGATTGAGAGATGATTGAAATGAAATGAACGTTCCTCAAAAGGCGGATGGATGTCTGACAAATTATGTTTCGATCTTCAAGTAGTTGCTTCAGTCCAGTAAGTGTTGAAATCTTGAAATCACAACATCAAAGTTATTCTTATGTGTGCTTTATAAAAATCTCTACAAAAAAAAATATTTCACAGCAAAAACATTTCATTTTTACAGTTATACTAAAATGCCTTTTACTTGCTAAAAACATAAACTATCAAATCAGACGACAGACGGCATGAAGCAGCAGAATGTGTGCAAGAGGTTTTTCAGCAACATTTTGATCATTCAGAAGCTTTAGAAACGTGCGCATCAAATACAACACAGTAGGATTTATAGGGTTAAAGTGAGTGTAGTCTTTGGTTAACACTGTAAAAGTCTGCAGCTCATATTAAATCAGCTCTTAACCCTAAGACAACCGCTCCAACAGTTGCTAAGATCCACTCCTGCTCCCACAGCCCTTTCCTTCCCCCATGCGTGTTCCTCACGGCCCTGTTATTCTCAGCGGCGTGAATGAAAGCGCTTCCTGAAGCCCCACTGTTGGCCGACGGGCCAATGGACGCTGGCGTGAGACGGTAAAGGGAGCGCGAGCCAAGAACAGGCCGGGTGAACAGCATCTAAATATCCCGAGCCCCTCTCTCTTCACCCTCCACTGCACCAACACAGCATTCAGCCTTTCATTTCAATGATAATGAACAGACCGGAACAAGAGCGCCGTCCAAACGACAAGAGCGGCTCACAATGGTTTTGTGGCCATGTCATGTGCATCCGTGGGAGCAGAGAACGCTGCCATGTTTATTACCAGAGAGAGAGAGGGGGAGAGAGAGAGAGAGAGAGAGAGGGGGGGGAGGGAGAGAGAGAGGGAGAGAGAGAGAGAGAGAGAGAGAGAGAGAGAGAGAGAGAGAGGGGGAGAGGGGGAGAGAGAGAGAGAGAGAGAGAGAGGGAGAGAGAGTAAGAGGGAGAGAGAGAGAGGGAGAGAGAGTAAGAGAGAGAGAGAGAGAGAGGGAGAGAGAGAGTGAGAGAGAGAGAGAGAGAGGAGAGAGAGAGAGAGAGAGAGAGAGAGAGATAGAGAGAGAGAGAGAGAGAGGAGAGAGAGAGAGAGAGAGGAGAGGGAGAGGGGGAGAGAGAGAGAGAGAGAGAGAGAGAGGGAGAGGGGGATAGAGAGAGAGGGAGAGAGAGTAAGAGGGAGAGAGAGAGAGAGTAGAGAGAGAGAAAGAGAGAGAGAGAGAGAGAGAGAGAGAGAGAGAGAGAGAGGGAGAGAGAGAGAGAGGGAGAGAGAGTAAGAGAGAGAGAGAGAGAGAGTGAGAGAGAGAGAGGGAGAGAGAGAGTGAGAGAGAGAGAGAGAGAGAGAGAGAGAGATCCATGGGAAGATAAACATGGAGAATCATTGTGAGTTCATGTTGTTGTTCTTATGGCTGCTGAAGTTTTAAGGACCGCTACTGCAGAGTCATGTTTGGCATTCGATCATCATATAGGATCAGTGACAACACATCAACTCATGCTAACTTTACAGCATCTGTTTTTAAAGTTTGTAAACACTTCAGTAAGTTTAAATTTGAAAGGTTATTAGGTCCAAAATTATATTAAGTGCCTTTAACTATTATATAGTAACATTTAGGTCCCGTTTACTCCTGTTTTGGTCAATCAGATCACGAGTGAACGACGCTAAATACAGGAGTAAACGGGGTCTAAAATGCTTTGAGCTTGTCCACTGTTGATCAATTCCAAAGGGAGTCGAATCGCTCATGTGGTCGAATGTGTTCAAACAGCCACAAATGACCGTCTTCTCTTCTCAACTGACCTAATGTGTAAACATTATGGGAAGCCAGACAGATTTAAACTTTGGCTGAAGACTCAAGTTTTGAAGATGAAAAACGTACCAAGCACAAAGTTCTCTCATGATTCCTGATTTCTAACACACACTCACAGTGTTCGGCTGGTCTTATGGCTGTCAGAGGAGAAACCAAAGCTGCTGCTTGCCGAATGTTTTTCTGTTTTCTCCTTTCACGTTCATATGTAAATTGTGCAAGCTTATTTTGTCCATTAGATCGAAAGATCTAAAAAAGTCCATACAAGAAATCAGGACAGAAGTGGTTGAAAGTGGACAAAAGAGACGGATTAAAACACTAGGTGTGAACGGTCATATATCTGCCTCGTCTACTTGTGATCCGATCGACCAAAAAGCATCTTAATACCAGGTGTAATTTGATTAAATGCAATGTGTGTTGTACTGTATAAAAAATACCTGCACGTAATTCATTTCTGTAATCACATCTATAATTGCACATTGTACCTTTCCTCGCCCCATTATCCCAGTTCCTAACTTTACCCCGTATCCCATCGCAATAGCAGCAAGTGTTTTGCAATACAACACAATAAGCACATTGTGCATAACATTTTTTGTCAGTTCATAATAGTTAAAGAGACACCTAATATAAAGTGTGACCAGTCATTCATTTGTTACATAGGTTTCTGAAGTAAGTAAATAATTAAAGAGTTGTAGCACTATTTTTGACATGCACGTGTCATATAACAACTACCTGACCGTGACGTCACGTGAACTCAGTGTCAGAGAGCTGATCTCTGGAGTCAAATCTTCTGCATGCACGCGTATTCAGTGTTTCTAAAACAAGCTTGTGCAATTTGTAAAGTAAAAAATGTGTATAAGGAGTAATTTAAAGCCATTCCAATCACAAATAAAGATCTCTTTAACGACTGAAACTGCTTCTCCTGAGATAAAGACGTGTCTCACGTGTGTCTCCTCCGGACTGTCAGTGTCAGAATCTCAGATTTGTGCCAAGCTGCCAAAAAAGTCTGCAAATCCCTTGAACTAAAACACTTCTTAGATGCTCGCCACAATATTCATTAAGCTGACACTTTTTCCCAAATCGACAAATACAACTCAATTAAAACTACTACTGGGCGATATATTTCTCTAGGAAGTTTGAAAGGGATTGTCACTCAACTAACAGCAGACTCTGACTTCTCATACACAGAGAAGGTGAACTGATCTCGCCTACGTCAACATGCAGAAACGTGTGTACATGAGCCACAGCCACTGTTTCTAAATTCAGGGGTCATTTCCATGAACACACATCATCAGCTGACAGCAATCTCTTCATGTGTGGATGGAGGACGATGTGATCTGCCTCACGACTCTCTCACACAGGTCAGTAAACATGAAGTAGTAGTACAACAGCAAATGCATCAGTCATTTACCTGCGTAGAAGCGCAGGAGAGATCCCAGCTCAGTGTTCATCCCCTCCTCCTGGACCCGCCATGGGTCCTTAAATCCCAGTTTAAAGAGAAAATCATTCTGGATCTGTAGGGGCCTCTCATCGGGGCCCAGGCGCCGGGCGGCCTCGCCGCATACAGGGCCGGGCCAGAGTCCGAATCGGGCGGTGTGCCCGCTGACCCCGGACTGTGCCCGAGAGCAGGCGGTGGGTCACCGGTCACGGGCCCCGGCAGGACGGGCTCCGCGGGACAGTCCAGCTCCAGCTCGTCCGAGGAGCTCCCGTACGTGTCCAGGCCCTCGGCGGCGCTGCTGTCGAACGCAGACGCATCCGTGCCCAGGATCATGTCGTCGCTGAGCGAGTCCCGGTGCTGGCTGAACCGGGCCCCGGAGCTCAGCTCGTCACAAGCACTGCTGGTCTCCACATCGGACCCCGCAAACCTCTTCAGTGAGTCCTCGTCCTGAGGGGACGAGCGGTCCACGCTGGCCTCCGAGGGCGTGTAGATGTCGTATTCCTGCGGGTGGTACGGATGCAGGAGCAGGAGGCGTAAACGGTCACCGGGCTGATCCGGGAGGCTCTCGGTCCCGGTGTGAAGGTGCCGGAGCGGATACTCTCCATCGCAGTTCCCGTTCACGTCGGTGGACAGGTAGCTTTTAGGGTTCAGCCTCAGGACGGAGCACGTTTTTCCGCCGGCCTGTTGCAGACGCTGGGCTATCTCGGTCGCGGTGCTGTCCACAGTGCACAGAACGGGCCGGGCCGGGTGAGACCATGCCAGCAACCGGTCGTGCACGTGGATAGAGCCCCGGCGCAGGTCCTGGCGGACCCACTGGCGGTCTGACAGCTGTAGTTGAGGACTGGCTCGGTGTCTCAGCAACGTCTGTCGGTCCAGACTCCGGCTGTGAGATGAGTTTAGACCGGACATGTGCCTCTTCACCCTCCTCTTCCTCAACAGCAGACTGGAGCTGCCTTTGCAGGCTTTGTTTACCATGTTAAGCTCAGCTGGGCTCTGGCTTCTGGTCCTGGGCTGGTCTGAGCTCGTCTGGTTCGATGCTCTCTGGCCTTCATCATCTTCTTCATCTGCTGTGCTTCTCAAGGCCACACTCAGAGCACTGCTCTTCTTCAGTTTAACGCTCTCCATCCTCACAAGATCATTCCTAGTCCATTTGAGCGGAGATGTGAGCGCCGCACGACGCTCCTGAACGCGCGCGGAACACGCAGTTATGATCGCGCCGCTCCGCTCGGGATCAGATCATGGAGTCTGAGAGCGAATGACGCGAATCTCGCGAGATACGCGCGAGAAACACGCGAGAATTCACGTCGCCCTGAATGCTGGAACTAAAGCGGAGGATAAACGTTGTTTTTTTAATCATATCCAGTAATTTCTATCGGCATGTCGTATTACTGTGCTGTTCTTTGGGTGGTTGAAAAAAAAAATGCAAAAGAGGAAGTCTGTAAACTCGAAGGACTAGCAAACCATCGCGAGAGTTCACGTCCTCAGGCTGACACTCCAGAGATGTGATGTGAAACTAGCGAGTAGGCTGGAACTGGTTGTATTCAGAAGCTGGTAAGCTGTGTTCGTTTGTTTTAAACCATTTTCTCATTCGTTCTCACAGCATCACTGCTTATTGTACAGTAATAAATAAAAAGAGCGTGGAGACGCCACGCTCAACGCAAATCTCGCGAGGATAGAAACAGTTAACGCCCCTGAAGCTGCTATTTTGGAGCATCACTATTTTGAACTCTTTCAAACATGAACATATTTGATTATTTTTCAACTTAATGTTCACGTTGGGACACTAAATGTATAGTGTCACTGATTTGCTGTCACCCCTTTTTTTTTGGGGGGGGGGGGGGGAGAGAAATATTAGTAAACTCTGTAAGTAATTGGATGTGTGTATCTTCAACATACAACTCCATTTCCCGTGATGCGCTGCGGCGTGTGTTTTTATTGGTGCGTCACAGTCATTCATTTTCATCCGTTTATGTTTCTGAAATATAAATCAGTCGCAGTCATCGGTTAAATAACAGTAACACTATAACTAGATTTATCACATATAAAAAAATAACAATGTAGTCTTTCTGCATATTTAAATATCAAAGTGATTTACTGTGGTCGCTTTTATTTTAACAGTCTATGATTGTTGCGAGTGCTTTTAGTTGATGTATGTTGTTTCTGATGAATACAAAGTAAAGGATAAGTGCGTGAACTGAATTTAGATTCGCCATTTCAGGCAGATACAGCTGCAGCAGAAGTGTTTTACTGCCCTCTATCGATCACACAGAGTCACAGACGAATAAACAGTATCAAGTTCAAAATACGGATAGGGATTTCTTTTACATCATTACAGAAACGTGAAACGTAACCATCGAAAAAACATATCTAACAACAAAATAAAATACAAATAATGGAAGATCGAAGTACGCCACTGATATGAACAAGCAAGTGAAAAGAATCTTCCTAGCAAAAAGCAAAACACTGAAAGCATTATTAGGTTAATTGTTTGTTGTAATAAATTAAAACTTATTGAAATAATAAGTTTATTCTAAAATGTATTAACTTTGTATTTAATACATAGTAATAAATAATTGTAATTAATATAATAATACATTAAATAATAAAATTATGAAATGAAAGAAAACGGAGCTCTCTACAACATCGCGCGCACAACTGGAGCATGTGACTGCGCGCGCACAACTGGAGCATGTGACTGCGCGCGCACAACTGCAACAGCGCGCGCATATCCATTCCGCGGCAAAGAAAAACGATCTTTTTAGAGGTGAGGTAATTATTAAATTACAATAAATTAAATGAATTATTTTTGAAAAAGTTCCTTTAGACACCAAAGTAACTTGACATCCTTACGTAAATAACTATTAAAAGCCTACCTACGTCATATAATGACGTATATTTTGACACAATAGTCTGGCAGGAAAGTCTCCGAGAGGAAACTTTTTTAACGATTATGAAGATTTTATGACAGTTGACAGAATACTACCTGGCAGGATAAAGTGTTTAATAAGACACTTTGTGTTTTGGCCTTCAAAGGAATTATTAGACTTTGAAAAGGTTGGCATACATTTTTATGATAGTCATTATAGTATAGTATGCTTCCAGTGCGGAAGGAAAGTGAGTTACAGACATTGTGCAGACATACATAGGAATAACACGAAAATTAAATATGAATGTTCATATGAAATTAACACAATATTATAAAGAAAACGAAAATATGTAATGTAGGCTACAGTAATATAAATATAGAAAGAAAAATATATTAATACAGTAATGATGTTATGTTATGATGCAGTTATGTGGGTACAAAATGTGGTTCAAAATCCTGGTTTACTTAACCTAGGTAAATGGAAGCTATTGTACTTGTGTTTCTCAATCATAATCCCCTAACACATTTATTTGAGATACACAATTTAGGTGAATTAACCTTGATTGGGAAAACAGAAAATATTCAGTGGTTAAAGTGGGATTTCGTAGGTGAGGGAACCCTCAAATTTTGTTTAGGTGCAACAGGGAAAAATGACTCACCGTGGGACAACATATTGAGTATTGTGGTATAGCGATACTTTTTGGGACAAGAGTGTGACAGTGGCACCAACAAGTATCACAATACTTATTTATTAGATATTTTAATGGTTTCATCTACATTGATATGATGATGATACTACGGTAAAATTGCTGAACTCCACAATATGGAACACAACCTTGTTTTTCACAATGTAAATAAAAAAATAAAAAATGGGAAGTCGAAAACTGACTCAAATTTAACACACCAAAATGGCTGAAGACATAACAGAAATGAATCACAACCTAGATAGACCTATTGCAGAGACAAAGTCAAATTGCAGAATCAAAAGTTTTGCTGTATTATAAAACATAAGAAACAAAACAACAATGTATGATAGTCCAAATATTGTGATTATTCTCACATTCAGTCAAAATAGCTCCCATGACTGGTACTGGGACTTGATTTGCACTGGTTTTCTTTGTGGACAGGCTGTGTGATCAGCTGCTCTTCTTGTGAGCACCCATTTCTTTACATATTTCTGTGGATTCCACTGATTCACTGGAGGCCCAACCAAAGAAATGAACATCAGTTATGACACCTTTTGGATTTTTAGTTGAGCTCTTAGCGGTGTTATTGTGATGTTCATTTTAGAGAATCCCCTTTCACAGTCAGCACTGCTAACAGCAAGTGATTTCACTGCCTGCTGCAGTTTTAGCAGCCCATCAGTTACAGGAATTTCTGGATGCTCTTTGAAATCTCTGAATCTCTGTCTGACACCAGAAAAGCTGATGTCAAAAAGGTCTCAGAGCTCTCTTATCTCATCCTCTCCATAAAACACTGGCAACGGTGATGGCCAGGCTTCTGGCACAAGAACATTAATTTAGTCAAAAAGTGACTTTTCACTTTCAGTCACCATTCTTGAGCGCATACTTTCAGCCAGAGCTTCATGACATTTTTGAGGATCAACTGGTTTTACCCTAGAGTCCTTCTGCAGTGTTGCCCCATAAAATGTTCCAGTCTCCACTGCTTCAGATGCCTGTCTGTAGTATGGTCCAGGATTGTGTTGTCTGGCTAAAAAAGTATCAACTTCTCTCTCAACCAGGTGCACAGCTCGAGATAATGATATGTCCCTTGATTGCAAACCTTCAGATAAATCTTTAAGCTCCTCCAAAGCATCAAGCATGAGACCCATGTTCTTTATAAAGTCCCCTGATGAGAGCTTTGTTGCAAGACCCTGAAACATGCATCTCTCATTTGCACTGCGTTCAGCATCATGACTGACTTTGCAGAAATGAGCATAAAGCGCCTCATGCATTGTCCACACTGCCTTCACTGTTCTGTGTGATAGACTTGTAGTCAAGACCGCCTAAACCGAGACCAAGACACTACCAAGACCAGAGGGTATCGAGACCAAGACAAGACCAAGACCGAGACCAAGTCGAGACCGGAGGGAAAAAAAACAGACTAGTGTACAGTGTTGGGAAAGTTCACTTTCTACATGAACTAGTTTAAAGTTCAGTTCACAAATTTTAAAATGAACTAGTTCAGTTCATACTTTAAAATTTTGAACTAGTTCATTCATAGTTCTTTTTTTCCATGTTTCCACAGCTCATATAGAACTACAGACAGCAATTATTTTATCGGCGGCAAAGTTTGAACAGAAATGTAAGATTTTTCCCATCTTCACCGACCTTGTCATAAAACTCGTTTAAATGATCATACGACGCTTCCTTGCTGCATTTTGTTTTGATCACGCATGCGGCGGTGTGACGCTGGTGGCTGGTGTTGCCAGATTGGGTGTTTTTTCCGCTACATATTAAGGCCTGTTTATTTTAGCCGGGTTTTCGCCTGGAAGGCTCTATAGAAATCTGGCACCCTATTGAACGAAGTTAAACTGAGAGCGCGCCGTTCATAGACACCAGAATGAACGAGTTCACAGCGGTTCACAGTAACGTTCACCAGGCAGTAATACAGTACGTTCAGTTCACGTTCGCCCAAAATATGAACGAGTTCATGAACTATCGTTCAATGAACGCGTTCAGGCACAACACTGCTAGTGTACTCTCTATTCGTTCTGGTGAAATCACAAAACATAATGCACACAAACGTGTCCCTGCTTGATATACAACCACTGATGAACATAATCGGTTTTGATGAGAAAAAAAAATATATATACGAGTGCGGATTAGAACCTCTGACACGGTTGGCGAAAATTCTACCACTGGACCATTAAGATATACATTGTTCAAATAGGCGAAATGAGTCACATGAAAATTCAAATACTGTTGCATTATCGAACGTTGTGTCGTCGTGGATATTGTATATTGTATTGCTAAATCCCCCGACCACTATGTCGGTCTGAGACAGCGAGACCTAGACAAGACCGAGAGGTCCGAAACCAAGACAAGACTAAGACCAAAGACTGTCAAGGCCGTGACAAGACCGAGACCACATAAAAGTGGTCTCGAGACATACATCACTACTGTGTGATGAGGCCACCCACCTCACACTCAGGACTCTGCCAATCTTTTTAACCACAATTCCTAATTCTGAGACGGCAGAACTGAGCTCCCTTTGATTCTTGGGGGATTGGTGGTACAGACAATACAATTTGTCCATGAAACTTGAAAAATTATTAATTTCTGTGCACTGCTTAACAGCATCCCCAACCGCCAGCTCAAGTCTATGGTTTAAACAATGCCAGCCGATCAGATGTGGGAACTTGTTTTTTAGCCTGCTAAAGACGTTTTTCCCTAACATAAGAGGCTCCATCAGAGCAAAATCCAACCAAACACTCATTGAGAAAAACATTGTCAAGGCCATGACCAAACAAACAATTCAAAAGAGCCTCAGTAATTCCCTCTGCATTTGTGGACTGAAGTTCCACCAAGTCTAAGAAAAATGTAGTTGGTTCAGAATTATTAACGGAGCACCTCAGGTACACAAAAAGGCATGATTTTTTGCTTAAAGCAGTGCCCTCGTCTATAAGTATGGTGAGTTTCGGCCTTGTAGACATAATGCTTGCCATTAAGGCACCTTTAATTTCTTTTGAAATGAATTGTATGATATCGCCACTTGTCACATTTGAGTGCAGTACTCTGCCGATGTTGACCCCATTTGCCTTTTGCAAGTCAAGAAGTTTGGGGTGGTCTGTGAAGGGTTTATTACGTTTTGCAATGTAATAAGCTGTTCTGAATACTGACATTGTAGAGGAGGATATCTCCTCTTGTGCCACAAGTAAACTTGCTCATGTATTTTCTTCCGCAGTGATGTCATTTGTTTAGTTTTTGTTCTTCCATATGGGGAAATTTTACAGTTTTGCCATTCACTGGAAAAAGTGTACCTTTGAGATCCTTGTCTGTAAACACCAAGTGATGTGGCACTTTTGCATACAGAACACCCTAACCTCTTGGTAGAGACATAGATAAATGGGTATGCTTGTTTGAAATATGGTATTTTTTCGTGACCCGGAAGTTACTCCCGCCACGCCAAGACCCGCCCTATTTGAAAAATGTATCTGATGTTTTCGGAGTTGTGAGATCCAGGCGATCACCGGGCGTTCAGCGCTCATTAACCCCGACTGGAACAGCTTTTCCTCGGCTAGTCCTTCTGTTTTCCGCTGGCTCTGATGTCTTTAGTCTAGTGGTTAAACATGAGATATAATTTGTCTTGTGTATAAGTCGATCTTTGGTCTCATTAATCTATAGTTTGTTCCATAGCAAATCGTTTTGGCTGCAGGGCAAAGTGAAGTTTCATAACTTTATATATTTAGGCCATTTAACTTTGTAGCCTATTAGAGAGCTGACTTATGTTTGACTTAATTTTTTGCTTTATTGTTATGCATTGTATAGCTTCTTATACCTATTAGGCTACTTATACTTTTATACTGGATATTATTGATCATTAAAACTGACATTTAACAAAAAAGACAGGGTTGTGTCATTTTATATTCTAAAATATATAGAATATTATATATATTTTACTATACATTCTCTTCACTGTATGTACATGTATAATAAAATAAAATGACAACCCTGTCTCTGTTTGTTAAATGTCAGTTTTAATGATCAATAATGTTTCATATTTTTAAAATGAAAACAAAAAGAACCAGGGTTGTGTTTTATATTTCGTGTTGTTATAAATATATGCAGTGATCGAAGATAATCAATGTGCATTGCCAGAAACACATTTGTGTGGCCATTAATATGTTGAAGATTTTTTTAAATGAAAAGAGGCAGAGTGGTGTTTTATTACATATTTCGTTTTATTGTTGTTGAAAAGAGGGAGAGTTGTATTTTATACCATATTTCGTTTTATTGTTGCCTAAAATATACATAAAGAGATAACTGGATTAGCCAGAGCGTGCTGAGTGACGCGATCAAGAACGCCGCTGTTCCGTTTGGAGAATAACCGGACTTGCGTCCTCTCCTCCTCGGGAGTTCGTTCTCCTGAGTCGACTGCAAGTCCGAAGTTTGCGTATACAGTACTTGGTATTGAGAAACGGCCTATATCTATGACAACCGCTTACTACTTACGATCGCTTCCGGGTCACGAAAAATACCAATGCAGAAGGATTACGATTTATATCGTCGTATTTTGATTTCCGATTTCCATCTGTAAACACATCAAGGAAAATCGGATAACGAGATTGTTTTTCGTTTTCCGTTTTTTAATATCAAAACAAAAAACGAATAATGGGTTGTTTTCCGTTTTTCGTTTTCCTATTTACTAATGGTAATTGGGAAACGGTCCGTTTTTCGTTTTTGTTTTTTTCCTTTCAAAACAAAAATCCGTTGGCCGACAAGTACACGGACCATTAGGTGTCCCTAAATAACTGTAACGTTATCTAACAGTTAGTAGTTCCGCATTGTAATGGATTTGCTTTCTCGTCGGTTGTTTGACATGGATTTTAACCAGGGTTCAACAAAAGGTAGGCTTTAAATTACTACATTCCCGCTGCTGGTGTATAATGGGTGTGTCGTTGCGGCTCCAACTGACCAACTCGCGTAGTTTTCAGTCAGTGGACTGTCATTGACAGGCGAGAGCTAGCATTTTATTTCATTTGTAGCCTACATGTAGCCTTACGGGCTGTGAATTAAGATATCCTACAAGCCTGCTCTAATGCAGCGCTTGTTACTAGATAAGTTGTTAATTATGGCTCGAAACGTGTTTGTGTCTAGTTTGTGAAGTAGCATCGCTAGCTAAAGGCTACCGCTAGCTATTACTGGATTTTAAAGATTATCTTTTTTATGCACCCGTGTTGTGTGTCATTCTTACCTTGATCATTTTCATCATCATTTTCCCCCGAGAGTATGCCATTATTCAGTAATCTAACAAAAGCAATCACTGTGAAACATGTAACTTACATGTGTGTCTGAGGTGATTTAATTGCTACATCATAACCCCGTAACTCCAGCGCGACAATATTTTGATGGTCGGTCAGAACAAGGCAGAGTGCCGTAACTTACGCCTCCAGCACCTGCTTCAGCACATTATGTGAATGTAATGTATGCGCGCGTGCAAAAACAAACATCCCCGCCGGCCCCACATAATCCTACACACACGTCAAATACACAGGAATGATTATCGGCCTGTTCAAAAAAAATTGACCATATCGGCCGATATTATATCGGCGGCCGATATATCGTGCATCACTAATCACAGAAAACGATTATTTCTAAAAACTCCAGCCAAAGTGGAGATTTCTGAAAACGCCGGTTATGTGTTGCCGTGTCAACTGGGAGGAATGGGGTTTTAGGTTCTCTCTTGTCGATTCTGAGGATTCTGATTGGCTTGCATGGCTTTATCCTTCTCCCTACTCTGCCGCCCATAGGTTTGGCATAGTTATGATGGCGCTTGCGGCGTATTTATGCGGGGGGGGGGGAGGGGGTATTCGTTTCTCTAAATACCGGGCTATGTGTAAACGTAGCCTTAGTTTCAGTTTTCGTTTATATATTTCATTTTATATTTCGTTAAAATATCCTTGAGGAATTCGTCATTGACTAGCAGATGAACAGAGCCATACCGCACTTCAAATAGTGTTGCCCTATTTAAATTATGGAAATTTTACATTAATGTTAAAATTAGCCTACTTCATGTTCAACTTTTAACTCCACTGCAACATCCACTTCCTATGGCTAGAACAGCAACTTTAAACACAACGACTTTGTCTGCATGCGTGAACTGGCGTAGATCCCCTCAAATCATACAAGAGAACCGTTACTGAGAACATAACGTCGGTAACTGTGCGTTCACACCACCCTGCCAGCGACACCGTGGAAAGATTCGTGGACGCTCTGATGCTCTGACGTAGATCGAATACTTGCTCTTTTTTAAAACTTCATTTAAAGGGGCCGCAATGCAAACAAGCATGTAGATCGTTATTTTTGCAGAAAATTGATCGATGGAAAGAACTTAACAATTATAGTGACATGTTTGCTAACGAAATAAACCAATTAAAAGCCATGTGTGTGGTGTGGCTTTTGTGTTCATGGTTAAGTGTTATTCTAATTTACATTCCAGCAGAAAAAAAAGTGTATTAGCACGAAAATCTTGCCTATAAATAGTGTTGCGCGCCTTCTTATCAAATTCAAATGATCAACCACTCCTCTATTTTGCTTGGGAACTAATGTGGTCGGAACCAAAGTTTACAGACTGCGTTCTCTGGAATCCTCTCAAGCGGAGCACGTCTACATTCCGATTCGTTGCCGCCGGTTGCCGCCGAACCGCGTCATAGCTCATTACCATAAAGTTGACCAGATTTCAACTCTCCTCGCCGCTCTCACCGTCCAAGACGCGCCGCGCCGCTCTCGCCGGAGCTCGCCGCCGGCTCTCATTGAAAATGAATGACTTCCGGCCACTTTGGCGCTCTCGCCGGCGGCGGTGTGAACACACAGTAAGCGTGTTTGTTAAGGCGGGGCCAGGGGTGATATACGTTTTGATTGCGGAAAGACTCCTTCAAAAGGAACACCAGGCTTGCTGCAATTTGACAGTGCACGTGATTTTTTTTTTTTAACAATAACCTTCCATCACTTTATCATTGATTATTAATGAATCTATTTATTTATTAATTTATCTAAGGTGCCGGAACGCAGTTCTGGACCGTTCCGGCCCACTTTAACCCCTGGTGTTAGGGATTCCTGGACCAGGACTGAAAAACACTCTCATCTGTGACACTGAGCTGTCATTTTCCAGGTGCAAGTGTGACTCCAGGTGCAAGTGGATGACTCTGGCCCAGATTCCCATCCTGGACCTTTGTCTGTTATATGGATCCAAATTCCATGATGTCTCATTATGGAGAGAAGAGGCATTGGTCGAGTTGTATGTAGGAGACCCGTCTAAAGGCAAACATTGGGCCAAATGGCATTGGAAAATTTGACTCATCAAACTACACGACTGTGGACTCTATGGAAGCGTATCTCATGATATTAACTAGTTTGCGAATGTTACAATTAAAAAATTAAATAAAAACAATACTTCAGTCATACAGTGCTATTGTGGCTGCGGTCTGTCAGATGGAAATATTAATGCATAAAAATGTGAGGCGATCACTGGCTATGCCCCCCCCCCGCCTTACTGGTGCCCCCTCAAAAATACTAAGTGCATGACGCCCCTGTCTCCTATCCTTTTAGCTACTTTATAACTATTATGAGAAGTGTTGGTCATGTTTAAGTAAGTGAAATCTGGCAGATGTTCTAGAACTGCTAACATCACTTACAGCACCTTTAATGAATTTTCTATTTAGTTAAATTTTCACTGTTTATAAGAATCTAACTGTAACACTAACCTTAACCCTAAGTGTGAATTCCCCCCCCCACTGATTTGTTGAGCGCCAGATCCTCGAGGCAGAGTTGGACATAATTGGAGTGTCAGAAGATGACGATATCCTCATCCTTCTGGACAGTGAATTAGGAGATTACACTGTACCAAGTCACATTGACTCAGGCAATATTAATGACCTGGAACAGCAACTCCCAATTTAATTAAAAGTCCGGCACATTAACACACACGTACTGAGTGTTCAATCCCTTGAACAAATCGTTCAAGATTTACAGACCGTGAAATCCCTGGATTCAATTCAGGACATGGAATCCCTTGACAGTGAAACAACTAACAATGGCTTAACATTGGTTAAGTTTGTGTCATGATAATTGACTTTTATTTTGATTTTGATTCTGTTTTGTTTTCTTAAGTTCCAGGTTTCCTGCTCTTGTTTATGGTTTCCTTTGTTTCTGATTGTGTTCTCGTTTGTTTCTCTTGTTACATATTACCTGCACTTGTCTGTCATTATGATAGCCTTGTATTTATGTCATTATGTTAGCCTATGTATCATGGTAGGTGTGGTTGTTTCCTATTTCTAAGTGTTCTCCTACGTACTCCCTTCGTGGATGTATTATTAAAGACTGTTTATTTGAACCTCTTTTGTTGTGCGCTTATTTGCATTTACCCCGTTACAGTACTTTTTTAAAACATTTTTATGGTGTTTTAGAATGGTAAAACTAAATTCCGAGTAAAAATTGATAAATTACAAAAAACTTAAATTGCGCACACCCATACCGGAAACACGAATTTTGAAAACGCATGAGCTGTTCTCTGATTGTTTCGGGAAAATATTCAAAGCATCAGGAATGTTGAAAACAGTGCCATCTTGTGGCTGGTCTAGGCAGTTACATTAGCAATAGTACAGTACGTATTTAGCTAGCGTTAGCTAGCTAGCACGAGCTTTTATCCCGTAGTATCTTAATTCGTGTTCCGAAGATGAACGAAGGTCTTACGGGGTTGAACAACATGAGGGTGAGTAATTACTGACAGAATTTTCATTTTTGGGTGAACTATCCCTTTAAGTACCGTTTCAAGAACCGTTTAAGCACCGGAACCGTTTAAAAAATACAGAGTAGGTACTGGTATCGGATAAAACCCAACCGATACCCAACCCTACCCGCTACCCACACACACACAGGACAATGGAGGAAATCGAGTGTATGCTGTTTTTGATCCTCGGGATGTGGCTATTTTTCTTAGCAAGAAGACAAACGTTGTTTCAGGAGAGGCTGAGGGCAGCAAAACAAACACTGCTGAAAAAAATAGCTCCGTGTGGCGCGTGCAATGATGACGCGGTGAATAGTGACGATTCTCTCTGACCAATCAGCAGTCTGCAGTGTTTCACGTCACATTTTAGTATCACCTCAGCTCGCCTCAGCCCGCTTAGAACCTCGCCGGAGGTGACACGAAAAAAAGTACCCGAAAGCAAAGCAGGTACAGGTACAACTTTTACACAGTGGAAAACCAAACAAAGGCGAGTCGAGTCGAGCTGGTACTGTGTAGTGGAAAAGCGCCATAAATGTGACAAACGTATAGATTTTGCACATGCAATTAAAAGCAAACTACTATTTTTACATTTATTAAATAAGACATTAAAACATAAACATTAAAAGAACACCTGTTGCAGTAATGATACATAGATTATGGAAATAAGGTTGATGAGTTCAGTAATAATAATAAGTATACTGAGAGGCCGTTAACTCGACACAAACTAAAAATGGAAGACTTTATACGCATTTTGGCCATTCATTTACATGACAACAGCGTTTGGTGGCCTGAAAACGCAAACTTTTGAAAAAGGGTTGCAAAGTGCAAGTTTTTTAAAACTACACCCTTATATCTCGGTATAAACTACAAAAATGCAAATCTGTAAAAAACAGTGACGTCATGCACATCCATTGGATATACTTGTTCAGTCTCTAGGCTTTTTTTTTTTTTTTTTTGCAAATGAGAGGTTACAGATTGTGAAGGACCAAGCTAGCAGGCATGAGTCAAAAAATAAGTTTCCAAAAAATGTAAGTTTTTATTTACAAAACAAAAACAACTACTAAGTTACAGAAAAACTGAAAGTTCTGGGCCCATAAAAGAGGTCAACTTAAACAGAACATAACAAAGGCTAAACACATGAAGGAACTTAACAGACCTACTAGACCAACACATGGGGGAAACTTATATAGTGGCTGATCAGGCCATTCTGACACAAAAGGGGGTAGACAAACAAATAATATATATAAACAAACCACAATAACTACAACACATGTTAAACCAATGCTACCTGAAATGAACTAAAGATAAATCAATTAAATAATCATAACAACAAAGTATGACTAGCAAAGAAAAGAACACATCTCAAATGAAATACTCTGCCACCCCCATGATTTGGGAAAACATGGCGCAGTCCAATCATCCATTTCCCTACTTAAACAACTTTGAGTCAGTTGAAAGTCCTTTTGCCTGTCGCCTGTCAGCCTGCCAGTGAACCCCCCGCAGCAACTCCCCGGAACTGGTAACTCAAAAAGAAAAGTATTAATTTCACAGAATGTAACTTAAAGATAAATTAACCTAAAATTAGCCAAATTGACAAAGTTAACTAAATGTGTGCACCCAAATGGAAAACGAAGTCAAATAACTAATAAAACTGTTTTTAAAACTAAAATGTGTCCAGTTATTTATTTGTATGATATATAATGTGCTCAAAACAAAATGAAAGAGCTACCACCGCGAGTTGTTTCCATGTGTGGATCTAGTGCAGCCCTCACACAGATATTAATAGTAAGAAATTAGGGGGGGGGGGGGGGGGGCATACAGACATCACAAGTGGTTAGAATTACACAAATCAACACAATATAACATTTTGTCATGAAAACTTAAAGGTTCCTTACAACAGATTCAAGGATGATATACGTTTTCGAAGCCTTTGTGTTAATGTTTTGACATTAAAGGAAGTAAAAAGGGACTTTATATCAGAAGAGAACATTCTAAAATTGGGATTAAAGTGAATGTTTCTTTGGCAATTGTTTTGTAAAAGGTGTTTTTAATGCATGTATGGTCTAAATTTTTGCTGCATTTACACTGTTTTGACCAGCAGGGGTCACGAGCGCTTCGAAACACTGAATCATCTTGTGAATGGGGGGTATTTTAGATGTGTTGTGACAAGAATCACTGATTATTTTGTGAGATCTGGGTCTACAAACCCAGGGAGTTTTACAGTGTTGTTAAACTTCTCCAGAATATCCTGAAGACAGATTTCCAGTAAGATGCTATGTATAGTGCCACCACATTCCAAAAATGTTCTTTTGTCAAGGCATATTCATTTTACACTGTTATTTTTTTTTACTTTTGTTAGATTTAATTGCAAATTATAATACACGTTCATTGCTGTACTTTCCACAGAAAGCACAATTAAATTTATCGCACAAAATGATTATTGGTAAAATTATATAGCAAGGAAAATTTTAATACAAAGAAATATTCCCAAATTACATTTCAACCACTTCATGTTCTATTTGTTTTCTTGCAAATAATGCAAGTTTGTTTTCAATAAATTCTTTGTATGACAAATAACATTAAAAAAACACATAATAGAAAATAAATAGAAGTGGGAATTACTAACATAAATAAATCAAATGTCACATGTAGAAGGCAGGACAATCCTAACAACCTGCATACTTTTCTGGTGTCTTCTAGTACTTTATTCTCTTTTCCTATTTGTCTCTGGAATTGCCAGTCCGCTGTAAACAAAGCTGATTTCATTACATCTATTTCTAGTCATTCAGGTCTCAGCCTTTTGGCCCTGACTGAGACCTGGATCAGACCAGAGGACACTGTCACACCCGCTGCCCTCTCCACTAACTTCACTTTCTCCCTCGCCTGATCTGAAGGGCTGGAGGTACTGGTCTTCTCATCTCAAATGACTGGAAATTCGATCCTTTACCACCTCTGTGTGACAACAGCTCATTTGAATCGCATTCAATTACCATTACTAGTCCTATTAAAATTCATTTTGTAGTTGTGTATCGTCCCCCAGGTCAGCTTGGCGGCTTTTTGGAGGAGCTTGATGTGCTACTCTCATCCTTCCCGGAGGATGGTACTCCTCTCGTAGTTCTTGGAGACTTCAACATCCACCTAGAAAAACCTCAGGCTGCTGATTTCCTCACACTGCTTGCCTCATTCGACCTCAAACGAGTATCTACTGTGGCTACTCACAAATCAGGTAACCAATTGGACCTTATTTTCATGCGCTACTGCTCCACTAACCATACGTTGGTCACTCCGCTGCACAGCTCAGATCACTTCCTCTTCACTCTCAACCTGAACCTGCCCAAGAACACAACACACACTCCTCCAAAGGTCACCTTTTGGTGAAACCTACGCTCACTCTCACCCTCTCGCCTATCCTCTTTGGTCTCATTCACACTTCCTCCACCTGATCAGTTCTCAACACTAGATACTAACAGTGCAACTGATACTCTTTTCTCCACTTTAACATCCTGCTTGGACAACTTCTGCCCCCTTTCCTCCAGGCCAGCCCGCGCCACACCCTCTGTGTTATCTGGTAACCCCACTGCTTAAGAAACCCACTCTAAATCCAGCACATCTGGAAAATTACAGACCGGTATCCATCTTCCATTCATCGCGAAAACACTTGAACGAGTTGTTTTCAACCAGATCTCTTCCTTTCTTACACAGAACAACCTCCTGGACAACAATCAGTCTGGTTTCAAAAGCGGACACTCAACTGAGACTGCCCTGCTCTCAGTAATTGAAGCTCTGAAACTGGCAAGAGCAGCTTCCAAATCCTCAGTTCTCATCCTGCTGGATCTGTCTGCTGCCCTTGACACGGTTAACCACCAGATCCTCCTGTCAATCCTAAAGATGAAGGTCATCTCGGGAACCGCACTCCAATGGTTCAAGTCTTACCTCTCAGGTAGGTCAATTAGGGTGTAGTGGAGGGGTGAGGTGTCTAAGACCCATCATCTAAATACTGGGGTGCCTCAGGGCTCAGACCACTTCTCTTCTCCATCTACATGACATCACTAGGATCTGTGATTCAGAAACATGGCTTTTCCTATCACTGCTACGCTGATGACACACAACTCTACCTCTCATTCCAGCCTGATGATCTGACCGTAGCCGCTCGTATGTCAGCCTGCCTGACAGACAGACACCGGCCGGATGAAGAACCACCACCTTCAACTAAACCTGGCGAAGGCAGAGCTACTTGTGGTCCCGGCCAACCCAACACTACACCACAACTTCTCAGTTCAGCTAGACTCATCATCCATAACTCCATCAAGGTCAGCTGGAACCTTGGAGTTGTAATTGATGATGAATTGAAATTTACAGACCACATTGCTAGAACTGTCCAGTCATGTAGATTTGCCTTGTACAACATTAGGAGGATCAGGCCCTTCCTAACAGAGCATGCTACACAACTCTTTGTCCAAGTGTATTGTAATGCTCTCCTGGCTGGTCTTCCAGCTTGCTCTGTCAAACCTCTGTAACTGATCCAGAATGCTGCAGCCAGAGTAGTCTTTAATGAGCCAAAGAGAGCACACGTCACTCCCTCCTCACAAAATTGCACTGGTTGCCAGTTGCCGCTCGCATTAAATTCAAGTCACTGACGTTTACCTACAGAACAACCAATGGCACTGCTCCCTCTTACCTAAACTCATTACTTCAGACTTATGTGCCATCCAGAAACTTGCGCTCTGCAAGTGAATGCCATCTTGTGTTGCCATCTCAAAGAGGTCTTTCTCGGACATTTACCTTGACTGTTCCCTGCTGGTGAAATGATCTGCCTAACTCAACCAGAGCTGTTGAGTCCATAGCCATTTCCAAGAAACGGCTGGAAGACGCATCTTTTTCGGCAGCACTTGATCCAGTAATACTAACACTTTCTCTTCTATTCTATTTATTTTAAAAAAAAAAATACTATGTTAGATTAAACTGAGAAGGGTCACAGCACTTGCGTATTGTTGTCCTGTAAGTCGCTTTGGATAAAAGCATCTGCTAAATGAATAAATGTAATGTAATGTAAATGCAATTTACAAACGCAATTAATGTTGAAACAGCTGATTTCAAAATATCAATGACAATGTCATTGAATCAATGTTATGAAGTGAAGTTGGTTCAATATCACTTTTGCTCCTGCAATTAATGTTGAAACAATGGTGAGATTTCAACAAAAAAATCAATGTTAATGTCATTGAATCAACATTACAGTATGACTGATTCTACATCACTGCTGTTGAATCAACATTGAAATTAACAAAAATGAGATTTGGTAATATTGTTTGATCAATGTGTAACAGTGTGACTCTGTGTTTTCCCCCCTTGTTCATGTATTTTGGTTTAGTCCTGTTCAGTTTTCCAAATGAAAACTGGGAAAAAGGGGAAAGACAAAAGCATTACAACATTTAAAAATAAAATTAGTTTCAGAAGTCTGATGTCATTATAACTACAAGTGGTCAAATGGTTCAGATTTTAAAAATCTGGCTTTCATCAGACTACTGCCTCCTTTCCTTTAGGTTCTCTGAAATCTGAATATATATATATATATAAAAATATTCTAACTATGATTATAGTATCATTAAATTATGTTTATTTAATCTATTTTCTAAAAATCTGTTAATGCTTAAATATCAAATGAAACCCCTATGGCTGGGGTGTCAAAGTTTTCCAGCCCAGTTTATATCCAGCCTTATATCCAGCCCTTTCCCTGAAATGTCTAATCGAGTCATAAGATCCATGAAAACTTCCAGGCGGGTGTGTAGGAGCTAAGGGGAATAAACATCTATGCCCATTACTATAAACTATATCTCAGTTTATTTTTCATGAAACTACATACCATTTAAGTGACAAGTTTATCTTGAAGAATAACAGAGCTTCGTTTTTTTTTTTTTCAATGAAAATTTCTTTAAAGCTGCAGAATCACTTTAGACATTAGTCTCTTTGAATATCACAAGATAGACATGCCAATCACTTTCTTATTAATGTTTTTGTGATTGTGTTTCAGTGTTTTTCACTGGTGTTTCAGGCTAAACTGAATGAAGATCAGTTACATTCCTCAAATGTTTCAGGAATACGAATGATTACCTGATAAAGCAGTAACCGGGGAGCAGGAGATAAAGCACATAATAGCATCAAATCCCAGGTAAATCAATGTCACCATCATCAGGAGGGTGCTTCTCATTTTTTTAATTGTCCATCCTCATCTGCCTTACTAAATGAAAGAATCGAGCATTGAGTAATAGATGCAATATGTGGGCTATGTGTGAAGTATGATATTCTTGCTCACGTTCATGTCACTTGCACTTAAAGAAGTCTGTTAAATGTTGTTGGACCTTTAATCAGGAAATTCCTAATAAACATTACTAAAGCAAGATGCACTTTTGAAGAATGTAGAAAATGGATGCTTTATTCAAACACGTTAGTAACTTTTTTAATTAATGTATCTCATTTCAGTCAGTAAGAATACAAATCAAACGCAAATAACAAGCACACAAAACAAAGGAACAGAGAAATAGGTATGTGGCGAGCAGGACGAGGCCGAGGGACGTGAGAGAACGGCGCGAGGCCGGTGGCGTGAGTAATAATGAACGTCACCTGTGAGACGCACCGGTCTCGCATCTCTCACGGAGGAGCGGAAGCATAAAAGGAGGAGCGACGACGCTGAAGATCGAGAGAGGAACAGGCCTGATTTTATGTTGTGTTCTGTTTCTGTTTTGTGTGGCCAGCAGTCGTCCGTGAGGGGCTGCTGGCTTATACTTTTGTTTTTGTATTCGTTTTATTTTATTATTAAAAATTGTTGATTGTTTGCCACTTCCTGCCTCCTTCTTCCCTGAATCTTAAACCTTGTTACACTGGTGCCGAAACCCGGGAAGAAGGAGGGACACGCTGTTGGAGAGCCTCACTGCTGAGGGGGATCGCGGTGCTGAGGAGTTCGGGCAGCACGAGGGAGCGATGGCCGCCGATTGCTGCCCGAGGCGATGCTGCTGGAGCGATGGAAGAACAGGTGGGACAGAGTCCTCGCTGCCGTGCTCCTGGGTCGAGCAGGGGTGCCTGCCATCCGAGAGGGAGCGGAGGAGTCGCCCCCGTTCGCCGTGGGCCGGAGCCTGTTGCCGTTGGCCATGATGGGGGCGGAGCAGGGAACGGGGGACTTGCTGCCAGCTGCCCTTGACTGGAGGAGCCATCGCCGTCCGCCAGGAGGCGGAGGAGCGTCGAGCCGTCCCCCCAATGGATGTCCAGTACCATCGCATGGCACCGCGAGTGAGTCTCTCAGCTGGCTGAGGACTGAGCAGCAGTGTGTTCCGGGAACCGGACCAAGATTTTTTTTTCCTCTCTCCCCTCTGTCAGATCTGTCGCTCCTCATGCTTCAGTCTCCGTTTCCCTCGCCTCGTCGGCCCATACCCCTGAGGGATCGCAGCCGCCGCCGGGGGGTGGGAGTAGAACGCAGTCTTGTGGGTATCCCCACGGCCTGCGAGGGGCGATGGGGGTATGTGGCAAGCAGGACGAGGCCGAGGAACGTGAGACAACGGCGCGAGGCCGGTGGCGTGAATGATAATGAATGACACCTGTGAGATGCACAGGTCTCTCATCTCTCACGGAGGAGCGGAAGCATAAAAGGAGGAGCGACGACGCTGATGATCGAGAGAGGAACAGGCCTGATTTTATGTTGTGTTCTGTTTCTGTTTTGTGTGGCCAGCAGTCGTCCGTGAGGGGCTGCTGGCTTATACTTTTGTTTTTGTATTCGTTTTACTTTATTATTAAAAATTGTTGATTGTTTGCCGGTTCCTGCCTCCTTCTTCCCTGAATCTTAAACCTTGTTACACTGGTGCCGAAACCCGGTAAGAAGGAGGGACACGCTGTTGGAGTGCCTCGCTGCTGAGGGGGATCACGGTGCTGAGAATCTTAAACCTCGTTACAAGGTAGATGCAGCAATGTTTGAAATTATTCAAGAGAAGTCATGCAAGTATGTCAGGTTGAACAGACAAGTTTTCTGTATAGGATGTACCTTCTCTAATGAGAAAGCATCAAGACTACTGAGAAGTGCACATGCAGAACCAAATGGGCGTTACCGATCAGTGGCCATTTTCAATCTATTATGGATGTTTTTCAACCATTTTTTCAACAAACTTGCTAAAATCATGAAAGCCCACCCCTAAACCAAGAGCCCAGTGGATTAGAGCAAATCGGGTAAAGCGGTTGAAAATGCCCATCATGGTTTAAAAACGCCCCACTGATTGGGAAACACCCACCAGTGTTCTGCAGAGAGACCTACCTACATATACCTACATGATCTTGTGGTCATAAACTTCAAATCACTGTTAGTTCAATGTCACTGTCGCCACCCATATGTGCTGTTGACTTTCATCAAAATTTAAACGCTGATCCAACAGACTTTAAACACTGGAATGTCAATCTCAAACAAAATGAGGGTTTGGATCAAAACTCAACATTGTATCAATGTCACCTTGTTATCTGGGTTCCTTTTCCCTGTCTAAGGAAGTTGTTGATAGAATTATGTTCCATTTTGTGTCATAAAATTGCCATTGTCTGGTTCTACAGAGAGTTGAACTTGAGAATTGTCATGATCATTGACATTACCATTCCAACAGGACTAAGGGGCGGCATGTTCTCTTGGACCGAATAGCTGTAACCATTGAGCATAATATTAAGATCTTTGTCATTCCTATTGCCCTATGAAGCCCAAAAAAGTACATCCATCCATCATAAATGTAATCCATACGGCTCCAGGGGGTTAATAAAGGCCTTTTGAATTGAAGCGATTCATTTTTGTAAGAAAAATATCCATAATTATGACTTTAGAAACTGCAATCACTAGCTTCTGGTAACGTCCGTCCACTCGTTCACGAAAGAGTCGAGTTCCGGCGCATGAGGAAGGATGTAGTAGTAGTTTGTTTTTTTGCAAAATGGTCCAAACATGCAAACTGGTTGATAACAAAACCATTTGTTTAGTCAATAATTCAAGAAGGTCCATATTTTAAAGCTCTTTCTAGCTTGTACTCAGCCTTAAAAGTAACATAGTTCTTTTAATTATTTAGTATAGCATTTGTTACAATAAGTATTTAATTACAAGTAAGACTATTGATGGCTCCTCATGCTGTGTCATGCTTAGGCCAATGTTAACTTTTTTTCTTTCTTTTTTTTAATCTATAGCATTTGTTATGAAATATAGCAACACATTTAGAAACTATAGCTACAGCATGCCTTCGCTGTGTGCGCTCAGGGTACCGGCAACATGTGAGAAGTCCCGGTACGCAAGAAAAAGTGAGGGTACGCTACTGATTAAAAAATGGAAGTGCAGGGACTGTGTACCGGTGCGTACCAGCCCACTTCGAGGACTGTCAATACGTCATGAGTCAGAGGTCACTCTTCCGCCGGAACTAGACTCGCATACGGAAGCCAGTGATTCTAGTTTATAAAGTTAAAAAAAGAAACATTTTCTTACAAAAACACAAGAAAATTTGTGGGAAAATTTATGGGGTTAATATTTATTAACCCCCAGGAGCCATATGGATTACTTTTATGATGAATGGATGTGTTTTTTTGGGCTTCAAAATCTAAGTTACTCCCATTATAAAGCTTGGAAGAGCCAGAATATTTTTGAATTGTGTTTGGCTGTAGGAAGAAAGTCATATACACCTAGGATGGCTTGAGGGCGATAATTTTAATTTTTGGGTGAATAAACCCTTTAAAGATGATTGTGAATACAGTACATGTAGGGTATTGCAAATGCTTGTAACGGGACGATTTAAAATTGTCAGCCGATTTTCCAAACCTGAGAGGCCCCACACACGGCGATAAAAAATCACGGGTCTAACAGTTTTGGTCGTACCATGTGTGGTGCGCAGCCACACGGCAAAATCAACACATCACACACGAACCGATTTGACTCCCGAGCATTCCCAGGTCAGACGGAAAATCTCGCAAAATCCCTCGAGATCAAACTTGACTTCAGAGTAAACAATCATGGTGGATGCAAACAACGCGAGCATGGACGGCTGTTTTGATTTTGTTTCCCGGTGCTTCCTCTGCGCCTCATCACCTAGCTTTCTGATTGGCTACAAGCCACAGTCCACAGGCTGCATGCTCGTTTGTTCCCGGGGGAAACCACACTAGAGGAGAAATCGGGCCAAAATAATCCAACATGTTGGATATCCCCGATTTGAGATCGGAGCGGTCCCGACGTCCTTCCGAGCAGACGAGAGCACTCTTAACACACCACACACGGAAGGAATATCTGATCAGATTATTTTACGATAATCGGAGCATCCTTAAGATTGTCGGAAGGGGTAAATCGGGGCTAAAATCGGCCTAATTATCCTGCCGTGTGAACCAGGCTTTATCTGACACACTCAGTTCAAATCATAGAGTCTCTACTAACGAGCTGATTATCTGAATCAGGTGTGTTAAATAAAGAGACATACAAAATGTGCAGAGCAGTGGGTCCCGAGGACTGGAGTTGAGAACCACTTGTTTAGTTGGTCTCACATCCCATTGAATAACATGGGGAGGCGGGGTTTATGAGCTATACTAGGACCGGTCACCGGGGGGCGATCGAGACGCTTTGGCTTCACTTTTCAGGGCTTGTGCGGCACGCTTGGTTGCACTCGCGTCTTTTGCAGCGTCTCACACACAATGGCCCTGTCCCAAATGGCACCCTAAGCACTTTAGTGACGTAATGCCGCTTTGACTGTCGGGAAGAAGTCTGTGGCAAAAGTGCGCTTTGAGGGTGTATAGGCCCTATCGACCACAAAGGGGGGCTCACGAGCACCTTTAGGAAAACTAAAATGACAAATGGGACACTCTACGGTCTCATGGACTTAACGGACATGCACAGCCAGTGGTGTAGTCTAGTTTTATGTAGTGAGTATACTGTGATATACCAGCGCCAATACCCCCACCACATCCCCCCCAACCCCACCACCCGCCCGCCCGGCCGCTACACCCGCCGCCCACCGCCGCCGCCGCCACCCATTTTCTACTGTTTAGTGTTAATCGCCATCTAACTCAGCCAGTAAAGAGCTACATTTAGCCTTAGATGTTATATGAATATGGTCCCTGAAGCACAGGTTTCATCAGCTGACAATTAAAAGACTTAAACATTATAAGCACAAATAAAAATTTACTTTTTAAAAACTTGTGTGATATTCCTTTAAAATTATGTTTTAATAGATTTGATTATTATTATTTTAAAAAGTACATCTTACTATGCAATTTCTTTCATAATTCCCTCGAGTTACTTTATTTATCTCTACAAACTTTTATTTTGGTGGGTTGTAAATTAAAGACATTTGAGCTTCTGTGTGTTTTAATAAACTACTATTATTAGGCCTACCTGAAGTATACTCTACTGTGCAATAGTAATATATTTCTGTTATATTTTCTTCAAGTTATACAAAACTTTGATTTTGACAGGTTGTCATGAAGACTTGAAAGTTTGTGAGTGTGTACAGGTCCTTCTAAAAAAAATTGCATATTGTGATAAAGTTCATTATTTTCCATAATGTAATGATAAAAATTAAACTTTCATATATTTTAGATTCATTGCACACCAACTGAAATATTTCAGGTCTTTTATTGTTTTAATACTGATGATTTTGGCATACAGCTCATGAAAACCCCAAATTCCTGTCTCAAAAAATTTGCATATTTCTTCCGACCAATAAAAGAAGTGTTTTTAATACAAAAAAAAAAAAGTCAACCTTCAAATAATTATGTTCAGTTATGCACTCAATAGTCAATACTTGGTCGGGAATCCTTTTGCAGAAATGTCTGCTTCAATGCGGCGTGGCATGGAGGCAATCAGCCTGTGGCACTGCTGAGGTGTTATGGAGGCCCAGGATGCTTCGATAGCGGCCTTAAGCTCATCCAGAGTGTTGGGTCTTGCCGCTCTCAACTTTCTCTTCACAATATCCCACAGATTCTCTATGGGGTTCAGGTCAGGAGAGTTGGCAGGCCAATTAAGCACAGTAATACCATGGTCAGTAAACCATTTACCAGTGGTTTTGGCACTGTGAGCAGGTGCCAGGTTGTGCTGAAAAATGAAATCTTCATCTCCATAAAGCTTTTCAGCAGATGGAAGCATGAAGTGCTCCAAAATCTCCTGATAGCTAGCTGCATTGAACCTGCCCTTGATAAAACACAGTGCACCAACACCAGCAGCTGACATGGCACCCCAGACCATCACTGACTGTGGGTACTTGACACTGGACTTCAGGCATTTTGGCATTTCCTTCTCCCCAGTCTTCATCAAGACTCTGGCACCTTGATTTCCGAATGACATGCAAAACTGAGCAACAGTCCAGTGCTGCTTCTCTGTAGCCCAGGTCAGGCGCTTCTGCCGCTGTTTCTGGTTCAAAAGTGGCTTGACCTGGGGAATGCGGCACATGTAGCCCATTTCCTGCACACGCCTGTGCACGGTGGCTCTGGATGTTTCTACTCCAGACTCAGTCCGCTGCTTCCACAGGTCCCCAAGGCCTGGAATCGGTCCTTCTCCACAATCTTCCTCAGGGTCCGGTCACCTCTTCTCGTTTTGCCGCGTTTTTTGCCACACTTTATCCTTCCCACAGATTTCCCACTGAGGTGCCTTGATACAGCACTCTGGGAACAGCCTATTTGTTCAGAAATTTCTTTCTGTGTCTTACCCTCTTGCTTGAGGATGTCAATGATGGCCTTCTGGACAGCAGTCAGGTCGGCAGTCTTACCCATGATTGCGGTTTTGAGTAATGAAAAAGGCTGGGAGTTTTTAAAAGCCTCAGGAATCTTTTGCAGGTGTTTAGAGTTAGTTAGTTGATTCAGACGATTAGGTTAATAGCTCGTTTAGAGACCCTTTTCATGATATGCTAATTTTTTGAGACAGGAATTTTGGGTTTTCATGAGCTGTATGCCAAAATCATCAGTATTAAAACAATAAAAGACCTGAAATATTTCAGTTGGTGTGCAATGAATCTAAAATATATGAAAGTTTAATTTTTATCATTACATTATGGAAAATAATTAACTTTATCACAATATGCTAATTTTTGAGAAGGACCTGTATATGATACGAATGAATGACGATAGTTTTATCAAATTAAATGGTAAAATTCTTGTGAAGTGACTCTCATAAAAGCTCTGCAATGAAGTTCAAATGTGTGCATGTCCTCCTCATAGACGCTGAAAACACCACGAGTGTCACGCGCGCGTCAGTGTGTAATAGAGCACACATGAGCGCTCATTCACAGAAACACGCAGAACATTCAGAGTTTATTTCAATAGCAGTCTTTTTGAGCTTTAATATTCATAGACACTTAGTACATATCGATATTTGATTCATTGTATCATTACTTTTGATTTATTCATTCAAAAATGGCCAAATTGCGTGACGTTCCGCTTTACAGTAGGCTAAGTTACATTTGTTGCTGGATTCCGCGATTCGATCCGTGTCGCTGCGCAAACACAGACGTCACGGCGGGGTGAATTTATGAATAAAAGTTCTTTCACAAAACGATGTTGTTACGAATCCTCACGCTTTTTAAAGTGGGTATACGGAGATCTTTGACATTTCCTAGTGGGCATACGGAAATCCTTGACATTTTAGTGGGTATACGGCGTACCGCGTCAAGTTAAAATAAGTTCAACTTTTAAAGACGCATCTCGAGACCTTGCGCTTTTCCCCCATTCCACTGCCCGCGTCTCGCGTTTTTCAAAGCAAAAACGCTTTCTGTGTGAACCAGTCTTAAGAAGCAGAAATGGCCAAATAAGTATTTCCATTATGTCTAGACCTTATGCAAATGCAGCTGTACCTTAATTCCAGGTAAGATAACCATCTCATGTGAAACTTAATAATAATCAAGATACATAGCTACCACACATGAGACAGGAGACCACACTGAGCAGAAAACGGAAAAAACAAATAGCATGTATAGCCCACAAATAGATGTACATTTTACATCTAGTAGAAGTAAACTAAATGTCTGGTCTGAATAGAACACATGAATATGAGTATAACTCTGAGTATATGATATTAAAAGATACAATAGACAAAAATATAAATGGATCAATACAAGAATAATATGTTTGATTAGGATTAATCATAGAAATAACCATAAAAGAATAATCATACGCATATTTTTTTTTCTTATACACCACATGTTTAACAAGATTTCATCTTTAATATGAATGAGTTTGAATAAATATTTTTTACCTTTAAGCTGAATTTGTTTGGTTCTTTGTTCAATCTCAAACAATTATTTTATTTTTATTATTAAGAGGTTTGCAGACGAGTTAACTGCAAACCGCAAACATTAAACTTTGCTGAGATTAAATGTCTTTAACTGGAAATGTTCTCTACTAAACTATAATTACTAAAATTAAAACTGAAACTGAATATATAAAAACTAAATAGAACTGTGTTCACAAAATAAAAAACTAAAATTTATAGGAAATTTGAAAATGATTTTAAAATAAAAACTGCAAAACTATAATAACCTTGAAACAGCACTTATCATAACATGATTTTGTAGGTATTCAAAGTTTACGTTCACTTAAGACATAACCAACAATGTTTGCTATATAGGATACTCTCTAAAACGGCATGTTGACAATCTTTGTGTGAATTAGTCTGTTCATCAGTGCGCTATCTGAGACGCAGCTTTCCATGTGTGTGAGTTCTTTCGCGTCATCTTGCGCTTGAATGTTTAAATCGGCAAGGCTTTAATGAGTTTAGTTTAAACACAGAAGGCAACATGTGCTGTTCGGGTCTCACCTGCGCTCATGCGCTATCAACACCCGGGTTATGACGGTGTAAAAGACTGGTTATGTTCCAGCATAGGGCACTCGCACTGAACAAAGTTTTCAAAGATTGACTGTTTTGTCCACGGTTTTTGATCATAGCTTTTGTAACGTATTTGGAAGCCAGAATATGTATCCATCGACAGAAACATACTTTAGCCAAACTTTGTCTGCCTGTTTTACTCGTTGTTGTTTTAAACAAACTATATTATAGATGTGTCGTTAGATTTAGGATGAACTGCGGTGTAAGTGTGTGCCGAATGGTGGGTGGAGAACAGTACAGAAACTTCATGTTTGAATACGTGTTTGATATTGTTTAGCTGAATTGTTCCACTTAAAGGAGTGAAGGAAAACGAGTAAGTGAATTCGGACACCGGGCTGTTTGTGCTTGCCATTTAATAACTATTTGAAACTTAGCAAACTGGCAGCTCCAGTAGTAATGAAAAGATTTATCCTGAACTTTGTCATGGAAACTAGCATGTATAAACCTTAAATAAACAATTTAAAATCGAGTAAAAAATGAAAATTTCATTTGTATTCCTGTGTGATATTACGTTGTAGCCACACTGGACCAGTCCAGCGATTTGGAAAATAGATGGATGGATGATTCAGCATTCGACATGACCATCACAGTGCATTATGGGTATTCTCTAGCCGTTGAGCATACATCAGTTGTACACTCGTTATTGTGGTATTGAATGAGTGCACTCGATAACGTCCGGACACAACTACAAATGGCTGTCCCCTCAAACAGTGTCCTTTTTAAGGGTATAGGGGGCGATTTCAGACACACCCTGAGTCACAATGAAATAGAAAACAGAACATAACCCTGACAGTCAGTAAAACCTTTTATATTACAAACACAAATGTACCTTTTAAAACGTTGCAAAAACTAAATAAAACAGGAAGCAACCTTTAAAAGAGAAAACAGCATTGACCACATTTCTGAGACACACACACACACACACACACACACACACACACACACACACACACACACACACACACACACAAAAAAAAAAAAAAAACAGTGTTGCTTTTAGCTGAACTTAAAAAAAGGTTGAAAGGAGGTGTAGAACATGGATGTTGCTCTAACCCCATATCCTGTCATTGTAATCATGAAACCATAGAGGCAGAGAGCAGAGACCATCAAGCATTTTGGCTGCCCACTTATCCAAATATGTGAGATATTCCGAGACTTAAGTGTAGTGCTGAAGAATAGCTCGTATGGAGACAATAATGTCTCCATACATCCTCCTTCCTAGCTTTCACCATGAGAACATGTGGGCCTCCAAAACTTCTGCATAGGGTCTCGAGAGCAATTACCTGTAATTATATCTGTAACTATGATTGTGAGAGCAGCTTGAAGCATACATGTCTATGATTACATGGTTATATTTTCGCTTATCAGAACATTCTTCACATTCATTTCAGGCTATATTTAATGGAAAATACAGTATGTTATATTGGACGTTTTAGATACATCATTTAGATTTAGATGTGGTTACTTTTTTATGCTGAGATAAATACTGCAATATGTTTTTTAGACTATGCGTGCATATAGAGAAATTGACTAATTGAAATATTCACTGGGTAAAAAGCTAGCATAATATGGCCTCTCCCCTATGAGTAGTGTCTGATTAGTGAATACATATAAATAAGATTGGTGCTAACAACAATAATAATGATCAAATCTCTGGATCCTCCCGATCATGCATTATGGATTTGTTGAACAAATGGCACTTCAATCAAGACACACTTTTATATATATATATATATATATATATATATATATATATATATATATATATATATATATATATATATAAAAGAAAGCTACTGCACATTGTTCCACAAAGCACTGATGTAGTGCACTCACTGTCAGAACACCATGATGTTAATTTGAACAAATGGGGCTAATGGATCCATGTTGAAGCTGTGAAAATATTGAGAGGGCCCCATGTCACATCAATCCACAAGTTTCCATGTTACTAGACTCCATGTCTGACTGTTTAGTTTAAAAACAAGAAATACAATATTTCCACACCACTGTGAGTGATAAAGTTTTTCCTACTTCTACCGCATGAGAGTGGGTTGAGTATGACACCAAAGCCCAACTTTGATTTATGACAGTATTTTAAAAACTTAAAACATTACATTTTATGTTTTATAGCAATGAATGTTTAAGTCGTATTGATTCAGTGTTTGGCCCTTTGCAAGTATTTTGAATTGACAAAAATATTCAGGAAAGATTTACATTGCTAACAGTATAATAAAGTTGCAATAACCCACTTGAGGATGTATATGACTTATGACCCCAGTCAGGGTAGGCATAACAACAATGAAAGGGATAGATGTAAATTGTATAAATCCCAGTACATTAAGGTCATAGGACACATCTAATTTTCACAACCCAAATTTACTTCTACTAAAATGTTTGGAACAACTTTTTTTTTTCCAGTACAATGAAAAGATCCATATCAGTAGCCCCTTTCACACAGCAATCCTGGTAAATTACTGTAAAATTGCCAGAATTACTTTACCGGTAAATACACAAATATGCTGTTCACACAAGCAACGGCATTCTCGCTTTTTACCGGTAAGAGAGTATTCACACATCAGCTCCAAAATACCAATAGATTCTGTGATGTCAGCCATCGGAAGTGATCTTTAAACCCTGTGCCATTGCGTTCATTCGCTGAGGAGATCCATGAGGAGAAGTTTCACTGTCTGTTCAATCTGTGAAAAGATGTGCATATTTAGGTAGAAAAAGGTTAAAAAGCTTTCTGTAAACAGTGCGGAGTAATCAAGTCATCTCCATAAGAACTTTATGATTGGCCCAAAGCAGACTTCTTACGTCAGCACATTCTGACTTCGAAGAGTTTGCTTTTATATTAAAATAATTATGATCAACATGACACCCAAAGTACTTGTTATTTACTTCCATCCGAAAAACGTGTTTTCCATTCATTATAGAGAGATCACTGTGAGATAGTTTGGGAATATTCACACATAATTTATACACATAAAAACATGATATCAGAGTTTCAAAATCAAACATTTTTGAGCATTAATCTGTGTCGTCAGCAAGTCATTTCCCATCGTGTTTTTGAGCAGCACAGTTGGTGTAGAGCAGCTGTGTGTGACTGCAGAATCCCGCACAGCCGCCTTGCCGAAGGTTTTTTGATATACGTCAGCATGATATCAGAGCAAGTCGGACCACTTTCGGACAGCATGCTTCTCGCGGTGATCAGAGGTGATTGGTTCTTCATTAAGCTTTAAATCCTTTGCAAATGATTTGTTTCGAACAAGTGATTCAGAGCTCATATCAAACTGCCAAAGTCATGTGATTTCAGTAAATAACGCTTTGTTACATCATAAGCATTTTTTTATGTATTTCAAAGCATTTAGGAATTTTAATGGTTCACTGCTTGGGGCGATGATCACTGTGACCCATGATCTAGTGTCTTTTAAAAAAAATTTTTTTTTATAAATTTGTAAACATTTTTTAACGACACTAACTTTTTAACGGTAAAAAGTATTTTCATGTTACCTTAATGTTTAGTAATGTTTATTAAAATTAAACTAATAAAAAATATATAGACATATAAAAAAATATTATATATATATATATATATATATATATATATATATATATATATATATATATATATATATATATATATATATATATATATATATATATATATATAAATAAATATACAGACCCATTTTTATTGTATTTAGTATAGGCTTATTCTGAACTTTATTCTTATACAGATGGCACAATTCAGTGCATAAAGTATTGAATGAAAAGTGTTTCTGTTGCTTCATGCATCCTGGATAGAAAGCAGCAAGATTCATATGACCTAAACATAAAAGTGATTGATGGTGGAATAAACAAAGGACAGCAATGTGTGTGTGTGATAAGATTCGGTCTTGCTGGGTTATATATATGTTTTCCAAAATGTTCACATTAGAACAAACACAAATGTCAAAAGACACATTGTCACAATAATTTGTTTCTCTTTTTCAGTCTCTTTCTTGCAATTACACAGCATTTTCATGAAGACCAGTCCATCAGTCAATCACTGTGTTACTTGCATATTCAAAATGATATTCAATGTTACATAACTTTCAGAGCTTTCACTCGATTCAAAGCTGGACTATATTGGTGGAGTAATATAGGGAACAGTGAATGAGGGTAAAGGGGGCGATTTCGAACAAAGCCCCAGTTTTCCAGCGTGTTTGATTGTTGTATTCAGTTCACCTGTTTGTCTATTAATTTGCTTGTTTGGTTTAGTATTTATACTCCTTGTGTTCCTGCAGTCTGTCCTGTCTCTGTCATTGTTAAGGTGTGTTATTGTCTGTTTCCCTGAGTTTTCCTGTGAGTTTTGTGGATGAAAGACTGTTTCTGTGAATTACTCATCTCCGTGCGCTTAATACTATAACCACCTGTGACAGAAGAGAGGACCGAACAGAAGTGATGGGAAACCGAGGCTTTCTGAAGAATTTGAGCCTTTCATCAAATTGTGGCGAAAAAAAGGTTCATTACTCCAAGCTTTTAACACAATGCGCATTCATGACATCTGGTGGTCAGACTTGTTTGCTCTACCATATCTAACAAATCACTGCAGCGCAGAAAGAGCATGTGACCAAACAAAGCTTCGGAAGTCCATGACATACAAGAGTGGGATCTATACTGTTCTATCTAATCTCAACTAAATCAATTTGTGCCAATGAGACCACAACTCGTGTCATGTGTAGCCTTGTCAACGGATTCACATATTGATCAATGATATAAAATATGAATCAAGTATGTGAATCAAAAGTATGTGATCATAATTATAGTAATTGTAATTGAAAAAATATGTTATAGAGAAGTGCAGTGTTAAATCACTTAAATAATGCCTACTCGATAATCATTTCCCTTTTAATGCATCAGGTGGGGTTGCGAAGTGCCAATTTTTTTCAAACCAGCTGTCCAGACCTTTTCGATACTGCATGACGTTCGAAGCTTCAAACGTCATCAATTACGTGGTATTGTCATTTCGATACAAGCATTGGTACAGTGTGTGATACAATAGTGCTTTGAAAACTGATTGGAGCCCCGGTATCAACCGTCCTATCACTACCGAACAGTATAGTTTTGCAGCGTTTTTCTTCCCACTTTCTTTTCCTTGTTTTTTGTTTGTTTGTTTTTCTTCCCTCCATGGGCCTGCCTGCTGTCCATCTCCTGTGCTGGAACTGGGAGACCGGCCGCTGGAAGACCACACCTGGGACTTCATCCAGCTAGTGTGCCAGACGCACTAGCCAGATCTCTCGCTCTGCGTATTTTACTACACCAGCCTGAGTGAGCGGTTTAAGGCACGCCTTCCAGCGGAAGGTCCAAGGGAAGTCTTTGCCGCATTCATGGAGTGGGGCTGGTGAACAACTCCCCGTTCACCATTGGCTTGGCAGGGGGCCACACCAGCCCCACTCCACATCCAGAGACCAGCCATCTGCCACAGACGACCAGCACAATGGAGTTGCAAGTGCCCCCCGCAGGCTGTGGAGATCGGCGTGCTGTGACTGACGAGCTAAAACCTGCAAAGAAGACAGAAGGAGTTGTTGCCCTGGAGCCTGAACCACATGATGAGTCTGACCAGGTACGTGAGCCGACAACGACGTGCATCGCCAAGGGAGTGTCAGTGGAGAACAAGGGAATGGAGGAAAGCCCCAGCCACAACCTCACCGCTGTGGATGTGATTGTCATTAATATGCCCTATGTCATCTGTGATCCCTCTCAACCTCCTTGTCCCGCCTCCTCTGACAGCCAGTTCCTCTGCCCCGCCTCTGGTGGCTCCTTTCAGCCCCTCTGCATCTCCTACACCATTCTGGGTGGACCTGCCTCTGAGCTTTAGGTCACCAGCTCCATCCAGTATGAAGGATCCCCTTGCTCTGTCTCCAGCCTCCGGACCAATTGCTCCACCTCGGCCTGTCGACCTATCATCTCCACCTTAGCTCCTCGGGTCCGCAGCTCCACCAAAAACCATCATCCTGACGGCTTCACCAGGCTTCCTTGTCCCACCGGCTCCGCCTTGGTCAGACATCATCCTGCCTGCACCTTCGGCTCCATCTCCGTCTTCCCCCCAGCTCCACCTGGGTCTCTGTCTCCAGTGGCTACAACTCCAGCGGCAACATCTCCATCGGCCTGAATGTTTGCCTGGACTGTTTGTTTTTCTTTGGTTTCACTCTCTCCTCCAGAGCCCTCACCTCTTCCCAGTGTGTTTGATTGTTGTTTTCAGTTCACCTGTTGTCTATTATTTAGCTCATTAGTTCCTTGTTTGGTTTAGTATTTATACTTGTTTTCCTGCTGTCTTTGTCCTGTCTCCGTCAATTAATACTATAACCACCTGTGACAATGACAATGTTTTACAATGTGTAACATTGTTCTACAAAGGCCAGTTATGCTACATAGACTAAAGAAACAGATATTTGACTGTATTGTTTTGACAATAATAATAAAATGTTGAAAGACTTTTTTCAGAGATTACATTACATATGCATGTATCAATGCATAGTGCAATATATTAAAGGGATCATTGATTATGTTTCACTTTTTAACTTTAGTTAGTGTGTAATGTTGCTGTTTGAGCATAAACAACATTTGCAAAGTAACGACGCTCAAAGTTCAATGCAAAAGGAGGAATTTTCTTTTTACAGAATTTGCTTTTTAAGGACTACAACAAACGGCTGGTAGGGACGACAACAAGCTTCTTCCTGGGTTGGTGACATCACGTACCCTAAAATTATGCAGGCTATACGCACAAAAGCTTCTCCTGAAAGACAGAGCCATTCCCATTTTGTCGGGACAATCTGTTGTTGATGGATCACAACTTAATGTAGGTGCTGATGTAATTGAAGGGCAAAGCTTTGCCTTCGCTAGCCTGCTAACTAACATTATAGTATTGATGCAGTTTACTGTAGCTTTTGTGAGACTCTTCACTGCCCCTTAGGAAAATTATTCATGATTTTGTGTTCGATTACTGTTTGTATTACAAGAGTTTTCATACAAATATGATTAAATTGTGGATAACATCGTATCTATAAGAAAATTACAAAAAAAACATACCACTCTGAAACGTCCTGTGAAATCCATGCTTGCAGAGTCCGTGCTTGAAATCCGTTCAGCACAATCCTCTTATTCGTTACATTATCAGGGTCTGAATTGGGCTCGAAATGGTTTGAAATTGACGCCATTGTTAATATTTACATCTGAGTAGAGCTCGCGGTTGTACTAAGTGCTGCCGATCACAACACACTGAGCCTGCCAACCAATCACAGCACATTTCATATTTCGGAAGGAGAGGATTCATCCAAAACGATGTGTTCAACCAGACTGGGGAGAGAGGAGCTGTAATAATGTAAAATATGTTAAAAAATAATGCGTTTTTTGAACAATCAAGCATGAAAACATATTTTAGTACACCCCAAAAACATAATCCAGACTTCATAAAAGGGCATAATTGGACCCCTTTAAATTATACTGATTATATTGACATGTTCATGTTTAAGCAATGAGGTACGAGTTTAGATATTTTTAGAATATCCTTGCCTAAATGTGTTAAACACAATGTGCACAGATTCAAGTGGAAAGAAAACGAAAAAACACCATCAACTCATGCATGACATTCTATGTCTTCTCAATAAGACTACATTCACACTGTAAGCCTTAGTGTACAATTCTGGTGTATTGCTTGGATCTGATTTTCTTGTTTGGCTTTTGGATTTTTTTTTTAATGTGGCCAATATCAGTTTTTGCTTGTATAGAGCTGCACCGTCATACTTATGAGACACACTTCACTGTCCCTCTACTGACTACCTTTGCAGTTGTCTTCCATATTAACTCCATTGATTATAGATTTTCCATTATTTATGACACAATGCTTCCCTGCCATTGACAAAGTTTGTCTTTCCATGTTTTCACTGTTATACGGTAGGGGCAAATGGAAGTGGCTCAAATTAGATAAAAAACTGAGATCAGATTCCATATGGATCGTGCTGGACACACAGCTATGAAAAAAAAAAACATATATGACTTGCATGTGAGAAAAAAGAGAAAAAATTTCACTTTTGCCTACAATCTGAACACAGCCTGATTATTTTGTATTAGGAACAGAAGAAAAAAAAATTTTTGCACTGATGTTAGAGTTAGAGAACTAATGTTCTACTCTAAATTGTCTAACTTGTATTGACATTCAAAAATTACATGAAATCATTGCGTTACTTCATCATTGAAGCCAATACACTAACAGTTTCTGCTGCAGGGCTGGCGAAGATTTTATTTGAACAACTTCAACTTTGGGGTTTGTTCCTCATTTCAAAGCTATTTTATAGCTTCATTCTATTGTTGCATGCTAGTTGTATGGACTAATTTATTATTGTTTTATTGTGTCCTTTTTAATGCTTGATAGCCCTTGGTCTTTATATGGAAATGTCTTAAAGATTCTTAAAATGTAGTTTTCCATTTTTTTCTTGATTCTTTTATGTTCCACTGAAAGAAATTAAATAATACAACACATCCAGAATGACTAACAATGCAGGAGTAGGGCAACAGATGGTAGATCCTCTGGTAGGAGAAGATATACGTTCTGATGACGTAGTAACATGTAAGGGGCACAATGGATCTGGGAGCCAAGGAAATGAGAAGTTCCTCTGCATGCATCGTGCATGCAGTGTCCTATACATCAGGAAGCCACCAGCGACTGCTCTTAAGGGAATTAAGCCTAATCTCTACTCTACACAATGCACTCTGAAAACACCATGGCGTCGCAGTGTCCTTGGCATTTAAAAAAAAAAAAAAAAACTTCAACACAGGATAAAATGAATCACTATTGTATTTAATAAAAAAAAAATACAACATTTTTACTCTGGCAGGTGTATTCCAAGGTGAAAGGGTTTGGTAAACCTTCCTAAATATTACAGGCTGGGCATTTGTGAATTCTTGTTTGTTAAATGCATTGATTTCCTCTTGTGGGGGATAGGGGGTCTCGTTGTGCCTCTTGCTAAAGGGATTAAACTCAGTGTAGCCTCTTTCAATTCATTCAGGGGCAACCACTCTCACAGTGGATCTTGTTTTTGAGTTCCAGTGTTGGGGGGGTGGCGGGGGATATGAAAGGATTGTCTCAGCACTTTTAAATAGTAGATATAGCTAAAATATATTAAACAGTGCAAATAAAATGAAATTACCAACAGTAGTAAACTTTTAGTAGCTTCTATTTTGTAGCATTTAGAGCGCTTTATGGGCATTTTTAAGTTGAGATACAAAGTCACATGCAAGCTCTGTATACTGTGAGGATGAAATTGATCTTAATGCTGTGAATGGTTGAAGAAGAAAATTTTTACACCCTTTTTTCGATTGCAAAATGTTAGTAGAGCATGTCTACAGTCTACCACGGTGGTTACTCTGCTTGAACACCGTCCTGTGAATTTGAGAGGAATGGGCTGCATACATCCTCTAAATAAGTAATTAATACGTAATAATAAGTGATTAATGAAGAAATAAGTAGCCTAATTCCAAAAATTCAGACAAAAGCTCAATTTATTGGCAGATGCCACTATATGGCTGTATGTTTTGTTATCATATTTAATTAAATTTGTGTCTTAAATATCCAAATACTTTGGGCCACTGTAGCAAGCCTGAATTCATCATCATCAAGATTTACATAATAGTGCATACTGTATATTTTTTAATGCAGTACTTCTCACAGGCATAATGAATTTATTTTTTGTTATGTTTAAAATTTAGAGTAAAAAATTGACTAAGGCTTCTAATGTTTTACTTTTGTGTTTTTTTTTTTGCGGCAGGATGTTTAAAAAAAAATATTTAAGAGAATAAATAAATAAGTATGATAAAAGAAGATCTATGTCTAATTGTAGTTATGAAGTAATAAATTTTAACTATTTGCAAATAATGTATATATTAAAATGCACACAATCACTCTTATTCCTATGTTATGTCGGAAACACAAACGTTTCTTGTCTCTTCACATTCAGTTATGAATTACATGAATCATGATCACATATTTTTAATTAAAAATGGTGCAAAGTTCATTAAAAGTTGAGTAGTTTTCATCACTAGATATGCTATTACTGTCGTTCGCTGAAAATTTCTATCATAAATCAGTTGTCTAATACTTACATCTGTTTACATCTTTCCACGATCTCTTGTTGTGTTGAGAACTCCGCCTCCAAACTCTGCCTATGCTGTAAATATCTTTAACACTTCTATGTAGCACGGGATGCTTTAAACGGTAATGGTGTGAAGGCTTTATTGTAAATTAACAATTTAGAAGATATATAAAGAAATGTTTCAAGATAAAGTTGAAACAAAATTACCAAATTACCTTCAGAAATGACAAAGATGCTATCTACCATTGAAAACTCTGGCTCATGGAAGCGAACAGTCTTGGCTTTTACCCTTGCTGTGAAAGACTGTGGTTTGTGCTTTAGTGAAAAGCCTGGAGAACATTCAGAGGTGTTTACTGCTAGCTTTCACTTCAAATGCCCTTAATACAAAAACACTGCCACTGACTTAGTGGTTCCACTGACGTAGTTTAATTTCTACAACAAGCCTGTGTTTGAATCTGATGCTGACTGTGTTTTTCCTTGTGATTTAAGTGTGTATATCTGCAAAGACAAGTGCAATTCAAAAAGATGGTTCTTTGAAACACTGACAAATAGCTAGCAAATGGTCAGTTAACATCAAGGTTTCCATGTTGATTTGGCACTTCCTGTGTAGTTCCATTGCCAAGATGAGCTGAATAGCTTGGGTTTTCACTAAACAATGTCCCATTATTGGCTGTTAATTGAGTGAACCTGGGATCTTGTGTGTAGACTATAAAAACATTGCTCCAACACCCCAAACCTGCATCACAAGCAGACAAAATGAGAGTTCTTATTTTTCAGGAAATCATTAATAACCAATTTACTGCATTAATTATCCTGGTGGTTTGGACGTAGCATGCAGTTACGGTATTCATATGTTTTTTCCAGAACAGCTTGTTCATAATGCATGGTCAGTAACAGTAAATGTGTCAAGGATGTAACTGAACAACTGGTAAACGGTATTGCCACAGCTTTGGCTTTTCTCTTACTCATTGCTGCATCTTCTGTTTGCTTGAAGAAGAAATATACAATTGAGGGAAGTAGATTCCAGATTGCTTCCTTCCCATGAAAAGCCCTTGATGGCCACAAAACAAGAGAAAGACGACAATTCAATCTCCCTAGAGATGGTCTTTGTGAGATTTGTGTTGATTCCCTAATCTTTTTCTGCTGTCACGTCACTAACTATCATTGACCGAATATTCTCACCGGTAGTCCCAGCCTTGGCTGTCTACTTTGGACTTAAATTTATGAACTATAAGTTGGCACCCAACATGCAAGTAGATAAAACTTTTTTTTTTTTTTTTTGGTGGGCCATGTGAATAAGTCAGAACATTGCCAGACTTGGGGATCTTTGCAAGCCTCATGTGCTACAGCAACTTTGTGTTTAGGACTGGATGACACTGAGAGTGACATAAGAGTGATATTCCACAAATTTTCTGATTTAGATTTGTTATAAACCCTTTTGCCCCAAGTATTAAGCTTAAAATGAATTCAGCTCAAACTACTTAACATACAGATTAAATCCAGATATGTCTAAAATAAATGTTAGTAAAATCAGTTATGTTAATGTACTGTTAAAAGAATGAACTGTGAGACCACCACACTTACTCTCACATTTTCTC
Organism: Gila orcuttii; assembly: GCA_026230005.1. Classification (NCBI taxonomy): domain Eukaryota; kingdom Metazoa; phylum Chordata; class Actinopteri; order Cypriniformes; family Leuciscidae; genus Gila; species Gila orcuttii. The sequence goes on along the minus strand of JAPDVR010000008.1, from coordinate 41,599,603 downwards.
AAAGGCATCTTTAATAGAACTGGCACACTCGAGAAGGTGTAGGCATGGGAAGGGAAGCCATCAGAGGCTCTCATTTCTTGGTGGGTTCATATCTCTTGTGCAAAGTGTTCGAGGAAATTCATTGTGTCTCTCTTTTTCTTTGAACTTGTATTTAGTCTGCCAACACTTGTGAACTAAGCCCAGACAATAATAATGTTTTAGATTAGATTATTACGTACTGTTTAGCATGGTCAGAATATACAAACGTAATGAAAATTACATTTGATATCCAGTTGAGATGAAATGATCAATTTTAATTTAGTTTCAGTAAAGAACATTATTTTATTATTATTATTACATTTTACTGGTGAAGATGAAGTGTAGGCCTTAAAAGAGGCGCTTTTTAAAAACAGAGCATTCCAAACAGAGAGTCAAAATGAGAGTTGAAAATAATATTTTTTGTGAATATTTGACTTTGTGTAAAAAAAACTTTAACAACATTATAAGAGAACCTCAATGAACATATTTAAATTACAAAAGTCATGTCATGACCGGGTTAATGTAAGAAATTCTGTCTTTAATCTGTCTAATGGCTTAAAGGGGGTTCTGTCAAAGCCTTCAGGACAATGCCCAGATCCCATGAGGAAATTAACCAAGCTCAAGATCTACGAGCTCCTTTCAGAAAGCGTTTGACAAGAGGTTGGAAACCAACTGTGTAACCTCCATAACCCATATGGTGATCAGAGACAGCCACTACATATCCCCTCAAGGTTGACTCTGTTAGACCAGTCTCCAACAGGAACTGGAGGAATGACAAGAGTGAATCAACCTATAATGAAACTGGGTCCATTTCTCTTGACTGACACCATCAAGAGAACCTTTCCCACTAAACAGATTAAAGCCACCTTGTAGAAGGGGCTTTGGCTGCTTGCAAGGTTGTTAGAAGTGCTTCTCCAAGAGCTCTGAATGACTCCTGTCTATTGGCCAGACAAGTAGTTTGTCCTTCTCTGGATTCCCCGTACGAGTTCGGGTCTGTATTTTAAATGGTCAGCCATGTCGGGTCCCAATCTATTACTTCAGGTCCCGGGTTTTCTTAACATTGTGTGTATTATACCCGAGTTGATCAGTCAGTTAGCACTGTACGTGTGTTTTGACACAATGACTTTTCCAGTTGACGATTGGCTTTTTTATTTTGAAGACGGGACTTATTCTGCCATACCATGCATTGCACTTTCTTTCTCCTGTTTTTGTAACAATATTATGAATGAACAGTCTTGTTATACCTAAAATTTTTGGTCAGACTTGGCTCAGAGAGCACAGAGATGATAGCAAATAAGTAATGCTAACATCAGCGGCCATGTCACTGAACGAGCAATCGTTACTATAGTTCAAAAGGGCAAAAAGTTAAAGTTATCTTAATTATGTGAGTTCACTCGAGATACAAAAAAACTGCAAAACTGAAAGTCGCAGTTGTCATCTGTCACCTTGGCTGGAATAATGAGTGGATTAAGCATGCTCTTTCAATCAGCAAGAGAGGAATAACATGGATGGAACTTTCTTGGCAAGGAGGATTGTATGCATCACAGTCCGGTACAGGGGAGAAGGCTACTAACATAAGGTAAGACACAAAGTTTTATTTTCGCAACTTGTTTATTTACTTATTAATAGCAATTTGCTGTGGAATATGCGCCGGTCGGGTCGGTTACAACTTTTAAATAATAGACGTGTCCGTATCGGTTGGGGGTAGTACATTTATGGCATTTTTCAGTTCGTCACGGATCCGGGTCCAACTTTCAAATAATAGACGGTCCAGTTCGGTTCCGTGTAGCACATTTACGGGTCTCTTCGGCTTCGGGTACAAGTTTTGGACCCATTTGTACCTCTACTTCAAGATACTTACTTTGGCTAGGACTGCTGTCAGAAGTGGGAAAAGAGTAAATGGGTACAGAAGCACTGGAGGCCATTTGTTTGCCAAAGCATCCATCCCTGAGGGATTCCCTGGGGACCATAATTTAATACCACAGGGGACAATGAGTGGTTTCCTGTGAGGCAAAGAGATCCACCTGGGCTTTATTTAAACGAGCCAGGATGGTCCGCACCACTGCTGGGTGAAGTCGCCATTCTCCGGGCCTGGGGCCTCACCTGGACAAAAGGTTGGCTTCTAGGTTGTCCTCTCCCAGTAGATGGACAGTCATCAGGGACATCCCTCAACATGTGCCAATAATGGGAGATCTCGAGCTTTCCTTTATAGGGATGTTGAGCAAACCCTGGCTTGGTTTACCCTGGCTTATTAGACTACCACATTAAATGTCTGAATGAACAGTCACATGCTTCTCTTGAAGTCAAAGCAGAAAATAGATCAAGGCCCAAAATACTATAATTACATACATACAATACAATACATTCTATCTAGATAGTAACAGAGATGGATCAAATCAAACAGGTAAGTTTATTAATGAAGTGGCAAGGAACACAGTTCACAAACAGGTAAGATGAGTAATAGTGAGCAATTGGAAATACTGGAATACATGGATGGTAATGTTGAGCTTGTCTTAAAAGTTATCTGACCACACACACGAAAGGGAACAGACGAGATGACTTTGGATGACTAGTTGACGACTTAGGGGCCATTTCCACTACACTGTTTTCAACAAAAAAATTAAAAACAAATTGTGAATTTTGGCCGTTCATTTACACAACAATGGCAAAAAATGCAAGTTTTGAAAAATGGTACCTTTTATCATCTCCGTGTAAACTACAAATCGCAAATTTGTGAAACGGTGACGTCATTCACATTATGTATTCAGTCTATAGTCTATAGATGCAACTATTGGCCTGGCAGCATAATACAGCATTTTTAGTCATTTTCACGAATTTGTGTGAACGGGGATCATTTTGACATCATTGTCGTTTTTCACACCTGCCAACAACAACAACAGCATCAATTCATAACAGAAGACTTTGCCATGATGGATCCAGCAGTTCGTATCATCAGCTTACGCCAAGGAAACAGATCAGTTGAGGACCATATTCAAGAGTTTTTGGACATAGCATTCGTGTCTGATCTCCCAGATTATGCTCTCATATATTCGTTTTGTTATGGACTCAATAATCCGCTCAAAGAGGATTTTATCTGTAATGGTCCTCGAGGGTCACTCGCTGAGTTTTTGCCAAAACCATGCCAAAACCTTCAGTTGTCACGGGTGTTATGCTAGAGTCTCCAGCCATCATGGGTGCCGATACGAGACTGGCATCCAGCTTGGAGGACACTCCGCTGACGTCGGTGCATGCACCCGGTATCCCTAGACCAGTGCCATCTAGCCCACCAGCCTCAGCACTCTCAAGCCTGCTGGTGCCTGCGCTGTCCATCCCAAAGGTTGCTCCCTTGTCCTCTGTACTCCCCGTTATGGCAATGGCCATTTTGTGTGTTTTGGCCAAACACTGCTCTTCAGCCCATGAACACACTTCAACCCATGAGTCTGCTCCAGGGCCCTTTTCTGCCCCAGAGTCCAGTCCTGGGTCGATTCCAGCCCAGGAACTTCCTGTCTGCCTCAACGCGATCGCAGAGGTTGTACACAAACTTCTCGGCAACCTGAAATATGTTGCTGGTCCAGTTATAACCATGGAGGAAACCACAGAGCCACCCGCCTTCTTTGACACAGCTCCTGTGGTGCAATGCTAACCTTTCTGTCCTTTCTGTCTTGCTTGATCAGCAGTCTTGGTCTCTTATGTTACCAGATTTGCCCTGGGGGTCATTGGCTCCACCTTGGTGGCCTTCAGCAATGCCTTGGTGGACTCCGCTGTGGGGGTCTTCAGACTCGTCTACAGTGTTGTGGTCTTCAACTTCACCGTCTGAAGCTTTGCTAAGGGGGTGACCTGCCTGGCCTGCATCACCCTGGCCATCCACCCGGTTTGCACAACCCTGGCCATCTGCCAAACCTGCACCACCCAGGTCCTCTACTCTGTCTGCTTCACCTTGGGTTCCTGGTCTACCTGTGTCTGCAGTCCCTCTTCCTATGCTTGGACCTGGCCAACCTTCCCGTCCCCGGATATGCCTCCGATCCACCTCCCACCGGTGTGGGAGCGTCTGGAAGCTGCTCCTTCGAGGGGGGCTATGTTACAACCGCCAACTGCGAGTGCCCTTGTACGCCAGCAGAGGGCGCTCTTACCGCTCACTCTACACACATCATGGACTCAGTTTCTCACAATGCTGTGTCTGTCATCTGTGTAATCATGTGCAGCTGTTTCCCATCACCTCATTATCCCTTAGTCTCCCTGCCTATTTACCCAGTTCAGCTGTTTGTCTCATGTGTAGTCTTGACCTGTATTACACATCATTACTGAGCATTTCCTTGTTTTTCCTGTTGTTCCTGGTGTTTGATTTCTGCCTGTGTCCTGAATTTTTCGTTCCTGTCTTGACCTCTGGATTTGTATGTCTGTTTGGACTTATTTTTTTGTGATATGACCTTCTTCCTGTTTTATGGCCTGCAACTTTGGATTGTGCTATCAATAAACTGCATTTGGATCCTCAATCGCTGTGCTCAGTGCTGTACGTTACAATTTTTTTGTGTCTGTTTTACTATAAACAGATGTCCCACTTTTGCCACACTTTCTTTTTTTGTGATGATGTCTTTTGAAATCTTATTGTCTTTAAAACTCTTTGTTGATTCTTTGATTTACATTAAGAGTGTAGCTCATTTTTCAGAGGAAGATATATTTAGAGAATTGCAAAAAAATATTTTTCAGAATTGTCTCCAGATCACAATGTTGGCATACAGTGAATGTGATGACCTCGCCTTGGTGGTGCCATTATTGTGTTTATTGTTGCATTTGTTTATAAACATTCATTGTGAAACCAAATAAAATGATCCAACTGTCCGATTATTTGGCAACACCTTTTCCTGAGTGCATCAAAATTCTTGGCAAAATGCTGCAACAGACTTCTGACTTATTTTGAAAATAACATTCCCAAAGATCTACTTGATTACAGCAACTTTGGGAACATAAGCTGTTTTCGAAATCGCCCCCTGTACCCTCATTCACTGTTCCCTACATTACTCCACTAATATAGTATAGTAATATAGTGAATAAATCTGAGTGAGTGAATTTGGACACTGAGTGCACTGTAATGGCTGCTGCTTTTGCATAGTTTGTGCTTGCTGTTTAATAATCATTTGAAACATGGAAACTGGACATAAAATGAAAAGATTTATCTTAAAATCTGTCAAGGAAAGTAGCATGTATAAACCTTAACTAAACAATTTAATAGTCACGTAAAAAAGGAATATATACCTGTATGGTATTACGCTGTATCCACATTGGACAGTTTGTAAAATGGATGTATGGATTATTCAGCTGCGGGCACCATCTTCTGGCAAGTCATGGGAAATAATTTGGCGAGACCATCACAGTGCATTATGGGTATTCTTTAGGTGTTGAGCGTGCATCGGTTGTAGACTTGATATTGCGGTGCATTGTGGGATTGAATAAGTGCACTTGACAACATCCACTATGGTTTCGGACACCACTACTGTCTCCTCAAATAGTGCTCTATTTTAGAGTATGGGGCGATTTCGGACACAGCCATAGTCTCCTGTTATCGCTTAATAATATGTATAACAATTTTCTAATGGAGAAAATGTACATAAGAGGTCCAAAAGTCTGGAATGCCAAGGTCCTAAATGGAGTAAACTGCTGAAATAGCTCTTAAATAAACACTACATAGGTTTAAAACAGCAGCTGTTTGTGTACAGAGAGCAGATGTACAATGATAAGGGCACTTCTAGATTACTATCATGTATTGCCAGTTCTGTGCTCTTATTTTGTCATGTGAACTTTTAGTTTGTAGTGCTTTTTCCTGTTCCTCTCATTGTTCTCTCATTGTGTGCACCTGTGTCTAGTTAGTCTGTTAACTGCTTTTTATATAAAACCTGTGTTCATTGTTAGGTGCTGTCTTTGGACACGAGCGTTTGACATGAGTGCGCAGAGAGACGGACGTAACTGGTTAGAAACACAGTTGGTGATCGGTTGGTCAGTTGGTGTTCTCTGCTGGAAGGTCCTTGTTTTTTTCCCATTTTCTTTTATTAGTAGTAGAAGTAATAATACTGATGTGGTAAGATTTAATAATTTTTTATTTAATTGTCAGAAGTTTGGACATGTTGCTGGGTCGTGTCGGGGCAAAAGAAGGTGTGCAAAGTGTGGTGGAGATCATATAATACAAAATTGCAAGGCAGAGGCTCCTAAGTGCCCTAACTGTTATGGGGATCATGCAGCAGGGTTTCACGGTTTTGAGTGCTTTTTCCAAGCTAGACGGGTGCAGGTTGTGAAGGATCAGAACAAGGTAACGTATGCAGAGGCGCTTCAAAGAGTGGCTAGAAAAAAATGGAAATGGAAGCTCTGGGGAAAGAGCTGTGCTAGGATGCCATCTCACTGTGCCAAATCTACCATCTGCATCTCCATCTGACATGTTCATTTTTAGTAAGGAGTCATTTTTGTCTTGTGTTTCTGATGTGTTGGTGGGAGCTAAGAAAGCAGCTAACCGGTCGGATGTCATTAGGTTAGTGGTGGGTGCAGCTGAAAGGTACCTGAGTATAAAGCAGTTGCTAGAAAAGTTACATCAATATATGGTGGAGAGTCGGTGTATAGAAAGATCACAGTTGTTGAAGGCTAGCAGTATGGAGGATATTAGTGAGGTGGATGATGAGGATCCTCATTAACATTTTAATGTGGTATATTCTTCAATGGAATGCCCGGAGTCTGATTGGAAATGGTCAGGAGGTAAAAAAGTTTATAGATAATTTCAAAGAAGCACCAGATTTGATATGTATCCAAGAGATATGGTTAAAGTCAAGTCACCTTCATTAATATAGCGTTTTTAACAATATGGACTGTTTCAAAGCAGTTTTACAGTGATAATAGGAAATTAAAGTAACAGAGATTGTTTTGGCTTTACAGCAGCTCTAGAATAAAGTTATTGTCCAGCTAAAGTTAGTTTTAATTGATTCACTTCCGTCGCAACGATCGTTAGTTATTAACTTAGGGGCCGCTAACACGACACCGTTCTAACAGAAAACCTTTAATGCGATCCGGCCACTCATTTGCATAAAACAGTGCCTGTTGGCTCTGAGAATTTTTTATCGCTTCTGCGTAGCCACATGAATCGGAATTATCCCGACAACGTTTTACCAGTACAGAGATAAAGGGAAGGAGGCCTTCACAAGGGAGAGACTGGTTGACACTTCAGGACTGCGTTGTCGTCGTGTCCAATCGCAGGTCCTTCGTCAGATCTGGATACAGCCTGGATCCGGCGGACTGCAGTAAACCTCGGGATAAACAGAGAGACTAATATTAGCGTAGACGCCATCCTTCTTATGATGTACAAAGTATGGGAAGTGTTCCCGGTTCCGGCTGATCTAAACTATGCAGCCTAACATTTCAATGTAATTCATTATAGAACTCTATAATGTGCTACAGTATGTGTATGCTAAGCCAAAGAGATGTGTTTTTAGTCTAGATTTGAACTGACAGACTGTGTCTGCTTCCCGGACAATGTTAGGAAGATTGTTCCAAAGTTTTGGTGCTAAATAGGAAAAGGATCTACCACCAGCAGCCGATTTTGATATTCTAGGTATTATCAACTGGCCAGAATTTTGAGATCGCAATAGACGTGAAGGACTATAATGCGTTAAGAGCTCACTCAAGTACAGGGGAGCTAAACCATTTAGTGCTTTATAAGTAATCAGCAAAATTTTAAAATGTATTCGATGTTTAATAGGGAGCCAATGCAGTGTTGACAGAACCGGGCTAGTATGGTCATACTTACTGGTTCTGGTAAGAACTCTAGCGGCTGCATTTTGGACCAGCTGTAATTTATGTATTAAACATGCAGGGCAACCACCCAGTAGAGCATTACAATAATCTAGCCTTGATGTCTTGAACGCATGAACCAATTGTTCTGCTTTTTACATTGAAAGCATATGACGTAATTTAGATATATTTTTAAGATGGAAAAAATGCAATTTTACAGATACTAGACACGTGACTTTCAAATGAAAGATTGGTATCAAAGAGCACACCCAGGTTCCTTACCGACAACAAGGACTTGACAGAGCAGCCATCAAGGGTTAGACAGTATTCTAGGTTATTACGTGAGGAATTTTTTTGTCCAATATTTAGAATCTGTTTTTTCAGAATTAAGTAGTAGGAAATTACTAGTCATCCAGTTTTTTTATATAAGCTATGCATTCCGTTAATTTTGTGGATTGGTAAGTTTCATCATGGCGTGAAGAAATATAGAGCTAAGTATCATCATCATAACAGTGAAAACTAATGCCATGCTTCCTAATGATATCTCCTAAGGGTAGCATGTACAGAGTGAACAGCAATGGTCCTAGTACTGAGCCTTGTGGTACACCATACTGAACTTTTGACCGATAAGACATCTCTTCATTTACTGCCACAAACTGATAACGGTCAGATAAGTATGATTTAAACCATGGTAATGCAATTCCAACTAATGCCAACATAATTTTCGAGTCTATTTAAAAGAATGTTGTGGTCGGTTGTGTCAAATGCAGCACTAAGATCGAGTAGCACTAATAGAGAGATACGACCACAATCGGATGATAAGAGCAAATCATTTGTGACTCTAATGAGAGCTGTCTCAGTACTATGATACGGTCTAAATCCTGATTGAAAATTCTCACAGATATAATTTCTTTCTAAAAAGGAACATAGTTGTGAAGATACTGCCTTTTCTAGTATCTTTGACAGAAAAGGTAGATTTGAGATCGGCCTGTAATTGACTAATTCTGTAGGATCAAGTTGCATTTTTTTAACAAGCGGTTTAATCATAGCCAGCTTAAAAGTTTTTGGTACGTATCCTAATGACAAAGATGAATTAATGATATTAAGAAGAGGATCTATGACCTCTGAAAGCATCTCTTTCAATAGTTTAGTCGGTATAGGGCCTAACAAACATGTTGTTGATTTAGATGATTTAACAAGTTTAGAAAATTCTTCCTCTCCTATTGCAATGAATGAATCTAATTTTTCGTCAGTGAGACTACACTGCACTGTCTGATGCGATACTGTAGTAGACGGTTGCATAGTTATAATTTTCTCCCTGATAATATCAATCTTGTAAGTAAAAAAGTTCATAAAGTCATTACTGTTGTGCTGCTTGGAAACAGCTGGGCTTGAAGCTTTATTTTTCGTTAGTTTAGCCACTGTTTCAAATGAATATCTAGGGTTTTGTTTATTTTCTTCTAATAGGGTTAAAAAATAAGCATATCTAGCAGTTTTTAAGGCCTCTCTGTATGCAATTGTGCTCTCTTTCCATGAAATGCGAAATACCTCTCGTTTTGTTTTCTTCCAGTTTCGCTCATTTTTCTGGCTGCTCTCTTAAGGGCCTGAGTGTGCTCGTTGTACCATGGCGTTGGAATATTTTCTTTAATCTTCTTTAAGCCCAAAGAAGCAACTGTGTCTAAAGTGCTGGAAAAGAGAGAGTTAAAAGTTTCTGTCGCAATATGAAGTTCTTCTAAGCTATCTGGGATGCTGAGATGATGAAACTGATCAGGAAGATTATTAATAAAGCAATTTTAGTGGCAGAAATGATAGGTCTAACATATTTGTAGCACGGAGTCGGCTTTGCAGCTTTGGCTAAATTAAGTTTACACGAGACTAGATAATGATCTGAGATGTCATCGCTCTGCTGCAGAATTTCAACGGCATCAACATTAATTCCATGTGATAGTATTAAATCTAGAGTATGATTACGACAATGAATAGGTCCTGACACGTGTTGTCTAACTCCAATAGAGTTAACAATGTTTTTAAATGCCAATCCCAATGCATCTTTTTCATTATCTACATGTATATTATGTCATTTTAAAGGCTATTGTTAACTTAGGTCCAATACCACAAAAAAAATATTATCCAGTTACTCGATTAATCATAAAATAATTGACTTGCAAAAAAGTTAATGTCAAGGCCATCACACAAGGTTTTTTTTTTTCATTCTTTGCATAGGGGTAAAAATAAGTTTGAAATACGTGAGCAGCTATACTGTTAGTTAGTGACACTGCTGAGAGCAGCGCATAGAGGAATAGGTGGTCCCACTTTATATAAGGGTTACTATGTGCTTGCACACAGTTTCAAGTACAATGTTCTTATTGTAGTCTTGTTCTATTGCAAAACACTTTAGTTACTATTGAGGTGGGATATGGGTATGGTTAGGGACACGGACAGGTTAAGTGGTATGGTTCAGTTTAATGATGGGCTAAGATAAAGTTATTTCAAAAGTGCAATTGTCACGGGTGACAAAAACGCTTAGTGAGCGGAACCCCCTTGATGAGTCACGAATTTCCCGAGGGAACGATTTGTGTGCGACTGTTACGAACCCTTTTGTTCAAAGTGGCTACGTAAGGGTTTCACAACATAAAGGACACGTGAGACTTGAGTACGCGGCGACAACATTTATTACTCACAAACATCCAAGAACTCAAAGAAACACGTATCACAAATAAAGAAAAATAACGAACTTCAAATAAGATGAAGGTAACAAATATTAACATGACGACCAAAAAGTAATTTAAATAAAAGAAACAAAAAGAAAGAAATGCTTGTTTGGTGGTTCTCCTCTCTCCTGCCATACTCCGCGTCAGCGTCCGTCTTATAGTAGATCAGCAACGACTCCAACGAGGCGCAGGTGTATAATGATACACAGGTGCAGACCCATCAGTAATCTCAGACACACAAGAGAAGCACAGAGTCATGACGTCATCATAAGTAGAGGGAAACACAAGACACAAACCGTAACCCTCCCCCACTTAAAGAAAGAACCAGTCTTCTTAGACAGGTTCTGGACGAAACGAACAGTAAAAGCAAACAAGAACATCACAACAAAAAAAAAATGATGACAGAACACACATAAAGTAAATACATTTACCTAGCCCCGAGAAAGGGCATCTGCGACGACGTTGTCCGTTCCTTTCTTGTGGTGGATCTCAAGATTATAACATTGAGCTATAAGCGCCCAGCGCATCAAACGTTGGTTATGATTGTACATTTTATTAAAAAAAAACAACGGATTATGGTCCGTGTAGAGCATGACGGGAGAAGAGCTGTATCCCACATACACATCGAAGTGCTGCAAAGCAAGCAACATAGCTAGAGTCTCTTTTTCGATAGTTGAATAATTCAACTGGTGACGATTAAATTTAGCTGAGAAATACGATACTGGATGGGAGATGCCATCAGCACCATTCTGAAGCAGGACAGCTCCAACTCCGGTCGCGCTGGCTTCTACTTCAAGCTTGAACGGACGAGCCAGGTCAGGAGCAGACAACACCGGAGCACTGCAAAGAAGAGACTTTGCACACAAAAATGCAGTTTGACATTCATCAGTCCAATTAAAAACAATTTTAGAGCTACACATCTTCGTCAAGGGAGCGACAACAGTCGAGAAATTTTTACAAAAACACCTGTAATAGCCAGCCATGCCTAAAAATCGTCGCAACTCTCTCCTAGTAGTGGGCACAGGGTATGCAAGAAGAGCGGACACTTTTGCGTCGAGCGGACGTACTTGACCGTTTCCAACCTGTTTCCCCAAGTACGTAACGGAGGCTTTCGCAAAATCGCACTTAGTCAGATTTAAAGTTAACGAGGCATCGGCTAGTCGGCTAAAAACATTGTGCAAAGTAGAGATGTGATCTGTCCACGTGGAAGAAAAAATAACGACATCATCAAGATAAATGTTACAGTTCGGAACATCACCTAAAACTGCAGACATTAACCTTTGAAAGGTAGCAGGCGCGTTTCGAAGACCGAACGCCATACGCGTATATTGAAAGAAAGAGTCGGGAGTCACAAAGGCGGAGACCTCAGAAGCACGTTCAGTTAATGGCACCTGCCAATAGCCTTTTAAAAGATCTAATTTTGTAATGTACCGAGCAGTCCCAAGATTGTCAATACAATCCTCTACTCTAGGCAACGGAAATGCATCCGGCACAGTAACAGAGTTCACCTTGCGGAAATCAGTACAAAAACGGAACAAACCGTCCGCTTTAGGGACTAAAATGCACGGTGAACTCCACGGGCTATTACTCTTTTTGGCAAAACCATTTTGAACCAGATAATTCACTTCACATTTCATGATTTCTCGTTTACCTACTGGACAACGATACGCATGCTGTTTTATTGGACCTGCATTACCCACCTCAATATCATGCTGGATGACAGAGGTACCAGACGGAACATCACTAAACAAATTAGGATAAGTTTCTACTAAGTCAATCACATCCTGACGCTCTTCGCGAGATAAGTAAGACAGACAAGATGGTAAAACTTTTAAAATCTCTGAATTCTTTAGATGACCACCGCTGAACATCTCCATAGACATTTTCAACCCATCATCTACATCCTCAGCACCCATGGTACTGGACAGCAGAGATACCCGTTCTACATTTAACACCGGCTGTGCCTCACTCTGGGACAAACTATTCACCTCATCAGTCTTCTCAATTCGGGCTACATATTTTTTCAGCATATTTACATGACACAAACGTGTCTTCCGTCGTCGTTCTGGTGTATGGATTATATAATCAGTGTCACTTAGCTTGCTCTTAATCACATACGGACCTGCAAATCGCGCAGCTAAAGCAGAACTGGGCAAAGGAAGCAACACTAATACTTTTTCTCCAGGCGTAAAATTACGCACAACCGCGCGTTTATCAAAACAACGCTTCATTTTCTTTTGCGAAAGAGAAAGAGCTTCTTTCGCGACTGCACAAGCACTTCGCAATCGTTCGCGGGTACGAGTAACGAAATCAAGCACATTACGTTTCTCAGTCGTACCAATAGAGAGAAACTCATCTTTTAGTACTTTTAAAGGACCCCGTACATTATGTCCAAAGACCAATTCCGACGGACTAAACCCAAGTGACTCTTGTCGCGCTTCACGCAATGCAAACAAAACCAAAGGGACTCCCTCATCCCACTCATTCCCTGCCTCGAGGCAATATTTTCGCAGACTAGATTTCAACGTCTGGTGCCACCTCTCCAGTGCTCCCTGCGATTCAGGATGGTAAGCACTGGATGTGACATGTGACACACTCAAACCTTTCAGCACATTTCGGAAGATTTTAGACAAAAAATTAGTACCTTGATCTGTTTGAACAGTTCTCGCCAATCCGAATGTGGTGAAAAACTTTATTAGAGCTTTGGTGACACTTTTGGCAGTTATATTCCGTAACGGAATTGCTTCTGGAAACCGTGTGACAGCACAGATAATCGTTAAAATATACTGAGAACCGGATTTAGTTCGCGGCAACGGCCCGACGCAATCTACCAAGACACGTTCAAACGGTTCTCCTACAGCCGGAATAGGGTGAAGTGGAGCAGGTGGCACGATCTGATTGGGCTTTCCTACTACTTGACAGGTATTACAAGACTTACAATATCGAGACACATCAGCTTTCAACCCAGGCCAAAAGAAATGCTGGAGCACCCGATGGTAAGTTTTATTTATACCGAGATGCCCAGACCAAGGATGATCATGTGCCAAGCTTAAAATATGCTGTCGAAACTTCAAGGGCACCACAATCTGATGGACCACGTTCCAGTCATCCGAATCTTCGTCATTCGATAACCGAGCATTCCAGCTACGCATCAACAGTGTTGTTCCAATAGAACTGATGGTTGTACAAAGGTGACATTTTACTGTCAGCACTTAAACGACATTTCTCTAACGTATGATCACTTTGCTGAGCCGCAGTGAGAACATCGCACGAAATAGGCAAAAATACGTCAGGACCGGGACAAACAGATTCTTGGGACAAATTAACATCCATCTGCTCTGTCAAGGCATTTTTCTCAAACATCTCTGCAAAAATAGACTCACCTAGACTCACTTCATTCTCCTTAACAAGATTTTTCGTCTGAGCACGCTTCGTAACTGCACTTGAAGCAAAAACATTCGGAAAATGTTGGGCGAGTACATCTGGTTGTTGATCAGTAACATGTACAACTGGCATTACTTTCCCTCCAGCAAGATCATTTCCCATGATAAAATTAATACCTTTCACAGGTAGGGAAGAACGAGCCGCTACATTAAAACATCCAGAAACTAATTCAGACGTCACCCAGACGCGATGAATAGGTACAGTGATGAAACCCATTTCTATTCCCTGCACGATAGTGCTTGTATCACATTCGGAGTCTGCACAGAAAGGCAAAGTGTCAGACAGTATAAAAGACTGAGATCCTCCCGTATCACGTAAGATCTTCACAGCCTTCTGGTCCTCAACACGACCAGTCAGTGATACATAACCGTCAAACACGAAAGGCTGAAAACACTCATCAGGAGCTACTGAAATCATGGTCTGTGGAGACACAGTTTTCACTAAAACTGAACCGCGAGGTTGAGCGGGAAAATCCTGACGTTCATGCTTTCGTTTTAAAATTCGACACTCAGCAATTATGTGTCCAACCTTGTGACAATAGCCACACTCTTTACGCATTTTCGGGCTAGATGGACCAAGCCTGACTTTAAAATCAGAAGAATTAACTTCATTCTCTCTTTGCGGAGTGTAACCTGATTCACTCGCACGCTTTAAAAACACAGGTTTATGAATAAGTGTATACTCGTCTGCTAAAACAGCTGCTTGCTGCACAGTAGTAACCTTTTGTTCGTTTAAATATAAAGCAGTACGCTCAGGAACACAATTTCTAAACTCTTCAATGAGCAAAAGTTCACACAAAGATTGATAATCCGCGACTTTACACGCCTTTATCCATCGATCAAAAAGTATACCCTTCTCACGGGCAAATTCGACATATGTCTGAGAAGCGGATTTTTTCGTTGAGCGAAAACGTTGCCGGTAATGTTCAGGTACTAACTCATAAGCACGGAGAATCGCATTTTTTACGGTCTCATATTGAACACTTTCCTCCAACGGAAGAGATGCACAAATTTCTTGCGCTTTCCCTGTTAACTTACATTGTAACATTAATGACCAGACCTCTGTTGGCCACTTCAACGCAGATGCTATTCTTTCAAATGCCTGAAAATAAGCTTCAACCTCTTTCTCCCGAAAAGGTGGAACAATTACAATATTTTTCGCTACATTAAATGAAGTCGAATGATCAAGAGAATCCGTTACCACAGGTAAAGAGTTCACTGTAGGTATCACAGGAATATTTTACACGAGTACAGCAGCTTCAACCTCCGAACTAGGTCTATCTTCACGTGCAAATTTGTTAAATCTTTTTGAATCATCTCGAACAGACTGTAACTCTAACTGGCGCATTTTAACTTTCATCTCCGCATCGATACGGTGCAATTCAAGCTGATGGTGCAACTCATCCTTCCGTGCTTGAGCTCTGTCTTGCGTCTCAAGCTGTAAGCGAGCTAAACGTACTTTCAAGCGCACACCTCCCTGATGTACAGCAATTCTTCGGTAGAGAGGGATAAAGGCTCAAACTTAGGCAAAGAAAAAGGTGGTCCTACCTTCGCCCCACCACCGGCATCCGGCATAATTGGATTGCCAGCGAGAGGACGCAATGAAGTCGAAGACTGCAGCGGTGGTTGTTCCTCGTCATCCATAACAGCTGCAACTGATTCTGCTGATTCAGGAACATCCTCCAACAAAGGCAACACCCCAACATTAATTAAACCAGTTAACAAACAAGCTTTCAAGTCTTTCTTAAGCAATGTTTTCGAAACAGGTATTTCAAAATGTCGAGCAATAAGGAACAAATCGTCCTTTCTACATGTTTCTAACACTGCAACGCTAGGTTGACTTATAAACCCCTTTAAATCAAATAACGCCATAATAAATTGATGAGCAAAAACACAAACATAATAAATCAGTAGGCTACGAACGACTCCGGACCTAAGCCTACCTAACCAAGACTAACTAAAAACCTCTCTAGTCTTCAGAGGGTACCATTTGAGAGGCAAGCCTCCCCCCCGGAGTACCTCCAAACACAACAAACTAAAATAATAAAGAAAACAATAAATAGTAAACCGTAGTGAGAACCGGCGCAAAGCACGGCCCCCCTGGTTTACTCTACCTACCCGGAGATCGCTGTAGCACCACTACCTTTACCTGCTCATCAAACAAAATTAAAGTAATCCGAAATCTCGACGAGCCCCCAATTTATGTTACGAACCCTTTTGTTCAAAGTGGCTACGTAAGGGTTTCACAACATAAAGAAGGACACGTGAGACTTGAGTACGCGGCGACAACATTTATTACTCACAAACATCCA